>OZ014508.1:14748684-15105523 GCA_963966075.1 Aphodius sticticus | reverse complement strand
ATAAACTTCCATTCGAACTGCACATACCAGGTTATAATTTTTGCGGACCAGGAACGAAGCTTCAATCAAGATTAGAGAAAGGTCATACAGGTGTAAATAGGTTAGACGAAGCTTGTAAGGAGCACGATATCGCATACTCTCAAAGTGATAATTTAAGCCATCGACACAAAGCCGACCATCAATTGTATGAGAGAGCAGTTGAACGGATAAGAAGTAAAGACGCAAGATTTGGAGAAAAGATAGCGGCGTCCACCGTTGCAGCAATAATGAAAGGAAAAACAAAATTGGGAATGGGAACTTCAAAGAGGAGAAAAGGGTTAAAAAAGAGAAAAATTAGAGGAGGTGCGTTAAGTTTCACGCAAGCAATGAAGGTAGCTAGAAACGCTATATCCCGCGGTGGTAAAAACAGAAGTTTGTTATCAAATGTAAACATCGCATATGCAAAACTAAGGAAGAAGAACATTGCTCCCCCGCGACGACGAATAATACCCATTCCAAAAACTGGAGGGTTTTTACCTTTAATACCACTATTCGCAGCTTTGGGAGCGTTAGGTTCATTGGGTGGTGGAGCAGCAGCAATAGCAAAGACTGTTAATCAAGCGAAAGTGGCTCGAGAACAGATGGAAGAGGCTAAAAGACACAATCGCGCTCTGGAAGCACAAAAAATTGCGGGTAGCGGTTATTATTTGAAACCGTACAAGGCGGGATGCGGCTTATATATATCATCTAATTCAAAAAACTGATTAGCTCCCTTCCTCATCAACCGTTGACCAACGTTCAGTTAATGAAATATGTTAAAAAGTTAAAAATACCAAATTTTAGAGGTATTTTTATGAAGGATAAGTTACCGAAACGCATTCGTAATGTTGAAAGCGGTATAATTAATTTGGATGACGATGATGGCGAAGGAACACATTGGACGAGTTACGTGAAAGACGGTAATCAAATCTCATATTTCGATAGTTTCGGTGATTTACAACCTCCCATAGCAGTTCAACATTATCTATTGTCGCGAGGTGGAGATAGAATTCATTATAACTACGATCGCTATCAAAAAACTAACACAAACAATTGCGGTCATTTATGTTTACAGTTTTTGATAAATCAATATGAGAAGTTGTAAATGTTGTAGTAGAAGGTTTGTTGGTGACTTGTAAACATGGGGTCACATTCTTATACGTTCACATTAACTGGTCCAAGTTCAGAATTAGGATGCAACTTTTATCCAGCAATAAATTTGAAAGAAGATGTAGATTATGAGTTAGCACTTTTGAATTTTGACGCATATAATTCAATTGCGAACGTGACCGAAGACAATAATTTACTGTATTATGGCGATAAGAAAGACAGAATCGAAATTCCCACTGGCGCGTATGATGTAGATGACCTGGCGGATCACATCACAAGTGAACTGAAGAATAAATCAGTGAAGATGCAAATTCGCGGAAATCCTAATACTCAAACGGTTAGCATTAAATGTACCGAGGATATCCACTTTGACGAAGATCGATCGATCGGTACATTGTTGGGATTTACACGAAGGAAACTTGTAAAGGATGTGAATTACATCAGCGAACATAGAGTAAATATTAACCCCGTAAACGCTCTACAGATTTATTGTAATTTGGTCAGCGGGTCTTACAACAACGGACGACAGGTTCACGTGTTGCATCATTTTTTCCCGAACGTTCCAGCCGGATTTAAAATAATAGAAAGTCCACAACCACCGATTTATTTACCAGTACTGATCAAAGATATCACAAGTGTATTCGTAAAGGTGTTAGATCAGCACGGAAAGGTTGTAAAGTTTGGTGAAAGAGAAGAAATTACAGTTCGTATACATCTGCAGGAAGTTAAATGATAAAATGAAGATTGGTTTACAAAAGCGACGGAGGCACAGGAAGGATGTCAAAATACCGCATATAATCAATTGTAAATCTGATAACAAATATAAATGTCAAGCTGTAGCAAATACAAGGGACAGTAGTTGCAGAGCTGTGAAGACATTAACAGTCGCCAATAAGAAATTTCTCCAGTCATTAGGGTATAGAATACGCTAAGTAATGGACATCTTAAGTGTTACGGATAAAATTAGAACGGATAATTCCATAGTTAGTTATGAATACCATTCACATCAACCGTTTGGATCCCAGAGTTTTCATAACTCCGATGAAGTACGAATTACCATTCCAGAAGTTGATAATTTTACAGTTCCCGGAGAAAGTTATTTATACGTAGAAGGACGGATAAATTTGATGAATGATGATGGAACCGCGCAAAAAGCAACCAAAAAAGCAGACGGAACCATTGAAGGCGTTCCTCAGGCAACTAAATTCATATGCAATCCCATCGCTTTTCTCTTTAGCGACATTCGATACCTTTTAAATGGAGTGCAAGTAGATTCTGTACGGTATGTTGGGCTTTCTTCCATAATGAAAGGATACTTTTCATATACTCCAAATGATATGGTGAGATTGAAAAATGCTGGTTGGAATGTTGATGATGACCATACTAGCGACATTGTGGACAGCATGGGAAATTTTAGCGTTTGCGTACCGTTAAAATCCTTGTTGGGTTTTGCAGAAGATTATAGAAAGGTCATACTCAATGCAAGGCAGGAACTAATATTAATCAGAGGAAACGACGATATTGATGCGGTAGTTGAAAAGGTTGTACCCAACGTGAATAAGGATGAGAAGGTGCACATAACAATAGAAAGAGTAGTCTGGCGAGTTCCACACGTCAATGTAGGTTTAAGAGAGGAAATATCGTTAGGGAAAATAATGGGCAGAAATACCGTAATTCAATTACCATTCAGAAGCTGGGAAATGCTTGAATATCCCTCTCTTCCAGAAACAACCAAACATTCATGGTCAGTTAAAACTGCTACACAAACCGAGACTCCCAGATTCATCATCATTGGTTTTCAAACCGATCGAAAAGGGAAAATGAAAAAAAACATGAGCAAATTTGATAACATAAACTTAACAAATTTAACCGTATTTTTAAATGGAGAACGATTCCCATATGATAACTTAAATATCGATTTTAAAAATAATCGTTATGCAGTATTATATGAAATGTATGTTCGTTTTCAAGAGAGGTATTACGGGGTAGATGATAGCGAACCTGTGTTTAAACCTTCTATGTTTAAAGAGAACGCACCATTAGTAGGGATCGATTGCTCACATCAAAAGGATGCCGTTCATAAGGGAGGTGTGGAAATAAGAATTGAATTTACCACGAGCGAAAATGTTCCAAAAGATACAGCAGCGTATTGTCTAATTCTGCACCATCGCGCATTCCAATATAATACCGTTCAGAAGCTTGTGAGTCAAGCGGTCTAACGTGCCTGCACATATAATTAAAGAACAATCATAAAATTACTTAGTTAGGATCATAAGTTGTTGCGATGAAGTACGTAATCGTTGACGTGCAAGGGTTTCGGATTAGTGGAATCTTCATACCAAAGGAATTAGCAGTTGTAAGTCATGACTGGAAGACGAGCCATTTTGTATTCGAACCCCCCGTACCATTAAAGTTACTATCTTGGAGGGACCAACGGTCTGCGGAATGGTTGACGGAATTTCATCATTGTATCAACTGGACTGCAGGATATATTCCATCCAGTAAAATACACCACATAATTGGCGAACTATCCAAGAATTATGAAAAAATTTACGTGCGGGGTGAAGAGAAATCCAAGTACATACAGCAATTGGTTTCAAATAAAGCGATCGTTGAAACGTTGGATAATTCAAATAGTTGTCGAATTGAGAGACAAGTTCCAATGTGTTCATTTCATGAAAAGAATGTATGCGTTTGTGCAGTCAATAATGTTTATTCACTAAAAATATATTGTGATGCAATTGTACATGATAAAGAAGAGTTTTGTTAAATAATTTTTTTTTTATAATAAAAAGCATGAAGGTGAGTTTGAGTTTCATTAATATCCTTCCTTTTCTCACCCCCCTCCTGAATTCATAATGGTTGGTAACGTATTAAATGCGGATTGCGAATTGAAGGAAATCACTAATAGTAGAAAGTCTGCGGGATAAGGAACGTGCGAAGATGTCAGTGATGAAAATGGTTTTAAGTCTTCTGCTGAAATTTGGAATTGTGAAGTATGTGGTGAATAAAAGTGCGGAAGTGTTGAATTCCTATGAAAGTCACGGATCTTTCATACCTCTATCAAAAGAAGATTTTAATTACATTCCATTGCCATTTATAAGAAGTAGGGTGTATTGTTATGAATTGGTACAAATATGGGAGAAGCTACCAAACCGATATCAGAAGGATGAAAGTTTGCGAAGAAAACTTCCATATTACGATGAGAATTATCGAAGTGATCATTGCGTTGGAATTGACACTCCTAATTGAAAATGTTTAAATATTGAAGTTCTAATGAGATACTGCAATAAATTGAATGGACAACCGTTCAGTAATGAGTGTAGTGTTAGAAATTTGTTATACAATGTAACGGAACTGCAATAAAGAAAAAGTTGAAAATGTAAAAAAAATCGTTTCAATTAAAATTACACAGTAAATCGTGCTGGGTTGGGTCAGGGGTTGGGTTGAAAAAATTCTGCTGTGAGGTTAAAAGTCGGTCGGTGATCAATAGCAATGGAAAAGTTAGTGGGGCAGTAAAATGCAGGTGCGGAACGGCGGCGGGGCGATCACTGGGGGGGTTTGGGGGGCGCAGCCCCCCAATGGGGGGTCCGGGGGGCGAAGCCCCCCGGCCGCCCACTCACCCCCCCCCCCCCTCCCCCCCCCAAAACCCCCTCCCGGGAGGGGTGAAATGCACTTACTTCCGGTTTGACTCCACCCACTTCCGGTCCAACTCCTGTGACGTTCCTTGCAATCATCTGGATGAAGGGGGCTGTTGAATGTAACCTATAAGATGATGAACCTGAAAATAAAAATTGTCCAAGGCAAGAATCGAAACCGAAAATCCCGAACACAAGGCATGCTTGATATCCACTAGACCAACTAGACATAGGACTTGATTTCCTGTAAACATCCATAAGACGAAACGTTTGAGACTCATTCAAGGTAAGCGAAGGCGTGTAAAAGAACAGTGCCTCAGGCAATGGAAATACCCGGCAATTAAAATCCGCTAAAGGTCGGACGGTGTTTAAAGCAATGGAAATACCCGGCAATTAAAATCCGCTAAAGGTCAGACGGTGTTTGACGCAATGGAAAAACCAATGCTTACATTCCACTAAAGATTACATCATACATCCGCACCAAATGGGATTGGTACCAACTCCCACCGAATTCTCTTCCACCATGAGTGGATATAAATTGAGGTACAGCATCACCAGCTTCAGTGCTTCCAGTACCTCCTCAGCAAACAGCAGCCAGCAACCACCAACCAACAACCAACGGTAAGTTCTAGCATGACTATTAATTAGTAGCTTCTTAGAATGTATGTTTTTCCTTAGCCATGTCTTTCTCAACCAGCCATGATTTGGGTCCAGCCTTGATTAGCCAGGAAATGGTGGATTTCCTGAACACGGAGCCACCAAGTATGCCTCCATCTACACCTGCTCCATCTACACCTCTGCCGGAACCATCTAGGCAGGTGCAGCCGGAGGACGTGCCGGTACCTCAGCCGGAGCGGTCAGGGCAGGTGATGGCTATGCCGGAGCCGTGTGAGCAGGCGATGTCTGCACCTCAGCCGGGACCTTCCCAGAAGCCGGAATTTTCAAAGAAGCCCCGAATGAGATCAGCCGAAGTGTTGCGAAACATGCGGTTGGCCCGTTTGGGGTTGAAGAAAACCGGCGATGAGGAGATAGAGGATGATGATGTAATATTCTTATCGGCAACTGCTGCCCAACCTCCGGTTAAGAAGTTGAAGCAGCGGGTGACGAAGGGTTTCAATCCTTCCAAAGGTCCAGTAGTCTCAGTGCAAGCGGAGGGGCCGCGAACATACGAGGCTCAACCATTGACGGCGCCGAATACACCGGCATCTGTCGAAGGGTTGAGTCCTCCAATGGTTTTGAGCCCTTATGTTGACGCTTCGTCGGAAGGTGTGGTGAGAAAAGTCACCATTTTAGAAGATCGACTCTTGCGCTCACCTTTCGACGCTCGACCCGATGCTACTGTGACCGTTGTTGGGATTGGATCGGAACGTACGCCATCTCCTACGCTGCAACAAACTCTCCTGGATACTGATGTATGGCATCGACCTCATATGCAGCAATGCATTGCCAGCATGAAGGCATCATTCCTGGAAAGGAATGATGATTCTTACCGGCAAGTAATTGGCATAATTGATTCGAATATGCACAAATACGCTTCATATTTGTTGTATTTGAAGCAGTTAAAGAATGTGGAGGTCGCGTCGTCTGTGAACTGTTGTGTGAGAGATCTCGATGATCTCATGGACACAGTTCAGGAAGACTTAAATGTCATACGCAGTGTGTGGCAGAGTTTATTGCAGCTCTTAAATAATAAGAAAAAGAAAATGTTCGAAACAAATTTTAAAAAATAAACTTTTTACACTGTTTTCTAGATTTTTTTTTATAAAAATGAACATTACCCCAACATTGCCATTGCACTTTCATTCAATGAATGAAACCTGATTAATTTAGTGACATGAAGTTTGTTATCGCTAAATCAACCTAAGTATGAATATTTACGATGTTTGATGAATCCAATAACTGATATCTATAATTGTGGAATGAAGGCATCAATTTATTGAACATAGTGTCAATCTAATAAAAATCTTTGCATGGATCAGTTGAGATATATTTGACGATTCAATAAATTACACATTATCTTTCCACTATGACTTTATTATCAATGCTTCATTAATACATGAACTTACAACTACATTACATTACATTACATTACAGCTACAATGCGTTATTGTTCTTGTTTAAGGTAAGAACATTTGACGTATTTCACAATCAAACTTGATCTTCTCAAATCCAAGAGTGATGAATTCCTTCATGGTACAAAATTGTTCAGAAAGTTCACCATTCATTGTTACCAATAAATTGGTCAGTATATCGCCATCCATGCAAGCGATTCTACTCAAAATCTGATTATAATAACTGCCCATGTTTAGAGCTTTTAAGTATGCCAAACGAGTACGAATTATTTCCTTATGTTGCCACATTTCCTTCAGTCCATCCAATGATAAATACAACCATTCTTCCCCATGATGAATTTTCAGCACTTTTATATAGTGCTCTATCCATTCGCAGGTAATTCTAAAACCCATATTTTGCATTGAAGGACACACTTCTTGAGTTTGCATATTCATTAAATATTGTGTAATTATTTGTTCATGTTTCACAAATTCGTTCCACTGTTCTACCGTAAAGGTTACGTTTTGTCGCCCCCTTCCAAATATCCGAACTGCTGGATCTAAAGCTGATTCCATTTTAAAACCTACAGCTAAAAATTTTGTGTTACTCTTGTTCAAAGCGTACACATGTTGGCAAAGAAACGGTTTTGGGATTGTTCGATTTAGCTCGTTGAGGTCATATACGGTCACTTCTTGCATCATGTTTTGCACACCGGATCCATCAGTACTAGGTGTTGGTTGCACTTTCACATCATTCACGTTGGCCATGCTAAGATCTAATGGGTTAAGTGTTGCGAACTCTACTTGTTCCTTTTGCGATCCATTAAACATTGATAATAAATTCGTTGGTTGTGCATGACTATTACGTTTTCTCCTTATCTTCTTTGGAGCATCAAGTACGCCACCCCCCGGTCCTACAGCTTGTATTGGCGTTGTTGACACTAAAATATTCGTTTCTATTGATATTACGTTTCTTCAAGCTTACAAACCTTACTTTTCCACTGCTTCACTATTTCACTGCTTCGCTGCTGCTGTTATACTGTGTACGCCACAACTCCCACAATACCTTTTATACGCGAACAATGTCATCAATCAGTATTCAATTTGAGAACATCCTCATTTAACATTGACCTTGTTTTGAAGTCTACTCATTTTTAACATCAAGCCGATTCGGAACCCTCCTCTGAGATCAAGGCTCAGATTGAGGAGGAACCGATTTGGGAACATCCTCATTTTTAATATTGACCTTGATTTGAGGACTACTCATTTTTAACGTTAAACTGATCGGAAACCTACTCTATGACCTTGAATACTTTGACCTCAAGGCTAAGATTGAGGAGGAGCCGGTTTGGGAACATCCTCATTTTTCATGTTGACCTTGATTTGAGGACTACTCATTTTCAACAGCAAGCCGATTCGGGAACCTCCTCCATGACCTTGACCTTGAGTACCTTGGGTACAAGGTCAAGGTCATGGAGGAGGTTCCCGAATCGGCTTGCTACCTCTACTTATGTGACTTCAACGAAGTGCTTGTATATCCATCCCAGTGCGTAGTTACTTGATTCAAGAAAATATAAGTTATTTAACATAAGTAAGTACTGTTTTCTTGAAAATGGATGCCAATGGATGTCGCTTTAATGGTCTGAACGTCAAATGTCTTCATATTTTGGTATATAAATGCTGGATAACAGGTCCAATTAGTAATCTGTGTAGTTGAAAAACTTATACATATGTTTTAAATCTATAAAATACTTGCAGAAAATTAGATAACTTCTTAGAGCAAAAAAGTAACTCCTCTATTAAAGATGCTATAAATGTTTGCTGCAAATAAAAATATGCACTTCACTAAAGACTATTTACTTATTTCAACGGTGTAACAACTTTTTTTTAAAATCTAATAGTTATTTCAAGAAACAAAATTTTTTGGTTGATGTCTGGATGTTTACTCTAAGCCTTTTTGAAGGATTTTGCAAATGAGCCGCCATATTTGTAACTTCGTCAAAATAGTTAAATAATAAATTAAAGTAGAAGAAATTTTGTATAATTTATATCTATGACAATTTTTGGTAAAATTCATAGTTTAGGTGCATGAGCAAATTCTATTTGGTCGTGTCTGCATTAATATAAAACTAGTTAGCTAGGATTAGACAGATATTTTCATTCTAATGACAGTAGGTAGTGTCAAACGCTGATGTTTTGATAATACCTACTGTCATCAGACTGAAAATATCTGTCAAATCCTAGCTAACTAGTTTCATTTTAATGCAGACACGATCGACCTCGATCAAATAGAATCTCATGCAGCTAAACTATTAATTTTATATATAGTATGATAAAGTCATGTGCCTGGCCACATCAGATTTCTTATCGACAAATTCACACCAGAACTTCTTTGTCATTTTTTTAGTCATTATGACAAGAATTGTTCCACATTTTTCGCTTATTTTGATTCTTTACCGCCAGGTAGTTAATTTACTAATTTACAACTTTATCTAATAAAATATTTTCAAGTTCAAGAGCAAAATGTCGAAACAAATTATTCAATTTGATGGAACAGAACCCATGGAGCACGAGTGATGGCAATTATGTATCTCATATTTGAAAACCATGATTCACTGTTGATTTTAGGACTTAAAATATATACAATCTCAAAACGAATGCAACACTAATTTTAGCAAATTTGACATCAATAATCGTACCTTAACTTGTCACACTCGAATACAAATATAGGATTTTGCAACTTCTAGTCTGGCGCGTGTGCCATCAAAAAAGACCTATCATCAAAGCATCGTTATACCACGTATAAATAGTCCCCACACCGCTGTTTTGCGCAATAAATCAACATAATATTCCGCGGTTTACGTTATACTGTAACAAAATAGTGCTTCCGGTAATTTACTGAGCAATTTGGCCATTTTTAATGTACGAGATCCGAGGCCGACAGTTTATAATAAGCGCATAGCGGCGCGCCTCTTGGCAGCGATCGACCTGCCCCCTGTCATTTCCAAATTTATTTCCGACGTTTATCTCGTTCAAAACTATTTTCAAGTTAATAAGCACCAGCAGATGCATTACAGCCAATCGTGTGGGCGCATGAAACGAACACAAAACCAGGAAACGGAAACATGTGCGAGAGAAATCGGTAATTATTAGGTGTAAAAGTACCTTTTGTTTTGTGAAAATGGACGGTTTATTCTGCTATAAAAGTATTTTTCTACTTTGCATTCACAATGCACAGTATACACATTGTAACACTGTTTACGGTGTTACAATTAACAAATTGTAACATCGTAACTTTTTTTCTAAGATTGGTACACATTGATATCGATTGATATCAAATGCCATATGTCAAATGTACAACACATAACCACACACTGCCTCTTTTTAATGGCTTGCAATCGCAAAAACTGAGAAATATCAATATTCTATACATATTTAAACATGCGTGTAGCCTGCTATAGTATGGCCAAAGGATTGGGGCTTTCTTAGTTTTGCTGTGTTCATCAAAATACGCCAGCATGACGTTTTCGGTGATGTGTTGTGACTCTGGTCAGTGATCGTCATCATTCTTTTCAACTAAACATCAAATCCCCTTTTCAGATATAATTCAAGGACCACATCTACTTTAATAAGATATTATGTGAAGATCAAACCTACATCGTAGATATGAACGACCTTAATTACTGCTGCGAGATTGTATATACGCAATAAATGGTTTATTGAATATCAGCATACACGTAGGGAGCTATACTACATTTAAAGTGTTGAGGATTTCTTAGTTTATGTAACGTATAAGTTTTCGGTAATATTTTGGACCGAATTCTGCTCGGTTCAATACCGTATTCGTTTTGTCGGTCGCTTTCGACTTCGTCTTAGTTCTGGTTATGTGCAACGTATTTGAATTACCTCCATCACATGTAATTTTCCTAAGTACAATTTATTCTAATAAATTGTTACACCGAAATTAGAATTTGGTTTCAAATATATGTGCGTGTAAACTTGTATAAGCCACTGGTACTAGGTAGGAACTGCTATTAATCGTTAACAGTTATAACAATTCTTTAGTAAGTTCTTATTCTTTGAAGTAACTAATCAGTTACCGTCAAACACGTCTTTTCTGATTATTATACTTATGAGACCACTCTTTTAGAGTTAACTTTTTAGGTTATGTTTCATGTATTTATCACAGTAGGGTTAAAAGTGTTGCCCCAAGCTCCATTATGATCATAGTTGCGACCTCGCTAATTATTTAATAAAACTTGTAGGCTAAAGTAGAGTAAAATTATTCACAATTAGATTTTGTCATGAATTTTATCCCATCCTTACGAAGTTGAGTTACTACAGTACTGCCGCGTGGTACCCGCAAAATACCCTAGATTCTAATTTAGCGCAATATAGTAACCACAATTTCAAAATTTATATAAAATTAATGACGCAAAGTAGAAAAAATAGTATATTACACTCGTTCTATAAGACGTATTGGCGCCCTCGTTCCATTTGGGCACTCGTCGCTACGCTCGTCGTGCCCAAAACAACTCGTGCGCCTATTTGACGTCTTATAAAGCTCGTATAATAATATACTATTGTGGGAACTGTAAATAAAAACAATAACATTTACATACTATACTGGCTGGGGAAAAAAACAACACTGCCGCTTTTAGAATTTTATTCAACAACGGTTCATTTTCATTTTTCACAACATGCAATGTATTATCTGATTTTTTCTT
Organism: Aphodius sticticus; assembly: GCA_963966075.1. Lineage (NCBI taxonomy): Eukaryota > Metazoa > Arthropoda > Insecta > Coleoptera > Scarabaeidae > Aphodius > Aphodius sticticus. The sequence continues at coordinate 15,093,979 of OZ014508.1, read as the reverse complement.
TGAACATTGCTTTATTCATGGAGCTATAGATAATTGAAACTAAATTAAACATAAACATGACCATAGTAAACGCGGTGCGTGCAAATTGTCAATGGAAAATCAATTACTTGAATGACTATGCATCGAATCCTTTTAAATTTAATGGAGCCGTGCACCTTGCATAAAAGGTGTTTTAATTTCCATTTTTAGCCAAAGTTAATTAACAGGATGCCATTGCCGCAGATATTAACAAGTTATTAACATTCTAATGTAGTTGCGGAGTGAGTGTTGATAATTTTATGTTTCCTACAAAACTTACTGCACACTAAATATGCATATTTATGTAAATATGTACCTACAGTGGAGTCAATTAAAGTTATAACTTTGGAACCCACTGCGGCTCCAATTTTTATAAAATGTAGGTTATACGTGTTAGTTTAAGACTTCCAAGTTCCAAGTTCCAGAATTAAGTACACAATTTACAAAAGGTAAAAAAGAAACTTAATCTTCATTGAAAAGTTTTCAACATCAAGAATTATGACTAAAATATGTAACAAATCTGGTTAGACATTAACACGCAAAAATACAAATGCATAGGTCCTCTCGTACTTTTTTGTTTTGGTAGTAAATGTCATACTGCGTTGAAAGTTTTATTTGTTTATTCAAATTATTTCTACATTCATTTAGTTTTTATTATTGCAATGACCGAATAACATTAGTTCTGGTGGTTTACTTTTAGCATTTTTCGACGATTTTGCAAATGAGCCGATATTTCTGTAATATCGTCAAAATAGTTAAATAATAAATTAAAGTATAGGAAATTTTGTATAAATTATGTCTATGACATTTATTGGTAGAATTTATAGTTTAGCTGCATGAACAAATTCTATTTGATCGAGATCATGTCTGCATTCAAACTAGTTAGCCAGGATTTGACAGGCTTTTTCATTCTAATGGCAATAGGTAGTGTCAAACGCTGATGTCTTGACATTACCAACTGTCACTAGTTTCAAAATATCGGTCAAATCCTGGCTAACCAGTTTTATTTTAATGCAGACACGACCGATCTTGATCAAATAGAATCCTCATGCAGCTAAACTATTAATTTTATATATTGTATGATAAAGCCATGTGTCTGGCCACATCAGATTGTTTAAGATAAACATTTTCTCGATTTTGAGCTCTATGGAGCACTGGTTAATTGATCAATCTTAAATTTCGCAGGAATTGGGAATTGTTTTGAGAAAAAAGAATCCAAAATAACCAGGGACGTTAAATTACGGTAATTAATTTTTTCGAAATTAAAATTAGTAATTTAAAATATTAAATTACCACGTAATTAAAAAACTAAAAACGGTAAACTACGTTGGCTTAAATTACCGGGTAAATAAAAATTCGAAAAGGTAAATTACGCTGATAAATTACCGGGTAATTAAAAATTTAACCGGCGTTAAACTGATCACTGTAATTTATAATTGCTACTTATGTTAATAGAAATGTTTGGTCAATAAAAGACGTTATTCGGTAGATAACTAGCTATCTCTAGGGATGATACATTCTGTTTTGATACATTAATTTTGAAAGTAAATTACAGCATAAATTAAAAATATTACTTTCGAGTATTAAATTACCACGTAATTTAAAATTCAAAATGGTAAATTATTTTTTCTTAAATTACCTGGCAATTCAAAATCAAAATGATAAATTACCGATGACAGTAAGTAATTATGTCAATTAATATGTAGGGTGCAACCTTGAAAGTCATAATTTTGTAGATAATAGTAGTAGTTGATTATTACAATGAAAACAAGTACTACAAGAAAAATAGTATTTATACAAGCAATTTATAAAAGGGCAGTCTAACAGCATAATTATAATATGTGTGCCTGGATATGAAAAGGGACCAGTTGACCGAAAGTGAGTTATGAGTGTTTTTAGATAGAATAAGTTATGGCAAAAGTACTCCAACATTTTAAGCCGATTACCATAAACAGAAATTGAAAAAATAAATATTTAAGTTGCTGGTGCAAAAATTAAACTTTTGCAAAGTTTAAAAGTTAATAACTTCCCGCATATTTGGAAGTTACGCTGACTCCAACGTTTTTGGAACAATTTCGATATTAGTTTCAAGATTTTTAGTAGAATTTATTATTTCATTAGTCCGTTTGGGTTTTATAGGTTTTTTAATCTATAGCGGCATTGGCCTGGGCCTACAATATGTATAGTGTAAGCTACGTATCTTCATCTCTCGAGTCTTAAAAAGACTTAAAGCATTCTCGTAAGGGGTTTATGGGGTCCTCTGATTCCAAATCTTATTTATTTTTAGATTTTTAGAATTCAAAATAGCGGATCTAATATGGCGACCAAACATGTAATTAAGTGTCGGATTTATACAAAAATTAAATTATGTGATATATGAAGGTTACGTATTCCAAATCTGTTGTCAGATGTATAAAATTCAAAATGGCGGATCCAATATGGCGACTAAACATGTAATTAACTGTCGGATTCAGAAGAAAACAAATATCTGATGTTAGATGTTTATAATTCAAAATGGCACCGAGTGCAATCTGGCAACCATAATAAATTAACGTGAATTTGCAACTTTTTTCATCCTATTTTCTGTTACATAATTATGCAGCTGTCTGATTTCAACACTTATGTCAGTTAAAAATCCAAATTTGCGAGTTCAAATAAATCAGATAGTATCAAATTATTTTAAACGTTTAATGATAAGAAATAAACATAACTAGGGACACAAAACATGGAAATACAATCATAATAAATTTATATAAAAAGTGCATTTTTTAAAAACTACGCTTTATAAACAAAATTACAATTTTTAGAATTTTCTTCAAATTTTCCACTTTTTTATTCATTTTATTTTTTTCGCGCATTGTCGCCGGAAATCTGTCAACTTACAAAATTTCAACACGATTGAAATTTAAATTTTTTTTCAAAATTTTAAATAATTTTCCAATTTTTTTTATTGGTTCATGTCATTGTCATCGGAAATCCGTCCACAGGCAAAATTTCAACTCAATTGGTCAAATTTTCCAAATTTTTAATTTTTTTTCAAATTTTGGTAAAGTTTCCATATTTTTTTTATTGCTTCTTGTATTGTCACCGGAAGGAAATCTGTCAAGATGCAAAATTTTAACTTGATTGGACACTGGTAAGTAGAAATAATATCGATTACAAGACTTGTACAAATTCAAAATTTTTTTTAAAATTTTGGAAAATTTTGCAAATTTTTTTATTGCTTTATGTCATTGTCACCGGAAATCCGTCCACAGGCAAAATTTCAAGTCATTTGGTCAAATTTTCCAAATTTTGAATTTTTTTTCAAATTTTGGAAGTTTTCATATTTTTTTTATTGCTTCTTGTATTGTCACCGGAAATCTGTCCACATGCAAAATTTTAACTTGATTGGACACTGGGAAGTAGAAATAATATCGATTACAAGATTTGTACATAACAAACAGACAAACAATCAAATAGACAAACAAACAAACATAAAGTGAAGTTAATATAAGCGTAGTAATTGTCCCGGAATATTATATAACTTTGTAATTATATTTTATACAAACAAGTTTATAAACTGCTATCATACGGACATTTGTTTCTGCCACTGTATGCGGCAACACCGTAATGCGCTAGAGCGTAGCGTGATATCGACAACTGGTCCCTTTTTCGTTCGCAATAAAAACGCATTTTTTCATGCTTTTCTAACCGCAGACGGGTTTCAGACGAACACATCTGATAAGAAACACAATAAAGAGAGTAATTAGCCAATAAAACAAAAATGTGTATTTTGAACCAGTTTAACTTTATTTGCGATTATCTGCGTAACTAGAAACGGACAACTGGTCCCTTTTCACATCCACGCACACATATTAATACTTTAATTTATTACCAACTCACAAAACAACGACGCTTGGCTTCCCAAACAATGATCATTTTTTGATCAGGATTACCGGAACATTCTTTAATTCGTGAATTTTATAGTATGTAAATGGCTTCTGATTTACTTTTGCGTTATTGGCTCCACTGAATCGATCTCCCGCTTTCCACTCTCTATTCATTCAATACAAAACGAGCAAAATAAGCTATATTTATATATTTATATTTTTATCAAATAATATCATTCGGCAGGTGAATTGAGGAGTGTAAAGAGGCTTTGATAACGAAAAAGAGTATAGGTGCAAATGTAGCAGTGTTAAAAAAATATCCGGATTAAAAAATGATAATTGTTTGTAATATATGCTGACGGTAAATTACCTTTGGTAATTTAAGCCGTAAATTACGGTAATTAAAAATCCGTAAATTACCATTAATTATGGTAATTTATTTGGCAATTTACCCGGTAAATTACGCTTTTACATCTCTGAAAATAACGCATTCTTTCATCAAAGCCAGAGCCAATTCACCATTTGAAAAAATAGTTGAGCGACCAACTAATTGTTTTTTGTGCTGGACCATTTCATACGGTTTTCACTTTCAAGCGTTCTATTAATCGTATCGGTCAGTGTATATATGTACGTTTGTTTAAAGTAAACTATCATAATGAATGAATGAAAAATAAATCCTACCTTTTTTATCCATCTCTATTGCTTAGCTTGATTTCTAATGTGCCGTGATTCTGTCCACATTAATATGATTATGATAAACATAAATCCACATAGGTAAGTACGCGACAAAACCACAAACATTACCAAAACAAACATATCTCCGTACTACCTTATAGTACGCGTGATATTTTACAGAAAACCGCGCAAATTCATTGAAAGCCCGAACACAATATCACAAATCACATTGTTCCAACTATAGCAATATCTCGCGTTTGATTTAAATTATTTATAAGCAAATGTTCTACCCGTTAGTCGAGATAACACTAACAAAGCCACAGCCGCAATATTTTACATCGTATTTTCGTTTTGAACCGGTATTTTCTCATTGGTTTTCTGCGCTGGGTTAGGAATGCGCCCCCCACCACGCGTCTCTGCAATACTATGTCAATACCAACACTTTTCTCTCTGTCTGGTTTGGAGTGGCTGGCAGTGCGTTTCCCAAAAACTTCGTCGTTTCCTTGTCTGCCAATTCACGTGCAAACGTACTGGCTCAGTTTTTTTTATTATGCATAATATTATACCTTGGTATGATAGCTAGGGATTTTTATTGCATGCTGCATGAACACGAATATTTTGTTAAATTATATTGCTATTTCATCATTTTCTTTTATTTTATCATACGTAGTATGGCATATTTATATTAAATTAAATTATTGTAATCATGTCGAGATTGTTGAGATTGTAGCGGAAATATGTCTTTTTGGGCTCCCTGAACATTTTTGACCAAGGTACAAAAAATGTCTATGTGTGTGTGTTTGTGTGTAAATGTGTGTATGTGTATGTTTGTCTGCTTGTGTGTGTGTGTGTATCAGGGTTGCCACCTTTTTGTAATTGTTCACGAGGACACTAAGTGGGTGAAAATATTATGTCATATCCAATATGTCCACATCATACTGCCACATAAAACACAATCCAATAATAAAACATTCTGTTCTTGAAATATAACAAAAATTAAATATGCAAAAATAATACTTTGCTAATTGCTGTGGTAATATCACATAAAAATAAAATTTAGGTTTATTCTCATAAACTACCATGTAAACCGAAATTTCGCTACCTACCGGAATTTCAACCTAGCATAATGTGCATAATGGATTTTTTTGTGCCAATTTTTTGTGATTAGCCTGGAATTGTTGAATTTTGTATCTCGCTTAATTTTGTCAGGTGGCGCAATTCACCATTGCCGTAATTAAGGTAAGACGTAATAGGTCGGAAAAAAGTAAAATATTTAATCTTACCGAAATGTTCAAAACATTTGTAGGTTAGGTTAGGTAGCACAATTTCATCCTACACAGATAGAATACTTTGTTTAATTCAAATAAATATGCATTGACCCAAAGAAATCTGGTGTTTCAATAGAGGCAACGAAATATTTATTTGCTGATAAAAACGCATTTGTTTAAAATAATTGCTTGGTAGAAAGAGCGTTTATTTCTGTCAAACAACTTATGTTTTCAGTTAGAATTTACAATTTGTATATTATAACGAACGAGATTTATTAAGTTCAAATAATTATGATCGTGTTGAGTGAAAGAATTATAATTTTCTAAATTGACGAAATTGTTGGTTACAATGCGATATTTTAAGGTTGCGATAAATGGTTCTTTAATTAAAGAAATTATGGACCTATTATTGACTAGAACATTGCGACGGGTACAGTAGAGCAAAATTTCCACGTGTCACCTTCTTATTTCTAAGCCAAAGCAAGAATATTTATTTGACTTAAATAAATATTGCAAATAAACTTACCTCTACAAGCAAATAAACTAGAGAATTCAATGAAGTAAATATTGTTGGCGTCAAAGAAATATGTTTTGATCCAAAAGAATAAATTCAAAAGAATATATTTCTTAAAAACAAGAAATCTTTTATGTCTGACACGAGGACAAATGGTATCATGCCAAGGACACGAGGACAAATGATTCGTACGAGGACAATCCTCGTGAAACGAGGACAGGTGGCAACCCTGGACTGTGCATGTAAAGGTATCAGGAGGAAACTTCATATTTAGAAGTTTTATGACCAAACTTAGAGCTAAAAGGGTTTGAAAGGGTTGTTAAAAAGGGTCCAAAGGAACTGGAGGTTTACTCTTAGCATTTTTCAATAATTTTACAAATGAGCCGCCATTTCCGTATCATTTTGTATAATTTATGTCTATGACTTTTTTGGTAAAACTAATAGTTTAGCTGCATGAGCAAATTCTAGTTGATCGAGATCGCTTGTAAAGCATTAAAACTAGTTAGCCGGGATTTGCCAGAGATTTTGATTCCATTGGCAGTATTTTCACATAGTATTTGCGTTGAGAAACATTGCTAAATAGTATGATAAAGTCATGTGCCTGGCCACATCAGATTTGTTCAATTTTCAGTAAAATAATTACAAGGACAAAACAAACAAGATCATATGACATTTTGTACTCATAATGGCATGTATTATAATATTAGGGTGCCTAACAGTCTAGAATTGGGCGGGACATTCCTGAATTTTGATCACATGTCCCTACTATTAAACCATGGAAAAGCATAACCTCATACTCTGTCGTTGCATTAATATTGTAGATTAGAGTAAATAGTTTATAAATAACAAACATATCTACTTTCAATTTTTACAAGCGTCTTTTTTTCCTAAATTTACCAAAAATCATGCAATATGAAGATTTAGTAAAGTAACAAAAATGGTATTTCACAACAATTTAACAAAAATAAATCCCATTATTGGTAATCATTGGGAAAAAAACCGGTCTGATCTAACATCGGACTGCTTTTCTTTTTAATAAAGGCAGGAATAAAATTAACATACCTACTGCATATAATACACAGCAAGACACTGCAAGTTCATGACAAAAAGACAGTAGGTGAATAAAAATAATCCATAAACTGTTGAGAATAGATATCATAAACATTTTACAGATTTTCAATTCAATTGCCTAAATTGTTAAAAATTAAATAGGTATTTAAAAACTAAACGATCCTCCTGTCGGGCAACTTATATCGGAGAATGGGGATCTAAAAACAGAAACTGTGAATTTAGTCTAGTTTTAGAAAAAAATAAGTACCAAAAAGCTAAAAAATTCAAAAATACGCGTTTGTTTCTCAAAAACGACAAAATTCATAACTTTTTCCGTCTAATTATTCAGATTCTACGGAAACAAAATATAAAAACATAGATTGAAACTTTTTCGATTAAACAAACATTTCATAGATTTTCAATTCAATTGCCTAAATTGTTAAAAATCAAACAGGTATTTAAAAACTAAACGATCATCTAGAAACAGAAAGTGTGTATTTAGTCGAGTTTTAGAAAAAATAAGTACCAAAAACACAAAAATTGAAAAATACGCGTTTCTTTCTCAAAAACTGGACAAAATTCATAATTGTTTCCGACCAATTATTTAGGTTCTACGGAAACAAAACATAAAAACATGAATTGAAACTTTTTCGATTTAAGCTAGGGTAGTTATTGTGTTTCGATTATTTATTTTTGGCAAATTAAGTAATTGGAAATCTTTGAAATGCTCTAATATCTACTCAACAGTTTATCGATTATTATATATTTATTTAATAATCACCAAGCTGGACCATATGGATTTATTTGTTTCTCCAATTGATCAATCAAATTACCCCACATTTTTCTATCTTTGTTCTTAACAAAATTATTCAATTAAGTCACTTACCACCTCTACAATCGTGCATTAAATATATATATATATATATATATATATATATATATATTTATATATATATATCGAATACAAATAGCCCACACACTTTATACCTTTAACTCCGTCCTTTATCTGGACACCTCGGCCATAAATTCATCGCACGCCACTGGGGGTCAGGGAAGAGCAAACAGGTACCCAAGGGCATCGCCTCTACCATCCTCTGCGGACAATCTCCCGCTTATAAATATACAAAGGTGCACTTTGCTCTTTCGCCGACTCTCCTTTTAAAGGTCCTCCTTCCATAGTAGGCAACGTGAGCATAGTTGATGCTTGAGGGTCCCCCTATTAATTTGTATGCTCAGTGTGTAACTATGGGTTAACATATTAACGCCGTCTCTTATCTGGTTGGCTTACTGATGCTCGACATCGTACAAATTATGCCCATAAATCTTATTTTATTGGAATTTGAGTGGAGATCGAGTATGAAGCAGGATCCGTATCTGGAAGATACGATTACGCTTTGTAAATATTTAGTTCCTGTATGGTATTACGACGTAAGGCAGTCAGGTGTGTTTATATATATTTATTGGTGATCTCAGCGAGACGAAGGTTTTTCTTTTCGTTCTTGTACTGGGGATTATTGTTCGGGCGTTTGATCGATGTTAATTGATCCTAACTGAGGCCTTACCATTTTGGGATATAGAACTTGTATATAGAGATCATAAATCATACTTTTAAACAACAGTCTAAAGTTTACAATTAATAATCCCACAAAGTCATGAAATCATCAATGTTATTACCAAATTATCAACAGGATTTACACAATGTTCAATTGTGTAGGATTTTCTTTAACAAACAGTATTTTTAATTTCCAAACAAAATCAATTTTAAATTTTAAACGATTTTGCGGGTTTGTTGTCCTATTTACCATTGAAATCTCCACAAAACTCCATATTATTTGATGATTTTATTACTAAGCTTGTTCAATCTGCTATTTTTAAAACGATTAAGACTAATTTATTTATATGAAAAATGCTTAGTTTTTCAGTTGTGGCACTTAAAAACACTATCAGTTACAGCATTCCTCCACTGACTATTAAAATATTTGTAACCCAAATGTGATGACTTCTTTAATATAATTGACCCGGTTTCCACGCGGAAATCAATTTATCATTGACTCAGACAGCGGAAGTCTACAACCTAGATACTTATTCTTTAATATAAAGTTTAGATAATATAAAACTTTGTTGGCAAAAAAGGGTAAAAAAGTCTTAGATGTGCTCCAAAATGGTGACATATATCGGCTGATTCGCCGGCAGAGGAATACCTGTGTATTTAATATTAAATTAAAAAAAATAATGAAATATTTGTAATAATATTTTTTCAAAATGCAAAATGTAATTGCCTATACTATTTACCTTCTCATATCTTCAAGCCTTGGCCTACAACATTCCAATTACATTACAATTGATAGTTTTAGAAACGAGAGAATTTAAAGTTCATATTTGTGTGTCGGTAATTGTCGTTTATTATGATGCATTTTTAACTGCATTGTTACTAACTGTATTATTTTCCAGGATTATTTATGGATCTGAAGATAGTCTTAAGACCGAGATCCATCTAGTCCGGGAGCTGATCGCAAGAATTCCAGCGTCAAGCTTACAGCATGAAAAGTGTATAGAATACAAGTTAAAACTATCATCAAATTAAAACTTGGACATCCTCTTAATAGAATAAAATAGGTTGCCACCAGTCCAGAAATCATGCAGCTTACTTTTTATTTCGATAATATATCGTTTCACGTGTCGCAGTATTACGCTTAGCTCGTTATTTACTTTAACTCTTCATATCTAAATAGACTACAATGGAGAAATTTATCAAACTCACAAAAAACTGCTTTTCTAGTGTATTTCAAGTGTCGACGATTCCGGAGAAACTACTAAAGGTATCGGGATGAAACTTCATATTTAGAAGTTTCATTACCAAACATCGAGCTCAAAAGCTGTTTGTCCAAAAGGATCCAAAGGAACTGGTTTACTCTTGGAATTTTTCAAAGATTTTGAAAATGTGCCGCAATTTCTGTAATTTCGTCAAAATAGTTAAATAAATTAAAGTAGAGGTAATTTTGTATCATTTATGTCTATGATATTTATGTTCAAATTAATTAATAAAATTAATAAACATTAATAGTTGAGCTGCATGAACAAATTCTATTTGATCGAGATCGGTCGTGTCTGACTTTAGTCTAGGCAAAAGCTATTCGCCTGGTCAAATACATATGAAGTCTTGATATTTTTAAAGCTATTTGCCTAGACAAATGTATTTGCCAAAACCGACATTAGGCAAATAGCATAATAAATAGAATTAATTATTATACATTTGACCGGGTAAATAGCTTTTGCCTAGGCAAAAGCTAGGCAAAAAAACTATTTATTTTGTTCTAAAACAACAAATAAGACAATTCTACATTAGGAAAATTTTACATTATATATCTGGACAGTATACTTGTTAAAATTAAAGAATTTTCAAAAATATTTACCAAACAGCGTTGATTAAAGAATTAATAAAATTACGATCATATTCCCCGAGTCCCGAGGTTTTGCTATTTTGGTTTAGGTAATTATCTGCTCTAAATAAAGATACGAAAACTAAATGCCTCTGGAACTAGGTCTAAAAATTAAATAACAATTCCCATATCATAGTTTAAACGTTTTAAACAATTTTTCGAGTCTAGAAAAAAGATGAACTAACCAAATGTTGTGTCAATAATAATTCCACATCATCCAAAGTCGCCAGAAAAACGAATAAGTATTCAATATTGCAAACACATTAAAACATTCCAACTCCCAAAGACTGAAGATGTTATCTCCAGATAAAACAAGAGAATTCAATTTGCCACCTTGCACGTATGCTCTTATTCTGCACGCCACTGCCACTGACCCCGTCTCCTACGCTGGGCATTCCTATAGGTCGTTTATGGTATTGTTGAATGAAGAGGATTATGGAAAGTGGTGTCGTATCTCTGGCCCACTTTCAGCGGCCCAAATCGTCACCCGTTCAACGATAACCAGATTATAACCATAAATTACGGTGTTGGTTAACACGTCCTATGTTGTAACGTGACAGAGGACTGACACTTCAGAGGTGCGGTTATCGATAGTTTGCGTCGGCGTGCCTATGATGTAAAACTGAATCTATCAACACCTTGTGCCGATATAAAAGAGACGTTATAGAGGTAGATTCTAGGCGACTTTTTGAGAATCATGTATGGCAGGGGTTCTCAACCGGTGGTAGCAAGGTCGGGCAAGTCAGCGGCGCAACTTTTGCAAAATGAAAATCATTATATCCATATTTGTTTGCTATTTTTTTGCTATTTTTTTAACCAAAATATCGATTTTTTTGCTGTGTTAGTTTTCGAGATACCGAGATGCCGGCAACTCAGCGGTGTACTATGTCAAAACAAGTGAATTTGAAAAATGTGAGCAGCCTATATTTTTTTGCTAATTTTTCACCAAAAAAGATTTTCTTTTGCTTTGTTAGTATCCGAGATATAGGGGTGCGCCGCTGACGTGCCGGCAACTCAGCGGCGCACTATGTCAAAACAAATGAATTTGAAAAATGTGAGCAGCCGATATTTTTTTGCTAATTTTTTACCAAAAATGATTTTTTTTGCTTTGTTAGTATCCGAGATATAGGGGTACGCCGCTGACGTGCCCGCAACTATGTAAAAACAAACTAATTTGAAAAATTTTGACAGCCTATATTTTTTTTTGCTAATTTTTTGCTAATGTTATACCAAAAAAGATTTTTTTTTGCTTTGTTATTATCCGAGATATAGGGGTGTCCCGCAGTGAACAACCTATATTTTTTAGCTCTATTAGTTTTCGAGATACACAGAGTGGATAGATACAATGTACATTATTGGTCATAAAATATAATTACAAACACGATTCTTCAATATAGAAAAGTTGTTGATAATCATTCGATCCACAGAAAGAAAATATTTCCAAGTACCTATACACGTTCCACAACAACGTACCAACACACACTCATGTTCCGTGGTTTTACTGGAACATTAGCTATATTATTGCAGTTTTTTATAAAAATTTGTATCCTAATCGTTTCGAGTTTTATGAACTGCTTCTGAGATATTGTACAAAACGTACATTTGGATTTGCATTTGGAATATCCCCTTGGGAATATTCAAATTACTACAAAGAACAAGATAGGGAGTGCATTGGTAAATATGTGGTATTTTCTGAAGACACCCTACTATTTTCGTACACTTAACACAGTAATAAAGTTACAGTAATACTGTCATAAATTGAAATAACGAAATAAAAAGATAATTGTAAACTGAATAAATAAAATTATTTCAGTACGATTTTCATAAGTGCTCATATTTGCCGGTCAGGTTAATGTGTTTAAGTCTTCGGATTCGCGGTGGACATGACTGTTTCCATCATTTCTACAGAAATCATTTGATAACGCTCCCTTATTCTTCATGTTTATCGCAGTCGTGACTCCCCCATAAATTTCTTCCTCATGTCTCCACAGTAAGAAATCAAACGGTGTTAAATCGGGCAATCTAGTTTGCCAGAGCATTAGACTACACAAACAATTTAACGTCTTTTATAAATATTGATTAAACTATTTTGGAGTGGAACAATTTTAAACATGCTGCTGCATAAAGAGAAGAATTATTACATTTGTGGGATTGTTAAATTTTGTCGTACCATCTAGATATTTAATATTAATTTATGAATTGTTGTGTTATAAATGTGGAGTTAGATGCTTAATAACTTTTTACTAATTTATCGATAATTTGAAGTATGTTGAGACATACAGGGAGTTCCATTTCCAATTTTTAAGTTTTGCTACATTTAGCATATCTTCAGTTATTCGGGATAAGTCATATAAGAATCGCAAATCAATAATAACTGTCAAAAGGTGCGATATTTTTACTATGCAAAATGATTTTTTTTGTTTCCTGATCCCTTGTAGTTACCTCAGAATATTTCTTTTTAAAATACGGGCTTTTGACATTCATTTGAGAATAACTCGGAAACAGTTGAAAACGGCCTAATGCAAGTTGTTGTCAAAACGATTAGGATATAAATCTTAATCAAAAACTGCAATAATGTACCTAGTATTCCATTAAAACCACGGAACATAAGTTAGTATTGGGTACGGCGTTGTGGAACGTTGTGGAACAAGGAAATATTTTCATATAATATACAGATATATGGAAATATTTTCTTTCTGTGGAGCGAAGATTATCCACAACTTTTCTATATGGAAGAATCGTGTATTTCTTATGACATTTAATGTACATTGTATCTAGCCACTCTGTATATCTCGAAAACTAACAGAGCAAAAAAATATAGGTTGTTCACTGCGGGGCACCCCTATATCTCGGATGCAAACAAAGCAAAAAAAAACTGTTTTGGTAAAAAATTAGCAAAAAAATATAGGCTGTTCACATTTTTCAAATTCATTTGGTTTTACGTAGTGCGCCGCTGGGTTGCCGGCATGTCAGCGGCATCCTCGGTATTTCGAAAACTAACAAAGCAAAAAAATCGATATTTTGGTAAAAAAATTGCAAAAAATAGCAAAAAAATATGGATTAATGATTTTCAATTTGCAAAAGTTGCGCCGCTGACTTGCCCGACCTGTAGTAGCACTTCCAGGTGGCACGCAAAAGGTACCAAATTTTATTGGTAAAATCAAATTTATTTTGATGATGTTGTTGAAAGTGTAGCTAAAAAGGTAAAACAAACTAATTATTTTGCACTACAGTTAGATGAAAGTACTGATATAACTAATTTTGATCAATTATTACTGTGTACCCAATTTGAGGTAGAAGAAGAAATTGCAGAGGAATATTTATTTTCTGTTTAACAATTCTATTCCATGGGAGAAATGCATTGGTGTCTACACTGATACAGCTCGAGCTTTAACAGTAAAGAAATGCGGCCGTTTTGCAAAAATTAAAACAGTTGCTCCAGAAGCTCTAGTAGCAAAATCTATACCAAAATCACACTAAAAACAGTTTTGAGACACTCTTGTTACATTCCGATGTTAGATGGCTCTCGAGAGGTAAAGTTTTGAGTCGTCTCTTCAGTTCAAACTTCAATCGAATCAGAAGGTGAAGTTTGCCTTATAGACGCTAATTTCGCACGCAAAAATTGTTTTTTTTTTAATAAATTGTGGTTAAAAGAGCGTTAGCACATTTAGCTGATGTTTTGAAAGTTGTACGAACTAAATGTAATTTGGAGAGATACAATGTTCATTTATTTATTGTAGAAGATAAAATTAACGCAACAATAAAAACTCGTTTTTCTTCTTTTAATTATAAAATAAGTCCAGCATTAGAAGCATTCCTTGAAGAAAGCGCACTGAACATCAATCATGAGTTAGCGGCGGATATAAAAAAGCATTGAACCTGTTTAATAAACAAGTTTAACAGTATTTTTCAGATAACCATAACAATGATCGGAAATCCAAAAACTATGTGAATACCAGACAATTTCACTGCCAAAGCAAAACAATAAATTATACTTTCCTCATACAGAGCGCTGGTAGAAGATTTTAAGTATAAGAAAGAAAGGCAAACTATTGTCTTTGGCAAATTATATTTTTATTAAATATCTCTGGTTATCAATTTCGGGATATTACCTATTCCCATCCTCAGACCAGCTGCAGAAAGAAAAAAACACCTAACCTAAAATTAGTAGGTATCACAAAATTCTAAATAATCTACAAATGTCTTACCGTAGAAATATTTCAAGATTAATTAATAATCCTGACCGATGTTTGGACCCAAAGAATTTTACAGAAAATGCAGATTAATAAGATTTAATGCATTTAATGCATTATCGCACCACCTATTTATGTGACATAGGGTCAGTCAGTTATAATTATAGAACAAGTATAGATCAAAATTAGTAATTGAGCCAAAGTGGAGCTTGAAACTAACTAATACTGTTTAGCAAAACAACCCCAAGGGTCGATTTAATATTTAAATTATGTATTTTATATTATTTCAATGTAAGTGATGTTTCTATTTTACTTTTTTATACCAAATGTACATTTGTAATTGTATTTTTACCAACAAATTTTGTTATAAAAGTTATTATTTTGTTACAAAATAAACATATACCTATGTATATTTAAAACAACTTTTTTTATTTATGTATAATGGGTGGTGGTACGGAGAAATTTGGATAATTTTTAGGTGGTACACGGAGCCTAAAAGGTAGAGAACCGCTGATGTATTGGAATAATTGATAATTTTGGATGATTGGTGAATCATAAGTGTTAACCTCAATTACCAAGGTGAAAACAATTCGATTCTACAATTTCAATATCATGATAATAATCAATTCTTGGCACATGTCAAAAATATCTGCAAACTACGATTTACAGGTCATTAAGATAAAAAAAAAAACGATGATCACTGTAAATGCGAATCCATTGTGCACCTGCTACAAAAAAATTGTGTAATACTCTTATAGAAAACGAGGACGACACCAAGGAGACCACAATTTGGTAATAGTTGAGATAGAAAAGAAATGCCAACATTTTAATAATCACGCCCGTGGCATATTAGCAGTTGAATGTTAGGAACTGCATATTTCATTGCTGCCACCAAATCAGTATAAATAGTTGGACTCTCAGTTTCAAAAATCATTCGAAAACAACTCAACCAACCAAACGCACAAACATGATGAAACTTGTAAGTAAAGAACCAGTAATATTTTAACCAAAATGTTATTTATTTATACTTTTCTATTACTACTATAGGTAGTATTGACTCTTGCTGTAACTCTTGTGGTCGCTGATGTAGCATTCCTACCAGGAGTTCAAAGGGGAGGTCCAGTTTTCAGGATACTTCGCCAAGAGCAAGATATAGACCCTTCTGGCAATTATAGATATATGTAAGTAAATTTTGATTATTTCTCATTCTGTTCAATAATGTGAAATAAATTTTGATTACAGTTATGAAACGGAAAATGGCATTTCTGCCCAAGAAGAAGGCACGGCTCGTGGGGATGCTGGAACTGCAGCCCAAGGATCTTACAGTTATACCTCTCCTGAAGGAATTCCAGTTCAAATTTCTTACGTAGCTGATGAAAATGGCTTCCAACCACAAGGCAATGTCCTGCCAACATCCCCACCAATTCCAGCAGCTATCCTCAGGTCCTTGGAATATATCAGGACACATCCACAACAGGAACAAGGACAGAAACGTTTCTTCTAATTACGTGTGATAGAAAACTGTAGTAAAATATAGATAGCAAAATGATACAGATAAATTAAATATATTTATATATCAAACACAAACTTTTGATTTTTCAAAGTAACACTAGGGTACATCTAGACCAGCTCTTAATTGGAATTTTTATGGTTATAGTATTGGAAACAACTTGAATTAAGCTATTGTCAATTGTTATATGAAAGTATTGTCAAAACTTTCCTAAAAATATAGATATATAGGATTAGGTATTCAACTACCACACTGTATAATAAAATTATAAACCCCTAACCACAACAAGTATTTTAGAACCTAAATACGTATTTCAGCAACTAAGTTGCCATCTTCAGTAGAAACTAAAAAGAAAAGAGATTAGCACTTCATAGTATCTTTACTGGATATTGTCCAAGCAAATCACTAGTGGAAGTGACGTCCATGTTAAAAATTAGCCTATATATACCCATTGTTCGTCACACCTCAGTGAATTTTGATCACTGAAGCGTAAAAAACATGTTTTAATTAAAGCAGGTCAAACAATGGCGAACTAGGTATAGGACCCCTGTCTGAATTTATTAATTTATCTCTATTCAAGTGAATAAAGATACTTTCCAAGCTGTTTAGTTCCCTATTATTTGACACAGCTTTTACAAGTTTTAAGTCATCTACAACTACTTTATGACCTGTGTCTAAAATATGTTGAGCCACACTCGATTTTTCAAAACGATTATATTTAAAATGAGCTACATGTTCTTTGAACCTAGTTAAAATTGTTCTTCGAGTCTGGCCAACGTATTCTTTTTCACAGTCATGACATTTGATACAATATATACCAGATTTATCAAGTATATCTACCTTATCCTTTGGGTTTCCAAGAAGGTTTTTTATGCTATTATGAGTCGAATATGCTATACAGAGATTTTGTGATGTAAAAATACTTCTCAAACCCCTCGTATATGCACGATCGAACGGTATTTTAACATATTTCTTCTTTTCTACAGACAAAGTATTTAAAGTAGATATTTGATTTACATACATTTTTTGATTCTGCTTCTTAATCATTCTATCAACTATTTTCTCAGGGTACCCATTATGTAAGACAGCATTCTTAATAAACAATAATTCTTGCTGATATCTATCTGCGGACAATGGAAATTTCAATAACCTATTTACTAAACAACTAATAAAAGACAATTTTTGTTGAAAAGGATGCTGCGAATCATTAGGGATAAACCTGATTGTGTTAGTATCTTTCCGATACACGTCAATTTCTATTATATTTTTGCTATTCCTGACTACCAGAGTATCTAAAAATGGAAGTTGGCCGTTAACTTCTTGTTCTACAGTAAAGTTAATGGTGTTGAATTTAGAATTCAAAACGAAAAGAAAATCTTGAATACTGCACTTTTTGGTGTCAAAAATGGCAAAAATATCGTCGACATACCTAACCCAAGTCTTAGGGAAATATGGTGCAATAGACTTTACATTGGTTTCAAATCTGCTCATAAACAAGTTGGCAATAAAAGGTGAGAGACAGTTACCCATTGCAGTTCCCTCAAGTTGTTCAAAAAACTTTCCGTTTATTTGAAAACAATTTTGAGACATACAAAGGGCAGTCAATCTTACATATTCATCTATTTCTGACGGGTCAAAGTTGTTATTGCTCAATAATTCCCTAAGAAACTCCAAAGTTTCCGGAATAGGCACACTAGGAAACAGTGAAGCAACATCAAATGAAATCAACAATTCGCCATCCTCTAATTTTACATTGTTGACCTTATTGATAAAGTCCAATGAGTTATTAACAGAGAAGCTTGGTTGAGGAACAGGTAAATTGTTGAACTCATTCGATAACCATTTCGCTAACTGGTAAGTAGGTGAGTTAATACCTGATACAATAGGTCTCACTGATTTACCAGGTTTGTGAATTTTGGGAAGAACATATAATCTAGGTACAGTAGGATTGGAAACTTTGAGTTTAAATCTAGTTTGGCGGGTGATAAGATTAGGACAACTGGACAGCGTACTATTTATTTGACGGACTAGTTTGGGCAGTGGGTTTTTCTTGATTTCCTTATAAGGACCATTTGCAATTAAGTTATCAATCCTATCAAAATAATCCGCTTTATCCAGGATGACCACCTTATTACCTTTGTCAGCCTTTAGATAAAAACAATTCTTCTTCTTGAGTCCTTCAACAATTTTGTATTGATCTTTACATTCATTACTAACTTTAAAGTCCTGTTGATTCATTAACAGCTGATTCTTACAAGAGCTCCTGATTGCAGCTTTTGTGGTGTCATTACATTGGCTAATTGAAGATTCAATTCCTGAAATTAACTCTATAGTAGGCATCCTTTTATTAGGCAAGTTGTATTTTAAGCCTTTATTCAGAAAGTTAATTTCAGTTTTTGAGAAGGACTCAGAAGATTCATTGATAACTATGTTACAATCTAAATTCTTAATTGGAACTTGTTTCAACAAAACAAGAGAGTAGAAAAGAAGAAATATGTTAAAATACCGTTCGATCGTGCATATACGAGGGGTTTGAGAAGTATTTTTACATCACAAAATCTCTGTATAGCATATTCGACTCATAATAGCATAAAAAACCTTCTTGGAAACCCAAAGGATAAGGTAGATATACTTGATAAATCTGGTATATATTGTATCAAATGTCATGACTGTGAAAAAGAATACGTTGGCCAGACTCGAAGAACAATTTTAACTAGGTTCAAAGAACATGTAGCTCATTTTAAATATAATCGTTTTGAAAAATCGAGTGTGGCTCAACATATTTTAGACACAGGTCATAAAGTAGTTGTAGATGACTTAAAACTTGTAAAAGCTGTGTCAAATAATAGGGAACTAAACAGCTTGGAAAGTATCTTTATTCACTTGAATAGAGATAAATTAATAAATTCAGACAGGGGTCCTATACCTAGTTCGCCATTGTTTGACCTGCTTTAATTAAAACATGTTTTTTACGCTTCAGTGATCAAAATTCACTGAGGTGTGACGAACAATGGGTATATATAGGCTAATTTTTAACATGGACGTCACTTCCACTAGTGATTTGCTTGGACAATATCCAGTAAAGATACTATGAAGTGCTAATCTCTTTTCTTTTTAGTTTCTACTGAAGATGGCAACTTAGTTGCTGAAATACGTATTTAGGTTCTAAAATACTTGTTGTGGTTAGGGGTTTATAATTTTATTATTAAGTTCGCCACAGTCTCCAAAATATTGTTAATACCACACTGTGTTTGTCAAATAATATAATATATACACTGTGGGCAAAAAAAAACGGTACAAATTTGATAGCATCGTATGCAGGGTGTTCTTTTCTTATATTTTTTCTTATAATGTTTTTTCATTGTTTTTACAAAAAAAAAACCAGCGGAATTGGACGTTTGACACAAAAACATTACAACGGTATGAGACATCTAATTGTGTACTTGAGTTATCTTTAAAGATCGTGGAGAAACCGTTGGTCTTGTTATGGGCGGCAAGTTTGATTTTACTTGTTGTTTAGCTGTAAATTTTAGACGAATATAACTAGATCTAGCTTTTACTTGATTTTTCATTTGAAGATGTAATTTTTACGTGAAAAACGAACAGAAAATTTATGACCGTCAGACAAGTGAAAGTAAACTGCCATAATTGTAGTTCAATAAAAACCTTTGTTGCTTTTAGTTCCAAAACACTGCAAAAACAAAAACATAAAAACTTTCAAAAATTGACAGCCCAATAAGTGTTGTAGAATACGTAAAAACAGGTAAGAAAATTCTTCAAAAATTTCAAAATCAAACATAGCACCCATATGAACACTAGAAGTTGGCCATAGTTGCCTCAACATCTTTAATCCTATGCATCCTATGCAATGTTATTGTTACAATCGTCCAACTCCACTGCATTTTTTTTGTAAAAACAGCAAAAATACAATGTTTCAAAATTTCACCTTGTATAGTAAAAAAATTACCCTGTATACTAAAAAAGATCACAATCCTGTATACGATGCTATAAAATCTCCATTGTTGCTTTTCACAAAAAGAAAACAAATGTCATTACCATTAGTTATCATTAGTTTTATAACAGCTTTCATTAAATTGCCCCGATATTGTGAAGGATCTGCAGAAGGATAAACACTGGGAGCTGATGGAGAAAGTGATGGAGGTGTACAACAAGGAGCCAGAGAGCTCTTGATTCTCGAATGATTAAAACTGTGACTTATTACCAGAAATGTTGCATAGCCGTACATAATGCAACGTAACATTAGATTGAGACGTTCAATTATTGCGAATATGGTATGGTTTCAATCTTCAAAATATAAGCAATTAGTTTTTCATAGAAATGCTTGAATTTATGTACTTTTTTCGGAAATATGATTAAATGAAAATTTGTACCGTTTTTTTTTTTTGCCCACAGTGTATAATATACTATAATTTCCAGTAATGTCAACTTTATCGATTATTGTGAACCCTATATGAAAAGTCAGGCATTTTAGAGAATTATGCATTAGCCGAGCGCAGTGTCCGATTTTTTAGGTCGACAGAATCGGCGAACAGATGATAATTTTGACAATTTTAGATAAACCCGGTTGTCGCTACTAGGTGACGCATTGTGTTGGATTATGGATCTTTCAGAAAAGACTCTTGTTTAATGACAAAATCTGGGAAAGTATTAAATTAAAGACGCTAAAAAGGCTTTTAAATAGGGTTTTTATCGCATTTTGAGTCCCTGAAAAATGCCAATCAAAATTATGTGTAAGCATTTAAGGTGTCTTAAATAATCATCGATTTATTTGACGGAAGTAGCAGTTCTAAGACAGAAAAATAGATAATTATCTATTAAATTATAATTTAGCTTACAGTCATAATGAAAACTAATTCCAAGGAAAAAAAATCTGATGTGGCCAGGCACATGACTTTATCATACTATATATAAAATTAATAGTTTAGCTGCATGAGATTCCATTTGATCGAGATCGGCCATGTCTGCATTAAAATAAAATTAGTAGAACTAGACAAATATGTCGATTAAAGCTGCGTTCGGATATTGTACTCCGTTGACACCGGGTACACCGTCCAAATGACACTTACGTGTTATTGGGTGTAAAAAGTGTAATACAATATCCGAACGCAGCTTATATTGACAGAAGTTATTGTCAAAACATTAACGTTTGACACTACCTACTGTCATTAGAATCAAAAAAATCTGACAAATCCTGGCTACTAGTTTTAATGCAGTACGACCGATCTCGATGAAATAGAATTTGCTCATGCAGCTAAACTATTGATTGTACCAAAAAAATGTCATAGTCATAAATTACTCAAAATTTCCTCTTCTTTAATTTATTACTTAACTATTTCGACAAAATTCCAGAAATTGCGGCTTATTTGCAAAATCTTTCAAAAATGCTAAGACTAAACCTCCAGTTCCTTTGGGCCCTTTTCAACAGAAAGCTCTAAGTTTGGTTATGAAACTTCTAAATATGAAGTTTCGTCTCGATACCTTTAGTAGTTTCTGCGGAATCGTCGCCACAAAAAACGGGTACACACACACACACACACACACACACACACACACACACACACACACACACACACACACACACACACACACACACACACACACACACACACACACACACACACACACACACACACACACACACACACACACACACACACACACACACACACACACACACACACACACACACACACACACACAGACATTTTTTTGTACCTTGGTCAAAAATGTTCAGGGGACCCAAAAAGACATATTTCCGCTAAAATCTCAAAAAAATTTTTTGGCACGATTACAATACTTTACATACTGCGTATGATAAAGTACAAATATAATATTATAGTATAATAATGGGTAAGTATAAACCAAACCTCATCTCTAATCGAATCAGACTAAAAATTACACAGAAAAAGATTTATCCTAGAAAAACAAAATAGAATAAACGCATAAAATTAGGAGATAAATCAGTTTTGCGATTATCTTGGAAAAATAACATTTTTGGAAAAATAATTAATACTAAAATTATAGCTCGCAATATTTTCTATAAAATGTATAAATAATAAAATGTATGCAATTTTTTCGTACAACTAACAGGTGTCAAAACTAACTGTTGCTCCAACGTCATCATTTTTCGAACCTACAGTTCACTTTTTCGTGATGTAGAAAATATGGATATTTTTTTAACTCGTTTTCACCCAGGAATGTTACCGAACTGAGGGAATTAAAATCCTCAGGAAGAGTTCTTTAATGTGCACGTCCCATCATGACAGCACACGGGACCACCGGCTTTAAAATATGGATAAAACTCATATTTGCACTAGTGGACTTTTAAACGTCGCAGAAAAAAGTGACAGGCGAATGCTACTGTTTCAACTTTATCGGTCGCCATATTGGATCCGCACTGTCAATCTTGACAACCTGACACGAGATTTGACACCAAGGGACTTACAATACCGCAGGAAATAAGATTTATGCGTATCTGTTTTTTTTTACGTTTTTGTCGAGATCTTTCGATCGACTATTTTAAATCTTGAAAATTTGACTGCACATATGGATTTAGGTAGCTTCTAGTATCATAAGAAAGCGGTAAGGGTTTTACAGTTTTGACCACCGTCCACCATTTTTCTATCCGCCATCATAAATTTTAACAATGTGTCTGAAATTTGGAATCAGCGAGTTTCAAATAAAATAGGAAATAAGACTCATGCAATGACGAGTTTTAACATCTTTTGTTGCCATTTGTTGCCCATTTTGGAGCACATTTTTTAATTTTTCCGATTTGACTTCAAATTTCGAATCATCTGTCGTTCTTTTTTATTTTTGTCGCAATTTTTAATTGAATTGAAAATCTGGTTAGATATTTGCGATCTGCAATCTTTTATTATCCCGCAATCTTGCAATCTTTTATCTCTTCAAATGTACAGCAAATAAATTATAAATCATAAAATCTCAAAATATTTTTACATTTTTGGTGGCCATATTTTTCCGCCATTATTAATTTTGAAAATCTGACAACAGATTTGGCATCTAGGCTCTTCAAATGTTAAGCAAATAAGTTTCATAACAACCCAATTTTTTACATCGAGTTAAAAAATAGTATATATCCATATGATTGTTAGACAACCATGACTAATTCAACACCATTCATAAATATTTGATTAATTCTTCATTTGTGTGTACGCGAAGAAAAATAGAATATGACAGTTTTATTAGAATGAGTATCTCATTGCAGCAACTTGATATTTTGTTTTAATTTCAGATTTCTTGTGCATAAGTAATAAATTGGGTAATACTATTGGGTAACTTAGTTCATATAACTAAAACAGAAATGTCAAATTTAAATGAACCAGGCCCGTGGCATTTTTGTCGCTAAATGTTAGCTACTGCATCATTCCACCAAAAGTGTATAAATAGATAGACTCTCAGTTTCAAAAATCATTCGCAAAGAACAACCAAACAAATAAACATGATGAAATTTGTAAGTAAAGAATCATTAATATTATAACCAAAATTGTATTTATTTAATTTTTTCTATTACTAGGTAATATTGACTCTTGCTGTAACCCTCGTGGTTGCTGATGTAGCATTCCTACCAGGAGTTCAAAGGGGAGGTCCAGTTTTCAGGATACTTCGCCAAGAGCAAGATATAGACCCTTCTGGCAATTATAGATATATGTAAGTAAATATTAATAATTTACCATTCTATTGAATAACGTGCCTAAATTTTGATTACAGTTATGAAACGGAAAATGGCATTTCTGCCCAAGAACAAGGAACAGCTCGTGGGGATGCTGGAACTGCAGCCCAAGGATCTTATAGTTATACCTCTCCTGAAGGAATTCCAGTTCAAATTTCTTACGTAGCTGATGAAAATGGCTTCCAACCACAAGGCAATGTCCTGCCTACATCCCCACCAATTCCAGCAGCTATCCTCAGGTCCTTGGAATATATCAGGACTCATCCACAACAGGAACAAAAACGTTTCTTTTAATTACGTGTGATAGAAAACAGTAGTAAAATATAGTAAAGTGATAAAAAAATGAATAAAATTAAATATATTTTTAATTAAACCGTTGTTGTTTTATGTCATAACGATATATAGGTAGGGTTGTTGTGAACAACAACTCTATCAATATCAACCACCTTATAGATTTGCGGAATACACCAATCAATAACGATATATGTTGCACCAATTCAAACTTGAGGATTTTTATGCTTACAGTATTGGAAACTTGAATTAGGCTATTGTCAATTGTTGTAAGAAATTAATATTAAAAGTTTCCTCAAAAACATGACGAGGTACAAAAATAAATTAAATATTAAACTACCACACTTTCAATAGCTTTTTAGCAAGAATAAATCGCGGGTGTTAAAAGTGAACTTAAGAATTTTAAAAGGATCACCATGCATATTGGTGGCATCCAAATAAACCGAAATAATGGAAACACTTTCTTGTAATTTAGGGCTTGGTCGACCCAACGCTAGAACTAGTTTAGAAACAGGTTTTCTTTGTGAGGATTGGTATTTATAATGAAGTTGTCATGGAAACATATCTGGTTAATCACATAAAAATGTAAACGTAATCACAGCTTCAAATAACTGAAAATAAGATGCAAAGTTCGGTTTAGTAATCAACCATCGTACAAGACCTGGCAGGTTTTATCCCGAATGGATTCCAGCCAACATGTGTGAATATATTTTATGTCCTACATGATCATAAAGTGACATTTTACATCTTAGTTACCGGGACGAAAACAGCTACTTTTTGTGCCCTAGGGCGATAAAGATTCTTTATGCGCCCTAGGGCATAAAGGATTGCCATGGTTATATGTCAAATATGGGGCAATTCACGTGAAGCGGACAACGAAAAAAAAGTGAGGTTTTTAAATTCGTTCATAATCGGCCAAATTATACGTCTAGAAGATATAAATGTGCATACAGAATATTTTTTTAATGTGAGGTTTAGTTGCCAAGTTATGGCCATCTAACGAATTGATGTGAAGAAAATACGTATCTTTTGGAAGCAATTTCTCAAATTAAACAAATTTACAATAAAATATTAAAAGTGGTGGTTTATATAGAAAATTTGTTGATCTTTTTAATTATGAAATCAAAGACTTATTACTAAGTATTAAAAAAAATTATTAAATTTTCAATAACTTCGCCCCTTTTTAAAAAAATAATTTTACTCTCATAATAAAGCTTAAAGTGTGTAGATAATACACTGAAAGTTTTAAAATGGGATCTCAAATTACAAAGAAGATTTTAATACGGATGCAGAAATTCATTTTCACGCAACGTCTCACGGAA
This sequence comes from Aphodius sticticus, assembly GCA_963966075.1. Taxonomy (NCBI): domain Eukaryota; kingdom Metazoa; phylum Arthropoda; class Insecta; order Coleoptera; family Scarabaeidae; genus Aphodius; species Aphodius sticticus. Next base: position 15,068,112 of record OZ014508.1, on the reverse strand, counting down.
AGGGGCCATGTGATGCTCTTGGGGGGAATCTCCAACGCTTAGTCACACGTGCAAGCTTACAGTTACCTCCAAATAAAGCAATCATTACACCCATGCGATTGTACGAATGGGCAAAATCCAGGGTTGTTATAAAAAACGCTTTTTTCATTTCGAACAAGACAAACATGTTTTTTTTTATAAAATGATGTTTTTAAACACGAAACAATGTTTTTAAACACTTCGCAAAAAAACATGTTTTAAAACATGAAAAAAACATGTTTTAAATCACCAAAAAAACATGTTTTAAATAAGGAATAAAAATTGTTTTAAACATGTTTTAAATCACGCAATTGTTTAATTTGTAAACATTTTCATCGGCGTTTTTTTCATACGTCAGTTCTCAGTGGAGTTAAATCTATTGTGTGAATGACTTTTTGTTGTCACGCTAGAGGGCACCAGTGGTGCAATGTCGGCCAAAATCGATTTAGTTAGTGTTTATTTGACAATTTTCGACTATTTTAACCAATTCATAGCCACCAAGGTTAGTACACAAAAAAGTTATTTTGGCGTTGCATTCATGATAAAAATTGACGATCGATATATTTTTGAGTTCAGATTGTCATCCTGATAGAAAATATCACACAAAGAATATAGGGTGCCATTTAAAATTTCAATGATGACGTCATTTTCGGAAAAACCGGAAATCATATTAACCTCAAGAGTATCCTAAATAATGGATTTTTTTGTCTATTAACACTTTCCCAAATTTCATACGTCCAGTTTTATAAAAAATAAAAAATTAAACATGTCAAAATTTCGGTAGTTTAAAACACATGTTTTAAACATTTAAAACAAACTGTTTTAAACAAGTTGAAAATAAAATAATTTAAAACAAAATATTTGTTTTAAAACATCTTTAAAACAATGTTTTAAAAAAGTGTTTTATACATTTAAAACAAACTGTTTTAAACATGTTTTAAAAAAATGATTTAAAACAAAATATTTGTTTTAAAACATGTTTAAAACAATGTTTTAAAACAAATGTTTTAAAACATAACAACCCTGGCAAAATCATCTTTAAAAGAAACGGCCATTTATTACTGCTCCGCAGCCGATATTAAACTGCAGAGGATTTTTCTGCAACCCCGATTTGATGCTGCAATCACCATCCCAGGAACAAAAAAAATGCACGCCTTTATTCCATCAACCGAAGCCCTTCTTGTAAAACAAATTAGTATTGATTCTCCTGGTAAAATAGTAAAAATTCTCTAAAAATTCTTACAATCCTGTTTAATTTTGTTTTAATGCGTTTTCGTGCAAACAATGCGAGCTCAGCAAACTCCTAGTACTCGCACAGTACGACACGTATGTATTTACATACACGTATCTCCTAAACTATTTGAGATCCCATTTTAATACTTTCAGTGTATTATCTACACACATTAAGCTTTATTATGAGAGTAAAATTATTTGTTTAAAAAGGGGCGAAGTTATTAAAAATTTAATTTAAAAACTTTACTTCTGGTTTTATCCCAGAAAAAAAATTTCAACTACGAATTTGATTTCATAATTAAAAAGATCAACAAATTATCTATATAAACCACCACTTTTAATATTTTATTGTAAATTTGTTTAATTTGAAAAATTGCGTCCAAAAGATACGTATTTTCTTCACATCAATTCGTTCGATGGCCATAACTTGGCAACTAAACCTGACTAAACCTCACATTAAAAAAATATTCTGTATGCACATTTATATCTTCTAGACGTACAATTTGGCCGATTATGAACGAATATAAAAACCTCACTTTTTTTTTACATGAAATGCCGAATCACGTCCTCCCCAGTAGGAAGCTTGTTTGATGAAAAATCTTGAGGTGTACCAAATATAGGGCACTCAAATAACTGTATTGTGATGATTTTCTTGGGTACAGCCATAGTATATCACCGTTAAGTCATAAAGTTACACGTTAAGTCGCAAAGTTACACGTTAAGTCACAAACTTACTCAAAAGTGTCATAACACAAAACCAATATTGAAATAGACATGAACGCCAAAATAATAACACGAAAACTAAATCCACACGCAATTGCGTGGCCCTGGGCTAGAGTGGTAACTAGGGAGCGGGGGCCAAGGAGGTCCCGAGCGAGTTACGACTAGCGCCAAAATTTGTTAGATTTGAGAGCTGTGGTGCGAGCGGAAAACCTTAACCGATTTGAACCATTTTTTTTTCTAAATCATTATCGGTTCGCATAAGAGTCGACTAGGATTATTCCATTTAAATATTGACACGTTCAGTAAGAGAACTAATTATGGTACAAATATCAACTTTAGATCCCATGCGCGACCGGAAGATATAAACCGATTTTATTTATTTTTTTACCCCTTCTTAGTCTCCCCAATTCGCAACTTTTCCGCGGTATTACGACTTGAAAAAAACAAAAAAGCGTTTTTTCGGCCCACCCTATTGAATAACCATACAAACAATTCGGAGTTGAGTGACAATACAGACAATTAATTGTCAAACTTATAACCTTAATCACCAATAATTGACATTGATGAGTGACAATACAGACAATTAATTGTCAAACAGAATAACCTTAATCGCCAATAATTTACATTGACGATTTAATTACAATTTGAATGACAAATATTTGATATATGGGGCATTTCATGTAAAGCATGTCATTTATATTATTTAACTATTATTCAACTCCGTAGATACGATGTCACTTGATAACGTCAAAATATTCATTAATATTATTCAAACCGAGGAAAAAACCATTTAGGACATAAAATTTTGTATGTACCTCGGGCATTACTTGATGTTTATACCTTCGGGCGACTTTTTAAACTGTCACCCTCGGGGCAGAAACATCCGTTTAATGCCCTTGGTACATAAATAACTATTGCGGTACTTTTGTGCAAGTAATTGCTTTTTTCTTAATGTCTTAAAGTCATTATTGTCCAAATTAGCAGAGTTTTCCTCTGCTCATTGCAAACTTCTCATTGTTCAAATTAGCTACAGCTTCCTGGTGCTTAATTCTGACGTTTTTAGCAATCTCGTTTTCTGATTCATCATCACCATTTTTGTTTAAGTCATCGTAAATGTTCATACTGAATAAAAAGTTTCATATGGACATACAAGTTTTTTCAATTCATTTAAAAGTTACAGCCATTTGAAATATTAACAAATCGATATTTTAAATGGCTCTAACTTCTTAATTCGGTCGGTTAAATGATTTAAATCTGTAATACCTGTTTTTGTCCACCGGTCATCAGCTCCAAACAATAGACAAGGAGAACAAAAAAAAGCATTTTTGACGTCACACCCACAAATCCACTCATTTTTGCTGTAAACATCAGTATTAAATGTCCTTGTAAATGACCGAGATTTGGTCGACACGCACTGTTTTATCACTAAATTAAGGGTAGGCCTCCCACGCCTTATTATTTCGCTCTTATCGATGCAATTTAGACTGCTAAATGGTTGAGCTAATAAACTCTGCACTGAATTCATTGTTTGTTTTTAATTTCGTGCCATAAGCGCGTCACGGGCAACAAAACTCCACAGCGTACGAGTGTCAACTGTCTACAACCTGCAATGCAATAATGCACGTCGCCAGTCGCGTAAGCATGACGTCGCTTCGCTTCTACCACTGGAGGCGTGGTCCTGTAGTTGTGGTGTACTGGATACTTGCAACCATTTCAGAGTAAACGAACCAATCAACGCGGCGAAATTCCCTCGCTCGCGGGCTAGAATTCAGGCGTCGATACGCAGTGTGGCGGTAGCAGACGGTTGCGTCATTGTTGCGGCCCTAGGCCGTATAGCCAACTTGCGCTTGGAATTCTCGATAAAATGCTCGATATTTTATTAAATTATATGTTATAGATCGTTGCATATTGACTATTACACTATTATTTACATACAACTAACTCTTCTTGTTTCCTTGTTATTTTTGGGGGTTGCGCAAACCTGCAAACCAATGCAGGAGCCGCCACTGGCTATAATCAAGTTACAGTCCTTTAAAAGTAACAAAATCGGATTCTCGAATCAACCAACATCCGGATTACCAAATACAGAATGTAAATTATATTGCAGTTCAAATTACCACATTTCCTAACTCTACTGTACTTCGTAAGGAGATTCTTAGAGAGTAAAAAAATGGCAAAAACTGGTACTGATATTACTTATCTTCGGTTTCCATTGAACACTCGTAAAAAACGTAATAGAACTACGTTTCAGGCAAAACTTACGAGGTTTTAAAACAGATATCCTATGATACCTCACGTCCGCTTTAGTAATTGTCACTGTTTCTAATGTTGGTACCATACCCTTATCTCTTTATCAATCAATTCTGCAACCTTTTTGTCCGCAATTTTCTTAACCCCTCCCAATTTTGTTAACCCTCTCTTCGTTTGTGTAATTACACATAGGTACTCGCGGGACTATTCCACGAAGTGAAAATGTGTATAGAATTATGACAGATTTATTAGCATCTTGAGGCTCTCATTGCAGCAACTTGATATTTTGTATTAATTTAACATTTCTTGTGTAGGTATGGGTAATAAATTGGGTAACCATTGGATAACCTAGTTGATATAACTAAAACAGAAATGCCAACTTTAAATAATTCTAGCCCGTGACATTTTTATCGCTATTATATTATATTATCTGCATATTATTGCACCAAACCAGTATAAATAGGTGGACTCCCAATTTTAAAAATCATTCGAAAAGAACACAACGAACCAAACGCATAAACATGATGAAACTTGTAAGTAAAGAATCAGTAATATTTTAATCAAAAGGTCATTTATTTTTTTTTTATTATTATTAGGTAGTATTTACTCTTGCTGTAACCTTTGTGGTTGCTGATGTAGCATTTCTACCAGGAGTTCAAAGGGGAGGTCCAGTTTTCAGGATCCTTCGCCAAGAGCAAGATATAGACCCTTCTGGCAATTATAGATATATGTAAGTAAACATTGATAATAGGGTATTTGACTATTTTTGGAAAACCATCTTAATGTGTTTATTCCTTCACGCTACATTGTAAATGCATTATTTTTTGTAATTATTTCCTCAATATTTCATAAAAATCAGCGTTAAAAATTGAATCACAAAAAGTCCCGCCAAAACGATACTTTCTGTTGTGTGACGTCACCGGTTAGTGATGTCAAGATGTCAAGATGATGTGATGTCAAGATGTCAAATCGGCCCATATGGTCTGTCAGCATCGGAATCGTCGCCGTTTGGTAATTGTGTTGTATGATGTGTTGCTTTCACATTTTCTACATAAAAATGGGTTATAAATGGTGTATAAATCCACAATGCAGAGATACGTCAAGAAAAACTCCGGATAAACTATTTGTAGCTGTTCCGCAAGATTTGAAACTGCGAAGAAAGTGGTTGGCTCGTAGAAATCCAAATGAAATAAATAGCCGCCAATACAAGTGTTTTCTGTTGTGAAGATTACTTCGACATAAGTAAAACTGACTAGAATAAGCTATCTATCGTATTTTCGAAAGGTATTATCTGATCTGACAGCTGAAGGTTAGGGCTATCTTAACCTACAAAGTTATGCTTACATGACGCTTTCGTGCTATTAACTTCAAACGGGAGAAGCATAAAGGCGCGTTCGGATAACCCGGTATTTTACGGTGAGAGTGACGAGCTGCATAATAGGCGGACTAACGTCATACGGCGTTTATCTGCATATAAGAGAGAGACAGCCGACCCAAGTTATCTGAGCATTGCTCTCCCCATACCATACCCTGACAACGCGCTCTAAGGCGGACTAACGAATGACATCACTGGAGACTGACCCAATTACAGAGCGTTTTCAATCACGTGATAGGACGTGAATAAAATTCAATTTTAATTTTGGTTTTTCATAGAAATAAAGCATTTCTTTTTGAAAAGTAATAACAAATAGTTTTCTTAAACTGTAATCTATTAGGATGACTATAATACATGCCATATTTTTAATACAGTCAAATACCCTATTTATCATTGTATTGAATAATGTGGCTAAATTATGATTGCAGCTATGAAACTGAAAATGGCATTTCTGCCCAAGAACAAGGAACAGTTCGTGGGGATGCTGGAACTGCAGCCCAAGGATCTTACAGTTATACCTCTCCTGAAGGAATTCCAGTCCAGATTTCTTACGTAGCTGATGAAAATGGCTTCCAACCACAAGGCAATGTCCTGCCAACATCCCCACCAATTCCAGCAGCTATCCTCAGGTCCTTGGAATATATCAGGACTCATCCACAACAGGAACAAGCGCAGAAACGTTTCTTCTAATCACATGTGATTTTTTATTCGTTAGATACAATTAAATAAATATTTTATTATAACCATCGTTGTACATATTTTATTAGCATCACCATACAACGAATACGAATTAAATAATTATACTCTCGATACAAACTTTGTTGAAAGCAGGTTTTTATTAGTTTATGTACAATTTATTTCTGGAAAACACCACGCCTTAGCACGTAACTTTAATTTACAACCGAACGTAAATATATTCTAATTTAAATACTGATCGGTAAACTATGTAAAACAGCAATAAAAGTTCAATAAATATTAAGTTAAACACTAAATTGAATAAGCAAACAAGCATGCTACTTACCAATGCGCCGAGTGGCACTTGACTGGAAAACCTGCAAGCAAACAATATATTATAAACATCGCAATGTTTAAATCAAGCGTGCTATTTATGTCAAATTGCGAGAGTAAAAACTAAATGGCCCGAAACCAAATGGGATTTCCAGAATACATAACACTTAATTCCCGGAACTCTCATCTCGTAATTAAGAATATTATGACGGAAATTAATTTTAATGTTGGCGAGAGAAAACTGAAAGTGAGATGTGAGCAACTGCTCAAACAATAAATGACGCAAAATTATTATTATTGTAGGTACAGTCATGGAAATAAGTAAGTTCGTATCACTATCGCAGGATTTGAAAATAGTATGTCGGTTATATATTCGTGTACTGTTCTACCTCGACCCGGCCGCTTCGCAAAAAGTTGTCAAAAAGTTGTCAAAAAGTTGTAAATATAGACTATTTCAGAATTGTAATATTAAAATATATTCACTAAATGTAAATAAATTCTCTACATTTAATTTAAATTTACATTTAGGACGAGCATGTATTTTGTATGAAGGACAATGGAAATTTTATATCTGTATTTACTTTACAGCAGTTAATGTTCAATTATCTTTCATGACATCTAATACATGCTTGACAACCAAAATAATTTAAATTATAGCAATATATACAGGCTGTCCCACGTTTCTTCCGCAAAACAATTTTTTTCAGAAAGTAAATTACTTTTTCAATACTGTAAAAAGTTACAGCCGTTTGAATTATTAACAATATCTTATTTTAAAAGGATCCAACTTCAGAAGGAACAGAGAAAACCAATAAGACTATATGAAACCTATTACTTTCTACTTTCTAGAAAAAAAAACAAAACATTATGGTATTTTCTTTTGTTCATTTGTTAAGACAAATTATTAAAATTTTACTTATAATAATAATTTTTTATTGTTGTAATATGTATTTATTGTGTTTCATTTTTGGTTTTGCATTGTTTGATAACTAATTAATTTTTTATTTTTCTTTTTTTGTTAATATTTCAAAGAGCTCTACAGAAGTTTTATTGTAATATAGTTCCAGTTCAATAAGCACACATTTTTGATTTACTATATGCCATTTACCATTTACTATTAGCTGGAACATTATTGGAAATTTTAATTCTAAATTTGTTTTCTAAATAAATTAAGAGGTGTGCATTAACAAAGATAATAAGTTAAAAATTACATTTTGACTTATGAATTGTGTACTGTAAGGGTAGCTAAAATGCATATACATTAAAAATGAAGGTCTTTTTAATTTCCAAACAATATAAACTATAACTGAAAATGTTTAACGACATCTCTTGTCAAAGTAATATTATAAGTTAATAATATGGTAACATACAGGCGGGATGTAAATTTTAAATATATCAAAAATTACAGCCACAACCTGGATTTGAACCAACGCCCTTTGCGTCGCTAGCACAATGTCAATACGTCAGATGGGAGAGCATTGTGCTAGCGACGCAAAGGTCCCTGGTTCAAATCGTCAAGTTGTTGGTTTCTCTTACGTATAGCTTTTATTGCATATGATTGTGAGTAATTAATATGCAATAAAAGCTATACGTAAGAGAAACCAACAACTTTTCTTTCTGAAGAGTCTCCTTTTGGGAAATTATATACCCGTTACCAACACAATTTATACTCATCCCAGGTCAAATTTGATGAAATAATTTTTATGTTGTATAAATGTTCTTTTAGATGGTCGTATATTTTGGTTTATTTTTTTTAATAAAAATTATAACATATTTACATTCCATCAAAATTCGTCGAAAATTTAGAGCTTGCTTCCAAAAATGTTTGTAAATTAGTGATATACATAATTGTCATTATTTTCAGTTGTCAGATATTTGAAACATATTGCTGTAAAGTAAATACAAAATAATAATATAAAAAAATAGTAATGATACATTCATGCTATACAAAATACATACTCCTTTCTGTTTATGAAGTTAGACACTGAAAAATATCGTTGAACCTAAATATCTCGAAAACACCAGTAAATCACAATTAACAAATTACCATAAAGACAAATTTAAAGCAATTTAATTTTAATTTATTTCTATTTTGTGAATAAATGTTAATACATATGTCAGTTCTGAAATAACCTGAAAAGTAAAAATATTGACAACAAATTGATTTTTGTATTTATTAACACAAAAAAAGCTATTAGATGCAATAAGGTTGTAAGTATAATTTGTTGTGTTGTATGCAATATCTTGAAATGAGATTTTAATTTCATGTAATCAAAAACTTTTATGTTTATTAATATAAAATTAACGTCATATTTAATAAAAACACAATTACATTGCAATGTACGAATTACATTAATTAATTACACATTAAGCTAATAAATAGAAACATATAAATCATTATAAACCAATTCAAAGCATTCGAACAAGGTTTCGCAAATAATAAATTTCCGATATACGAGTTGAAGCGTAAACGGACAATTTTTTGCACTTAGCGGCCGAGCGGTCCACCAGAATAACAAAAATCTTGTACTTGGATGTATCATCGACACACTGCTAAAATATTTATAGAACTCACTTAATTCCAAGAGTGTACACAAGTATGTAAATCGCAGTTAATAGGTATGTAACCAAAACATTGCCCTAACAGTGTAAAAAATCTAATAAAAGTAACTGTATGAATAGTTGAATTGTTTGCAACAGAGAAATTTCTCACATAATTTTTTTTTTCGATTTGCGATATAATCAACAATTATGTATGGCGAGTGCCCCATAAATATGAAAAATATCGTATTTTTTTTAGTATTGCGTCCACCACCTAGGTCCTAGGCTAAACCGTGTTTTCTCATAAAAACAGAGCATAAACATTTTATGCGCAACCACTAACGTCGACTAAAAAAGCTATTTTATGGGCAGAATGAGAATGGAAGTTCAGACAGTAAATTTTTTATTATAAGTATCATCAAGTTCTCAATTGTTTTTTTATAATTATCCCGTAATTTTAACTGCAATTATTTATTTATGATGTAATACTTTTTTCACTGTTCATAATATTATACAGCATTAAATGTATATTCGCATAACACAAGGGAAAAAAACGAATAAAACTTATGGATATCTAATTTATCTTGATGGGAACATATAAGGATCATTTTAAAATGAAATCAGAATAACGAAAGAGCCGTTCAATATTATTTATTTAGCCTAAACCAATTTTTCATTGGCTTTCACTTAAAATCCACAACCTAGACGGCCTAGACCAAAGAAAACAACTGTAAAAAAAAGGATACATATTTACTATGAACGCAAACAAAATTTTAAGTAACTCTTAGATTTAATATTCAAAAACACACCATTTGGAATCAGCAGTAAATTAAAAACAACAAAACAATAGAAACACCATAGGGACAGTATGTTGTGTGAGGTATCATAGCATTGAAACTTGTCCCAGAAGTGATACTGATACTAATTTGTAAAAAACAGCGTTCCTTTATATCTTGAGTGACGTTAAATTGCAAAAAAAATGGATACATTACGTAAATACATAATTTTAAAGGAGCTATCCTGTGATACCACACACGACTTACCATTATCGCTTTCCGTTCCCGGAAATTTTGTTGCCTATAAAATAGCATACACTATGACTGCACTTGTACATTAGAAGTTTTGCAGTAATTTTATTCTACACCTTTTCCTGCTGTTATTCAGAAAGTAGCAACTGATATTCATCTATTCCGAATTATTTTCAGAAAGTAGCAATTGATATTCATCTATTCCGATTTAGTATCAGAAAGTAGCAGTTGATATTCTTCTATTCCGAATTATTTTCAGAAAGTAGCAATTGATATTCATCTATTCCGATTTAGTATCAGAAAGTAGCAGTTGATATTCATCTATTCCGAATTATTTTCAGAAAGTAACAATTGATATTCATCTATTCCGATTTAGTATCAGAAAGTAGCAGTTGATATTCATCTATTCCGATTTAGTATCAGAAAGTAGCAGTTGATATTCTTCTCTTCCGAATTATTTTCAGAAAGTACCAATTGATATTCATCTATTCCGATTTAGTATCAGAAAGTAGCAGTTGATATTCATCTATTCCGATTTAGTATCAGAAAGTAGCAGTTGATATTCATCTATTCCGATTTAGTATCAGAAAGTAGCAGTTGATATTCTTCTATTCCGAATTATTTTCAGAAAGTACCAATTGATATTCATCTATTCCGATTTAGTATCAGAAAGTAGCAGTTGATATTAATCTATTCCGAATTATTTTCAGAAAGTAACAATTGATATTCATCTATTCCGATTTAGTATCAGAAAGTAGCAATTGATATTCATCTATTCCGATTTAGTATCAGAAAGTAGCAGTTGATATTCTTCTATTCCGAATTATTTTCAGAAAGTACCAATTGATATTCATCTATTCCGATTTAGTATCAGAAAGTAGCAGTTGATATTCATCTATTCCGATTTAGTATCAGAAAGTAGCAGTTGATATTCTTCTATTCCGAATTATTTTCAGAAAGTACCAATTGATATTCATCTATTCCGATTTAGTATCAGAAAGTAGCAGTTGATATTCTTCTATTCCGAATTATTTTCAGAAAGTACCAATTGATATTCATCTATTCCGATTTAGTATCAGAAAGTAGCAGTTGATATTCTTCTATTCCGAATTATTTTCAGAAAGTACCAATTGATATTCATCTATTCCGATTTAGTATCAGAAAGTAGCAGTTGATATTCTTCTATTCCGAATTATTTTCAGAAAGTACCAATTGATATTCATCTATTCCGATTTAGTATCAGAAAGTAGCAGTTGATATTCTTCTATTCCGAATTATTTTCAGAAAGTACCAATTGATATTCATCTATTCCGATTTAGTATCAGAAAGTAGCAGTTGATATTCTTCTATTCCGAATTATTTTCAGAAAGTAGCAATTGATATTCATCTATTCCGATTTAGTATCAGAAAGTAGCAGTTGATATTCTTCTATTCCGAATTATTTTCAGAAAGTACCAATTGATATTCATCTATTCCGATTTAGTATCAGAAAGTAGCAGTTGTTATTCATCTATTCCGAATTATTTTCAGAAAGTAACAATTGATATTCAGAAAACAGCAAATGTAATTCAGAATTCTCCAAAAATTTTTTAAGGAACTTCTCTATACAGTGGCTCGCATACAGATCAAATGGATGTCACATGACAGAATGACAAAGCGTATTTTTATATCATGCACGCTAAACAGAGACACATAGTTAAAATATACAAAGGTATTTCATCTTTTACTTTTTAAAACTTATACTAAAAATGGAGAACTTAATTAAGCACAGAAAAAAAAATAAAATATTATTTCAAAACGTCAAATTGTACATTATTCTATGTACCTACATACTTACATACATACATACATAGACTAATACATACATAGACCTAAAATTATGTCAGGAAATAACGGTTGCTAACAATATATTTATAATTTCCTCAGAAATTGTCGAAATAAAATATTAATAAAGTTATAATTATTTAAATTTACTGAATATCATTTGTCAATTTCTGAATTTCAAATGACATATTCTGAATATCAACTGCTACTTTCTGATACTAAATCGGAATAGATGAATATCAACTGCTACTTTCTGATACTAAATCGGAATAGATGAATATCAACAGCTACTTTCTGAAAATAAATCGGAATAGATGAATATCATGTGTTGATTTCTGAAAATAATTTGGAATAGATGAATATCATGTGTTGCTTTCTGAATATCAGTTGCTACTTTCTGAATAACAGCAGGAAAAGGTGTAGCATAATAATTTAATCAATATCGCATGTTCGATTAAGTATAATCAAACTGTACTACGTACTTAACCAGCACTAGTCTTAGAATAACCAACACTAAAATGTGTTGTTTTTCGTTTATGGACTTCATATTGGTATATTACAGCGTGTCCCATTTGTTCCAATTTTTCCTCTCTGTAAAGTAAATTCCATACAGAGTTATATTTTTAATTCAGAATTAATTAAAACAAGAAAAAGATTACTGAGAAGCGCTATATCAATAAAAGCTAATGTTTTTTAGGTGTATTTCTAAGAAGCTTCTTTTATTTTATAATAATCTTCTAACAAAAAAAAATAACTGTGATTGAAATTTGGGGGTGCTCAAGAAATTATTTCTCGTTACATGTGTTGGTTTACACGAGCACCATTATACAGGGTAAAGAATATTTCTTAAATCTTCATATTTTTGTTTTATGGAATTTGTTACTAGAAAACATCCACGGACATCGATCATTAAGTATCAAACCACACATATTTATACCCAATTCAGTTTTCATTTGTCAATTGCTTTTGTAAATGGGAATCCCCTATTTTCTTACTGATTATGATAGATCTCTTTATGATATAAATTTGATGACCTTGGATCAGATCATTTTATAGAAAAAGACTTGGAGAAAAGGCGAATAAGTGTTTTCGGTATATTTCTTTGCGCTGAATACGAATCTGGAATTGCATATCAGGTCAGGTTATTGCGGTTTTGTTGTTTCATTTATGAAACTGCCCGCACACCATATAAGAATCGCTATAAATGTTTCAAAACAAAGTTTGGTGATCAAAATTTCAGGGTTTCAGATAAAAGATAAGGGTTTACTATGAGGCCCTTTTGAGGTTTCTAAGCCATTAGGCTCAGCTGGCATAAATTTGTAAACATTGCCAAACTCTGTATGTTTTACATTGTGACCTCACTTTTTTTTCAAAAACATTACGCGAAAAGAATTCTTTTACTGCGGATTCGTATTCAGAACAAATAATTCTATCCAAACGCATTTTCATATTCCATTCAGATAATCCATGTTTCCCAAAGTTATATTTTACATTATATTTCCAATTGTCCTTTTGTCATAATTTAATAACGTAAGACCATGGATGGTTGAATAAAAGACGCTTGTCAGTCAAATGGGCTTTTTACTTCTTAATAATTGCACATGTGTCTACACACAGCGAAGTATATTCTCAAAACGTGAGAAAATTATTTACTTGCGGTTATTGCTTTAGATGAAAGTTAATATTTACTTGGTTTGAAACAATTTCTTTCATTTAAGAATTCCTTGTTCTCACAATTCAAGAATATCCCAATATCAGAGTTATTACTTTCGGTTCAGTATATAATTTTCAAACCAAGTAGTTTAAATTCTCAAGAAGTTGATCAATATCTTGAATCAAGTAAGCCATTGCTTGTAACGCGCTTGCGCAATTACACTCAAACGTTCACGAACGTTGCCGAGATTTAAGATCTTTTGCATCGGCCTTTGCCATCAGTTAGTTGGGGTCTGCTATGGCGTCGTGTTCACTGACTACCGAGTATTATCCGGGAAGAGTACAATATGTAAGTATACCTTTATTGTAGGTACTGTACGCAATAACTACGCCATCTATAATATTATGAAAGTATATAGTTTTAATTTTGCGTGAATAGCCTACAGTACTTATGTTCAACGTATTTGCGACGCAGTTCGTAGTTGTGACTTGTGACGCACACGCTACGTAAATTTTGCCTAGCCATATAGTGGTCACCAAAACAACATACATGCCACAGAAAACTTACTTGTGTAATATAATGGAAACAATTTGATGTCTAATAGAATACGGTGTTTTTTTCCATGCCTTAGATATTGTAGGGATAATTTATAAATAGGTAAGTATATATGTAATTAAGCAAAGAAATTTCATACAATAAAACAAATATCATTCGCTAAGTTATTGTCTACTTATTTCACACAATTCCCGACCTTTAAAAAAAAACTAAAACAGTAATTTCTATTCAATACATTATGATCATGTTCTTGAACTAATAATATCTATAATCATTTCAAGAAAATATTTTCTCATTGTCAAGCATATATATTCACTTTAAGACAATTCCATTATTCTCAACGTGAGAATAGTTTTCTTGAATGAATAATATCTATACTCATTGCATGAAAATATTTTCTCAGATATACTTGGATGAAAGCATATTGCTTTGAGTGAAGTATTTACTTTTCTGTGTGTAGGACACATGTGCAATTATTAAGAAGTAAAAACCCATTTGACTGACAAGCGTCTTTTATTCAACCATCCAAAACAATACCACAGTGGATAAAAAACCCCACCAACTAAAAGATCTACCCAAGTCAGTAAGAAAAATATTGGGTTGCTATTTAAAAAGAAAGAAAAACTGTTAAATTCTTTTCCCAAAACAACAATCCGTTTCAGGTATTTTCATTGTATAAAACATAATGGAACAAAACACGTTCAGGCAAAACAAAGAGTGGGAGAGAGGCATCAGATTTTTTAATTTGTTTAGAGATGTTTTGTTTGTTCCATCATGTTTCCATCATGTGTCCGCAAAATATCTAAATAACTGTTTTTTCTTTGTAATTCTGCGGCAAGTTTTGGCATTTTCGCTTTATTTATAACTTATTCGGTTTTGTTGCTATAGCAACTTTGCTATTCCAAATGGGGTGTTATGTCTTTTACTTACGATCGAATGTATAAATGTCCCTCACGTCACGGACTGCTTCACTCGTATATCGCTTATAACAAACATGTGCTTTTGGTTGTGCTTTTGTGTTTTTAACGCACGACATAATGTCAGCACAACGTAAATGTCACAAAAGTTCAAATGAAGTTCCCCACAGTTGAAATAGATGTCGCGCGAATAACTAGCAATAGATAAAATACATTTTTGTTGAACTGTCAAATATACTAACCTAGCCTAATACATCTACTTCTGTCGCAATATTTCTTCTTTATTTAAAGCAAGTGATTGTCGGTCGTAGGTAATAGTATAATTACATTACAAGAGCTGTAACTACCATATTACGTACGAGTGGAAAGTTTAACAGACGAGCCACGAAGCGACGAGTTTTGTTATTTTCCACGAGTACGTAATATGCGTTACAGCTCGAGTATTGTACATAATTTTACGGTTAATTTTGACGGTTAACCAATCAATGTATTCGCGCGAGATCTATTGCAACTACGGAGAACTTTGTCGAAAGTGTTGACCGAAAATTCGAATACAAATTCAACATAAATATATGTTACAGCTCGAGTATTGCACTCACCTACGACCGAAAATTTCTATAAATATAAATTGTATCAAAAATGACAAATAATTAATCAAAATATTCGCGCGACATCTGTCATTATGGCGTGCGTAAAAAACAAACGCACACGTTTATTATAAGCGATATACGAGCTAAGCAGTCCGTGACGTAAAGGACGTTTACACATACGGTCGTGGGTAATAGTTATTTATGTCGCAAGTGCCGAAAGTACGGAATAGCGCGACGAGCGGTAATGCGGCGCGACACCGAAGGCGGAGCGTAAATATGGATTTGAGTAAACATGTATTTTTTTTTAATTAAAGAATGGTTATGTTTCTGTATAGGAAATGTTCCGTTGGTACCACTTCGACGAAACGTCAAGTTTAAAAACTAATTAGTGCATTACACTGTAGATGTCACGTGCGTACCAACATACTAAAATAAAACCACTCGTCGATATACTATATTTACAATTATCTCAATTTATCGTTTTTAGAATTAGATATACCTACGGGTTGCTATTCCTCATCAACAAACAATCAAATTGGTGGTCTTAGTTTATTTGAAATATGTATTTTGTACTTTGTTTGTCGAAATCAGCTGTTTTGGAGTGTGACAGCACAAAAAATGATGTACAATACTCGACCTGTGACGCATATTACGTGCTCGTGAAAAATATCAAATAACTTTCCTCTCGTACGTAATATGCTAGTTACAGCTCTTGTAATGTAATATACTAATTGTCTGAAATTTAGTAGAGATTTTTTTGTGTATTAAACGATCATACGTAATACAATTTTTCAGAAAAACTCATTCTAAAATAAAATCATCCGTGCTATTTTTATAGTTTTAACAAAAAACCGACAAAATTGAACAAAATTGAATCATATTCTTATCAGAATTACTAATCATTATTATTAACTATGGAGTCATTTTCAGGTTTACCTTCAGTTTTCACAAAATCATTGGATAGCTTTCAGTGGACTGCTTCAGCAACATGTTTTGTTCTAAGTGTCCACTCGGCGGTCTACATACAACTTCGTCATTTAAGGGTAGTAATGTCAACAAAATCAAGAGCATTTTGCAACCACATACCAATTTATTTAAGAAAGCTTATTCAGTGTGGTGAATCAAATAAGATTTTCGGAAAATAAAATAAAGAGATTTTCCATTCCATCTGGCATGCCTGGTATCTACCATCGATGGACTTTCAATTAACTTCATTAAACTTCTTACTCATCCACGAAATAATCAACAACACACACGCTAGTACATACATCGCGCGTTGGTAATCATTTTTATCTAAAATTACCATCGGCTGTGCAGCAGAAATTAAAAAGCTATTTCACATGTCGATAAAATCTTCATTACCTTGCACTATCGTCATCACCACACCAACAAACCTCCATAACAAACCATTCAGACAAATGCCACTAAAACCAAAGTGCGATGAACTCGCGATCAATCCGCACATATATACAATATACACATATACACATCACAAAATCCATTAAAATGTTTATAGGTCCGCAACAATCGAATCAGTAGAAATCGAAAATTATATAACCACCGTGAAGCCTATATAGATTACTAGGAAGTGCACTACGGCCAATTAATCATCGCTCACAATTAATTATAGACTACAACGTAAACATTCGTTTTATGAGTTGCTTATTCTATCAACAATATACACGCTTCTAATCGTTCGAGTTAATTACTGATGGAGATAATGGGAAGCTGGCACAGTTACGTCAATCAGACGTGAAGTTAAAATCAGTTTTGTTAAGTCTGGTTGCAATGGAGACTATTATACACGGTTACTATACATGGAAAGACAAGGAAGTGTGTTGCTTCATATATATCAGTGTGGGGGTTTGGTAAAAGTTGCGAAACGAGTAGAGATAACACCTATGGACATATGGTTTGATCAGTTTTAGATAAGTGTATACGAAAAAAACAGATTATGGCAAGAGGTTAAGGAAGTCCTGCGATATAAAGTTATTTTGTTCGGATTTGATGTATTTTTTTGTGCAAATATTTTGGTTTATTGAAAGTAAAACTGTAATAACCAATTAATCATTTTATATATTTGGCAGAACAGTCAAAACAAGATATTTGTATTGTCGCCACTTTAAAGATAGGACTTTTCATTACTTAAACGTATTTTTTTAGGATGTTAACCACTCCACATTTGATGGCAAACATTGCTTAAGTTCTGACTATTGAAATTACAATTATCTACCTACATATACTTTTTTATTGAAAACAAAATAATAATAAATTTGCATACCACAATTATTAAAAAAATATTAATAAACTAAAGGCTTAAATTGAAAGGGTTGGTACAATTTCCGGCCAGCTCCATTTTTAGATTTTCTAGAAACTTCTAGAAAAAAAAACACAAATGCAGACTAAGAAAGCGCCTTTTCTCACAATCTACACTAAATTCAAAATATCGACCCTCATATTCAGATTAAACGTAAAAAGGCATAACCAGGGTGGCCAGATTTCTAAAATAATTGATCGGGAAATATGAAAATATAAATAATACATTTTTAAGTTCTGTAAAGTTTCCTTATATTTGTTTGTTTTAATACTGTTGATTATAATTGATATTAATTGATATTAATTATACATGACTTGGTTCTAAAGAAGTCCGTTTCAGTATTAATGTACATTAAAAATTGACAACTGGTATGTTTTTTCCGAGTTTCGAATCTGAAGAATTCGTCGAAGAAGACAATTACGGCAGTTTAGGCCAACAAGAAAACAAATCGAACAAATGAGAATTTAATCAGGTATCTTTTTTTCGGAGATCTGAATCTGAAGAACCTGTAGCATCAGAAATTGTGAATGGAATCTATGATGATAATAATAATAATAACATTTATTTACGACGGCAGTCATGTCAAAAATACAGAAAATAAGTTATTCTAATACAAAAGTTAATACTTTCAATCAATACACTATTATTCTTATTCCATTATTCTTATTTGGCACATTAAAGCCAAATTTCCCTAGCAATTCTGGAGAATCGAGTTTTGTGCTCAAAATTTTATATCAGACCAAGGTCAGGAATAACTCTCTTATTCTTGAGATTTTTAATGTTGCCAACTTCCATTAGGTTAACCAGTTTTTCTCTATGATAAATCATTCCCGTCTTGTAAGCAATAAGTTTGAGAAATTTATTCTGCCCTCCACCTTATCAATAGATAATAAGCAGTTAGTTAATAGATAATAGCGTTGATTGTCAACGAATATAGATAGCCAGCCATGGGTTAGTTGGGGCCTTAACATCCAGAGGGCATGGTTTTGAGCATGATTCATTAACAAATTATAGCCTTTTCGACATATATATTTATTATATATTTATGCTCGACCTCAGCCATTTGTGAATGAATCTTGCAGAAAACCCTGCCCTCTGGATGTTAAGGCCCCAACTAATCCATGGTTGACTATCTATATCCATTGACAATCAACGATAATAGTTTTCTAATAAGGAGACCATACCACCGCAGCATACTCAAGGTGTAAACGATACATGCGTACTAAACCTTGTCCAAACACTACAAATTTATGAAGTCCACAAAACTTCTCTTGATAAACCCCAGCAGCCTAAATCCCTTAATACAATATTGTATATATGGTCAGAGAAATCTAACTTACTAAATCGGTTTTTAGCACGATTTTCTCTAAACCTAGACATTTTTTAAAATACCTTCAGATATTGGTTCTACAGAAAAAAATGCATAGATGTCATAATCAGTTGTAATTAGTTTTACATTATTTATTGTTGTAACCATTTGTCTTCATCAATTCTTTGACTTTTTTAGTAGGTATATAGTAATAATAGGAAATCTGTCGTGGCTCTTACATCAAGCTGCACTCATATAATAAAGAGTTTTACTAAAAATAAGTTATTATTTTAAAAAAAATATAGAGCAATAAATTGTTTATACTTTATTGTTTGATATATTTATTCAGGTGCGCAAATTTATTGCAGCTTTCTTTAATCCAAACGTCCAAACGTGGACGTCCAAACGTCTATTTTCTTTGTAACTGACAACCGATAGCGATCAGCACATTCTTTGGAATTACAAAAGCTTGATCATTTCCTTGATCATACAATATTTTAAAAATGTGATGTCTAAAGATACTAACTTCCCCCCGGTTGATTTTGTTTCTAATTGGGATGTCAGGCATGTCCACAGCCACCTTCAGAAAAATGCCTATAACTCCGAAACGAAAGGAGCACAAAACTTCGAGTTTGCGGCACAAAACAACACAAAACTAGCACAAACCTTTGGCATTAGCAAAAAAATCGAAATTCGAAAGTGGGGGCGGCAGGCATGTCCACAGCCCCCCTTCAGAAAAATGCCTATAACTCCGAAACGAAAGGAGCACAAAACTTCGAGTTTGCGGCACAAAACAACACAAAACTAGCACAAACCTTTGGCATTAGCAAAAAAATCGAAATTCGAAAGTGGGGGCGGCAGGCATGTCCACAGCCCCCCTTCAGAAAAATGCCTATAACTCCGAAACGAAATGAGCACAAAACTTCGAGTTTGCAGCACAAACAGCACAAAACAAGCACAAAACTTTGACATAAGAAAATTTAGAAATTACGAATGTGGGGGGGGGGCTGAGGACATGGCCCCAGGCTACACGCATGATTAAATATGTATAGAATATTGATATTTGGCATTTGATATCAATGTTACCAATCTTAGAAAAAAGTTACTAAAAACGATGTTACAACTTGTTAATTGTAACACCGAAAACTGTGTTACAATGTGTGCGTTGTGAATGCAAAGTAGAAATATATAGTTTGTTGTAATTTTATTCTGTATTTTCTTGAATTTCTCATTTTCGTGTGGTGTACGAAGATTTTTGGGATCGACAATAAACATCCCCCGTAACTTAATCTGGCGCATCTAACAAAGAAACATTTTTACACCCCTTTTTAAAATTATCTCAAACAACAATCAAACCTACCATCAAATCTAATCTAGTACGCACTCAACATATTCACGCATCGAATAAATAGCACGCGGGGCTATTCACTCAGCCCTACTTTCGTTTCAATCTGATGAGCCGTTCAGCGTTCCTCAATTTATCTAATTATTTGCATGCGCCAGAAAACTGGTCTCAGTCTCCAGTTAAAAATAGAAGGAGACGATAGACTATGCACCGAAGTCAGCGGCTCGGTCTCGGCATTGAAGAACAGAACGAAAGTGAATCGGGTTTGCTCCACGCAAGAGCAACAATAAATCTTTTGGGGGTATCCGACCATGCCGCGTTCCTGACAACGAAAAAAGAAACCGCGTCTTGTCTCCTCCTAAGCATAGAAAGCCACCGTCGTCGCCGCCGCCCGTCTTGAATGGGTAATTATGGTATAGTTAAAAATAGAACCCAGTTTAATTGCTGCGAGGCTTTAAAATGATGGCGCTCGGCTTACACGGTGACATTTCTCATTTCCACGTGCAATCTGGGTCTAATGAGTGGTGGTTTGCGCCCGTTTTACGTGAGTTTGTGGAGAGGAAACGGGGTTTGTTCTTGACTGCGTTTGAGTGTGTTCAACAAGGTCAAGGGGAGGAAATGCACTAAAATGGACTCGGGGATCTTTCAAGAAATAGGAGAGGTCAAGAGTTTTTCAACAGTGTATTTGGTACTGAAATTATCAATTCAGACTTTCAGAGGAAACATGAAAAACTCCTTAGAATCATTGATTCCAGAACCAACCTAAGTCGCAGATGACAATTTGAGAGATAATTGTTTCTAAAGTTGGTACCAGTACAAAAACAAACTTACTCGATAACTCGATAATAACGCCGGAAAATATGAGCTTAATATGTCAGATTAATGCTGTTTCTCCGCAAGAATACTAAAATCTACAAGGATTGCTCAATGGCCGTTTTTAGGGTTTTGACAATGAACGCATTTCACGTCATCATCCCTGGATTACCGCAATACAAACATTCCAAACTTCAAACGTCAAATGTGTTTTTTCCATGTCTGCTTTTGACGTTTCCGACATTGACAATCTCACAACTTGTATTATTGCGCAATGATTGGTCTGTTTGAAATCCCCGCGTTTTTACGTGTCAAGTGTGTCTGGTTTTGTCATTTCACACAACCATAACCAACTATAACCACAACATTGAGTATTGCGCTACTGTTGGTCTATTTGAAATCCCCGCGTTTTTATAGCCCCCACATTTAATGTGGCGAGGATATATTGAGTTTGATTCAATATTTGTAACACCCTTAAAGAGGCGCGGCAGATATAGACTTATATATATATATATATATATATATATATATATATATATAATTGATGTTAATTCTTTGCAGAAACCTGCATATATTGATATGAAACTTAAACTTAAACTTACTTATGCAATCCGTATATCTGGGTTCGAATCCCAGGCGTGGCTGTAGTTTTTTAACTTAAAAAATTACCGCCATCTTGTATTAACTATTTCAAAGTGTTATATATATATATATATATATATATATATATATATATATAT
Source organism: Aphodius sticticus (assembly GCA_963966075.1). NCBI lineage: Eukaryota > Metazoa > Arthropoda > Insecta > Coleoptera > Scarabaeidae > Aphodius > Aphodius sticticus. Next base: position 15,045,872 of record OZ014508.1, on the reverse strand, counting down.
ATATATATGAATTTGATCAGAATTGAAAACTGAATCGATTTAGCTATATCCGTCTGTCTGTCCGTCTGTGCACACGATAACTGCCGTAATTTTGAAGTAATTGATCTGAAATTTGGTATACAAGCTTGTCTTTAAAAAAGTAAGGACAAGTTCGTGAATGGGCAAAATCGGTTAACTTTTTTTTTTTATATTTTACGGTCTTCAGCACGGCTGAAGATAATTTTCTTACTAGTTATGTGTGATTGTGACAGTTTAAACAAATCTGGGTAGACAACCCGATAGGCCGACGCGCGTGACGTCATGCCGCTGTTAACATTGGAAGATAGGGATTGAGCAATCCTTGTAAGAATCTAATATACTTGGTTTCTCCTCAGGATATATCAATGTGCGTTTAGTGCTATATTGTATGAAATCAATTATTTATTTCTATAAGCTTTATTTATATGCAAAGTGAAAATAAAACATTGTTAAAAAGTTAAAAATTATTTCATGTTAATATGACGTATATTTTAACCTGCTCTTTTTGTTTATTCTCTTCTATGGTCTTTCCAATGACGGCCATTATTGTTTTCTAACTTTCCTTATGATGTATTAAAGAACAACGAGATAAAACCAGACAATGTCCTAATCGGTCTATGAAATAAACCAAGAAAATCACAAATAACCTCAACGGAAACTTAACCCCAACTTAACCTCTTATCAACTTATTAAATATACAATTTAGTAGTCACAAATAAATAAAAATAAAATAATAATAACTTTCCAACTTTCCTCTTTTTTAAAATTTGTCAGAAAATGAGTTAGCAAAACATTGTAGAGAAGGACATTTTCTCATTTCTGAAAATGTTTCTAATAGAAATTAAATTCCATTGGAAGTTTTTGATGTTCCACAATTTTTGTTTATTTAGAAGTTTGGAATCTACTTTATTATATTAAATTGAATCTATCTTTTAAAATTTGAATTAATCTTTTATTTGATTGTTTTGATTCCACTTATCAAAATTCATCGAGTTGTAATCAGTTATTTTGATTTTCCCCCTTTTTGTTGATTTTTTCGCTATAGTTTCTGCGCATTCTGGTCAAACCAAATAATGTTTAGTTTATCATAATATATTATAAAAGGTGTTCAAATTTGCAACTAAACTGTTTTAATTTTAATACTTCAGAAACTAATTTTTGTTAAATGAAGCAGCTTCTATGTTAATACACCACTCAAAAAAAATCTTGCGTTGTATCATTTCATTAAATCATTAAAATCCACCTGTCATTGTACAAGCAGGCTTTGATATTTTGACAGATATTGTATTTTATTATCTATGACGCAGTCAAATTCGATGCACTCAGAATTCTGAAAATGGAGTCAAATAAAAAAAGGCACATCATGGAAATGATATTTATAAAAATGGTTCAAAATACTGCCAATTTGCGATCTAATACGGATAATTTATGTAATATTTACTCTAATGTGATTTCTATAGTACCGACATGATCTATACAACCACCATTCCCGAAAAAAATAATGCTTTATATGACTTTCAAGCAGTGTTGTTCTCCAGTAGTTCATTTATTATGTATGTAATATTAGTTTACTTAAAGATATTTTTTGAATTTTTTTGACTTTAATATATTAACCTATTGTGCTTTTAGTGCAATTTAACTTATAAGTTCTCTTTACTTATATTTTCAGCGAAAGGTTTACGTAATAACATCTTACTGAAAATACTGAACAGTGAAGAACATATGTCTTGAAACCTTATCCTGTATTGCACGTTTTTCTACTACGTAAAAATTCTGAAATTATTTTGTTTGACCAGAATTAACGTATCACCAAACGTGAAAGAGTTAGCTTAAATAATAAGCAAGATATAATTTGAGGCAATACCTCAAAATTCAACAAAAAAAGGTAAGGAAATCACTTTGTTTAAGAAAATAAAAATAACTCAAAAATTATGGCAGTCACCTTGACAGAATTTTAATCTACAAGTTCTGGTCGAATGTCTTTCCTAATTTTTGAAATCTTGGATAGATTTACTTAGTTTCCTGTATATTACATGACATTAAAATATTGTATACCACAACCAATACGCATATTACCCTATATAGACGCCCTAATATTTTGTCTCATTTGTACATCGATTTATGCTATTATTAACCGACCTATACCGAACACATAGGTAAATCATAAGCAGCAATTCTTAATGGGCCCAAATTGAAGCAAACGTCTGCGAGACAATATTTATTTCATTGTATTCAATTCAAGATGCCAAAATAAAAAGTCCCCCAAACGGAAGTCTCCGCCTACCATAGAAAATTATCACCCACCTCTTGTAATAAATTTTGCAGAAGCGGCCGTAGTAATCACATCTATTCATTTGAATACGCCTACATCAAGGAAACCAGCGAACGCATTTTAAATTGAAAACAATAAACGACAAACAGAAACGCCATAAGGTACCATTATATATACGACAAAGTATAACATAAGTACAATAATGCAGTTTATGTTACAAAGTTGCAGTCATAGAAAATCGTGAACGAACAAACATTACATAAGAGCAATTAAACAAGTATACCTAACCTAGTCTAGTGTTTACCAAGAAATTATTAGAATTTGTGTGTAATTGAATTCTGGATTATTTACGTCATTTGGTTTTCCGAACACTGCTAATCATCGAATGATTATTTTTCTTTTGCGTGTTACGTAACTTTGTAATTGGTGCTGGAAAATAACGGACACACCTCCTGTCAATCTGACGGTATGCCCTCTGGTGGTATTACACGGTATTACAAAACTATAAACAATGGTTTGTCGAATCGACGACAGTGGAACATTCGTGACGACCAAAATGGTAAATCACACCTACTATGATGCTGATCCGCTAAGCAATTGCCCAGCAAGACAATAAACACATGTTCGGAATATGTAAATTTGTGTAATGTGTGCGTGTGTGTTGTGTGTGTGTGTTTAATATTAGGGAACACAACTCTCATGACTTTGTGGAATGTTTGTTTGGAGATTTTGCAGTTAAAACTTACAACTCATTGAACTGTAGTCTATTAAAACAAGATGTTTGATAATGTAGGATGTAGATGATGATGAGCAAACTATGGTACTTGAAATAATATTGCAGCCTATAAAACAGAAATTATCGTCAATTGTTAATGACTTATGATGTCGTGAACAGCTTTTTTACTGATTTTGGTAGATCTGTTAATGGTCTTTATGGTAGCGAAAGCATTTTATGGCCTTAGATAAACAAAAATCGAGTAAAAGACAACTGAAAATTGTAAAATATTGGTAAGGATTTTATGAATTAAATATGAAACTGCGATTTGAGTAGAATTATTTGCACTGAAGAGTGAGTGAGGTTCAAACGACAAAAAAATGATTTTGGTATTTTTTGCAAAAATATACCAGCAGAACCGATTGCCGTGAAACGTCAAAAGGGTCTCAAAGAAAACTTTAATCTTTGTGCTTTTACCTGAAATCCTGAAAAACCGAAAGTTTGTTCACAAATGTTTTTGAAGCATTTACAGCAACTAACTGAGCAAAAAAAGCGATTTTGGTATTTTCTGCAAAAATATACCAGCTCATTGTCGTAGAAACCTCAAAAGGATCTCGAGGAAAACATATAACTTTTACCTGAAATCCAGTAAATTTGTTCACTACTGCTTTTGATGCACGTAAGCAATTTTTAAGTGGTGTGCTCGATTAAAACAAACAACAAAACACGAAATAACTTGAAAAAAATTTCAAAATTTGCAGCTTTCATACACTTTTCTCGAAGGTCATAAAATTTTTATTTTACCTTTAAGAGAATTAAAAGAAATATCAAAATTAATACGGAAAACACGGGATTGTCGTTTAAAAAAAATTGATCACGTAGGAAGTCAAAAACAATTGAAGCTGGGAATTCAAACTTGAAATATGTATATTTTGTTAATTAATGACGCGACCGAGGATTTTTTGACATAACAAACCGTTTTAGAGTTTGTCATGTTTCCATACTTTGTGCGCTCGCTGTATATCCACACTCTATATCCAGTCATATACGGGCAAACTCAGGGTTTACATTGGACCTACGATTAAAAAATAAATTTAAAAAAAATCAACCTAACCTAATAATTTGTTCAGTGAAACCTCGGCACAAGCGAACAAATAGCTTCTTCCGTAAAAAAAATTGTACTTGAAAACCAGGCTGTAAACGTTTATATAAAAAGTATGGTAAATGCTATGTCATGGTAAATGTTATTTAGTTTGTTTTCATGAAAAGGTAGAAACAGCGCTTTTTAAATTAAATTTCATTATGATATTGTCGAGTGACCTTTATTCGCAATACTCATTAATTATTACAAAATGTCATATCACTGGGCGGGTCATGTATGCTTTGTCTGACTACAAACGCATTCTTTGTCTGAGTACAATAGGGTATTTGACTATTATTGGAAAACCATCTTAGTGTTTGTAAATGCATTGTAAATGCATTATTTTCCGTAATTATTTTCTCAATATTTCATAAAAATCAGTCTTAAAAATTGAATCACAAAAAGTCCCGCCAAAACGATACTTTCTGTTTATTCCTTCACTCTACATTGTAAATGCATTATTTTTCGTAATTATTTTCTCAATATTTCATAAAAATCAGTCTTAAAAATTGAATCACAAAAAGTCCCGCCAAAACGATACTTTCTGTTGTGTGCCGTCATCCGATAGTAGATGTCAAATCGGCCCATATGGTCTGTCAGCATCGGCATTGTCGCCGTTTGGTAGTTGTGTTGTATGATGTGTTGCTTTCACAATTTCTACATAAAAATGGGTTATAAATGGTGTATAAATCCACAATGCGGAAATACGTCAAGAAAAACTCCGGATAAACTATTTGTAGCTGTTCCGCAAGATTTGAAACTGCAAAGAAAGTGGTTGGCTCGAAGAAATCCAAATGAAATAAATAGCGGCCAATACAAATGTTTTTTGTTGTAAAGCTTACTTCGATATAAGTAAAACTGACTACAATAAGTTATCTATCGTATTTTCGAACCAGGTATTATCTGATCTGACAGCTTAAGGTTAGGGCTATCCTAACCTACACAGTTATGCTTACATGGCACTTTAGTGCTTTAAATTTAAACGGGAGAAGCATAAGAGAGCGTTCGGATAACCCGGTATTGTACGGTGAGAGTGACGCGCTGCATAATAGGCGGACTTACGTCATACGGCGTTTATCTGCATATAAGAGAGAGACAGCCGACCCAGCTTATCTGAGCATTGCTCTCCCCATACCTTACCCTAACAAACCGAACGCGCTCTAAGCATACTAACGAATGACGTCACTAGACACTAGAGACTGGGCCAATTACAGAGCGTTTTCAATCACGTGATAGGAAGTGAATAAAATTCAAATTTTTTGATAGAAATAAAGTATACTTTTTTTGAAAAGTAATAACAAATAGTTTTCTTAAACTGTAATCTATTAGGATGACTACAATACAAGCCATATTTTTAATACAGTCAAATACCCTATTATGTTCATTACGTGACACAAAACAACCCATATTAGCCTTATGAAAGTTTTCATACTTTGCACGCTCACTGTATATCCACTCTATATTCATACATAGACCGTCAAATTTAAGGTTGGGCTCACACTAAAAAATTTAAAAAAAGTCAACCTATTAATATGTGATGTGTGATGTGAAATCGTACTTGAAAACCTATAAACGTTATAAAGGCTGTCAACGTCTATACAGGGGGTTTATTAAACATACGACAAACATTCAAGGTCTCAAGGATTATTCTCTCGACTATTTTGGAATATTTTGTCCTTTGATGATATTTGGAAACCCGATTTGTTTCGAAAATACAGGGCGAACATTTTTTTGACAATAACAACATTTTAATACCCAAAATTACATGTAAAGTTTGTTAATCTGCAAGAACTGTCGAAAACTACTTGCTAGGAAAAATTAAAATTGGTTTTGTCGAAAATTTGTTTCGCCCTGTATATTCGAAACAAAGCAAATTTTCAAACAGCATCAAATATTCTTAGAATAGTCCAAGGAACCCCTTGAATTTTGCGGAATGTTTAATAAACACTCTGTATAACACTCTGACTATTTCTGGAATTACCCCCTGTGGTTAATTAATAGTCTTTTCATACCATTACATAGATAAAAATGCCAGTTTTTTAAATCCCACCCATAATACTATTCCATTGTATTTTCTACAACTATATATCATAATATTCTCTGCTCAAATTGATATTCACATTAACAACTATTTTCGCATAAACAGGACGTTCCGTAAGATCGTGCAGCCAAAATTCGATTTCTTTTTATGGAACCCCCTATATTCAAGTTAATTTTTAAATTCCTTACTAATTTTTATGGCCTTATGATATTTGTCTTTTGTATGAAACAAACATTATTTCTCACCAACTACTGTCAGTTGGTTTGACGTGATACGATGTACTTCTTTTTACCGTAGAAAGATCACCTTCATAACTTAACCATTACAATTTGTATACAAGCTATTCAGAATGTTGGGTTACATTTTAAACAGTTTCTGTCATAAAATCATCAGTTTATTTTTCTTAAAGTCTGTATTGATATTGGAGTTGCCCTTATTTTTGAGAAAATCATTCTGCAGAAAAAGCATATCAACAGTTTTCACTTGTTCGATTGTGGAAACCAGGTTAATATATTTCGATCAATCTCAAATTTCACAGGAATTAAGTATGGATATAGAGGAATAAATTGAAAAAGTCCTGCATAAAAAAAAAGTAAACGAAAATAAAGACCACTTTAATTGGTATATCCCCAAGTGGAAAGTTCTGAAACACATCAGAATGTATATTATGCTTCTGCCTCTGATCATTGTCTTGTCGAATAGAAAGACATGAGGATGGGACAGCACAAGAAGATTCATCAGTTCTTCATTCTCGTTAATTTTATCCAAACAATTCCTTCAATGGAGTCAAATTATAAGCACTCCTCCACGAAAGGCATTTTAATTTGATAACACCGTAATCACATCCATTCAACAGCGTCAAACTAATCACCATAACGGTGGACGCGAAGCAAAACATTGCCAAACTAAACAATGACCTTCTTTTCGGACCTGGATAATCAATTGCCATAGAAAATTATAAACTTTCAGCTTAAATACATCGTCCATTCGGCACAATTAACGCTAATTCATTACAAATGGAAGATCTATGAGAAGCCGTTATTAGCAGAGTAAACATTTACACGCAGAGTCAGAATATACATAATTTCCTTCGAAGTCTGAGACTGATGTATATCTAGTACGTCTGGAGTGCGGATAGTGAAGGAATAACAGCAACCAACTACCTGGATTGAAAGAAAGATAATATTTGGGTTCGGCGTTTCGGACATCGGTGCGAGAAACGTCATAATTGGACTAAACAGTGGATGGATAAACATTTACATAGAACGGTGCGTGTGTATTTACCTATGGAGTCGGCGATCGTTGACGGGCCTTTTTCATTCCGGCGAGCCTTGGCCCTCGCAAAGTAAACCTGTCAGATGAGCGCGGGCTGCGAGCTGTCCGTCATGGATTACACATATAAGGTACACGTGTCGAAACAAATAATTGAATATGGTATGTACTCGTAAAATTGATACTTGGCGATGCACCTGGCGGTAGTTTAAATAGTTTTCTCTAGACTAGAGTATTTATTTGACTAGCCTAATTCACTAATGTAATCAACTTGGTTGATGTTTTTATGCAGGCGTTGATTTGTCAAGTTTAAACTCGACATCGCCCTGACGATGTTTCCAGATAGATTTTAATAAACCTGTATTTCAGACATTTGGAGGTTTTCGTTAAAAAAACATTGTGTTGTACTTCATTATGTTTCACTTTTTCTTCCTGGTCCTTGCATATTCTTAACAATACCCTTGTAACCACACTAAATAATAATAGTGAGGCGTGGACATTTTGTAATACAAATTTTGCTAAAACAGAAGGTCGTATCTACGTCTGTCTGTGAAAAGTTGTAAAATGCTGAGTTTAAGAATGTTATGTGTTTTATGTCCTACATGATCATAAAGTGACATTTTACATCTTAGATACCGGGGCAAAAACTGCTTCTTAACGCACGCGAGGGCGTTTAAGGATTCTTAACGCCCATGCGGGCATTAAGGGTTGCCATGGTTATATGTCAAATATAGCAAATATTTCCCATTCAAATTGAAAATGTTAAATCGACTAAAGGTGCTCTTACACGTAGCCACTTTTGTTGCGCGAGATTCTATTGCGACACTATGAAATGGCATGTTGTGTTCACACGTGAGATAAAATCAGTCAAAAGTTGCGCCACTTTCGACTAGCGCCAGCGCCAAGTGGCAGCCACACATTTTAAAGTTGCGATGCTATTCACACAGTACGCGCCACTTTTCATTGCTGCAACTTGTAAAAGTGGCACGTCGGATGTCAAGAATTGCTCAAGGAACGACTGCGCACGCTCGTAGTGGTTGTGTTTATATTCTGCCTAATTACGTTTTATGCGGCGATAGTGATACTGTGTTGTTGTTTATTCCATAAAAAATGGATTCAGATTCTGATGCCGATGAGAGGACTAGAGCAGCTGCGTTTTATGAGCTAATGTTAATGAGCTATTCACGGCCGCTTTTGTAGGAAAGGGCTCAACTATATATAGCCTATCGCCGAACTTGAGCATAAAGTGAAGTAGACTTGTGGATTTTTCTACTTTAACAGCCCTACTGTACTTATTGAAATTTTAACGTTGCCGCGTTTTATTGCATATTTTGTCGAACCTACAGGAAAAAGTCCCCAAGAATAGGAGGATCTAAATGTAGAGAAATTTCATTTTAAGTTTAACCTAACATTCCCATCAATGTCAATTTTTACAATCGTAAAAAAATTATTCAAACAAAAAGTCTCATCTTGGGTTGGGTTGGGAATTACTTTAACAAGTAGATTCAAAATTTTGCTAAATGTGCATTATGCGGAAAATATAAAATCAGTTGTTTATTTACGAGGACTTTAGTTGGAATATTTATAGTAATATTTAGTTATCTGCTTTTTTTTCAGAATGACATATTTATTCAAAATTCTTTTCAGAGAAGAAGGAATTAGTTTAACTTGTTTCTGTTGTTAACATTGTGTGTTGAAATAATAAATATTTATTTATGTTCTTTTTTGTTTAGAGAATATTTATCGGTTAGCATCCTTTATTTACAAAATATCAATTTGATAAGTTTTTTTACTTTGTTGTTCGATGGTTATCGATAGTATCGATAGTTTAAACGATACTATCGATAACTATCGGACACGCCAACTATCAATGTTTAACCAACACTACCGTATATACATCTACTAAATGTTGCGCCACTAAAGTGGAAGTGGACCAACACGTCGGTCCATTTCTGTGTGGCGCTAGTACCGTGGTTGTACCTGTTTACACGCAGCAACATTTTAGCTGTACGCAACTTTAAAAAAATTGCGCGCTGTAATGAAAGTGTCGCAATATTTATAGTTGCAGCGTTGTTCACACATTGCAATATAAGAATTGCGCCATTTTTTAACTTGCGCAATACGAAAAGTGGCGTCGTGTAAAAGCACCTTAAGGCCGGGTATTATAAAGGACCTATCAGACTAGCGAAGTATATCTCCTAGAGGAGTAAATCGTATTTTGGAACTCTAAATGAATGTAGAGCAGAAACTAAACTGTGAATTATACTGAAAATTTAATGCGATGTATGTATACCATAATTGTAGAATGTTGCCGTAGTGATATTTAACCGAATTACAGTACAGATATAATTTTTGAATGTAAACATTTAAGGTTAATTTTTACGAGGTTGGTACGATAAACGTTAATATGAGAATCTAATGGGCAGATCTCGGGAGTAAATTACAACCTAGAAACTTGACACAGTAAAAATTTACTTGCCCATTAAATTTGTGATCTGTTGCCTGTTGCCTACGCACCCGGGTAGTCGGAAATCGGCAAATGCGGGTTTATTCGACGACATACGCACATACGCCTTAAAAAGACAGAGTAAAATTTTATTCGTCCATTGAATTATAAATAATATTATTTATTATTCAATATTATTAATAATAATAATGAAACTGAAAAAGTGTTGGGATTTAAAACAATATGAAATAAAGAAATCTTTTTAGTTCTTCAATATTAATAACAAATAATTGGAATCGACGTCTGGGACAGTTAAAGATGGTACCTATATGAAACGATAAAGGAGAAAATAAAATTTGCACTTCCTACAATAAATTGACACTCACTAGAAATAGGTAATGAAATTTAAAATTAATATTACGCCACGAGTTTTGCAAATGTTTTCAAAAACTAAATACAGAAGACGCTAATTTGCTGAGACTTAGATTTTCTTTATTAGATAGTTTATAAAAATATATCTATTCTATTATAACAATTTAAAACTCCGCAAGAAATCATTTTACAGCTATCTCCTCCGCTATCGGAGCCATGTCGCGTTGATACCGTATGAATCATCTGCAAAAAACATTCATTGTTTTTTTGTATTAGTAGAATAAGAACAAATTTTACCTTTCAATGTATATATTTCATTGATAACAATTCTTGGCAGCATTAAACTCGTCATCAATTCTCCTCATCATAACGATATGTATTTTACGTTATGTATTTCTGCTAATCTATTTGTATTATCTCCAATTTTTCTACAATATTACTGTTTCTACTTATACAACCTCAGTGGCCTCTGGTGGCCTCAGAATCGATATGGGTGAACCATTAGAAAGACGTGCATAACGTCTCATCAACACACTCTACAACGGTTCTGAGGTTCTGCGTATGCAAAATGAGTTAGGGTTTTTTGCATCAAATCTCCAGCCGGTAAGACTTCACAAGCTTATTGGTTTCCACTCCAGCACAAGCTTTCTTCCTTTGTAAGATGGAAAATTCTAACCAAAAACACAAATCTTCAAACTAAAGTCGTAAATCTCTCGGCAAGCAGCGGCATCTCCGATATATCAGTTGGTGAATTTTAATCATACTGTATTTATTGACATTTGTTAATTGTAGATGCCTAGTGACAACTTTCAAATACGAATTCCCCAGAAGTACTCGCAGAGTACAAATTGACTTGGGATATCAGCAGAGTAAATTAAAGTACTTGACTAGTAAAAAGTAACTACCTAGTAAATTGCCTATTCGGCGTTTATAATACCCGGCCAATCTCAAATTATTGGCGATTAAGGTTATAAGTTTGACAATTAATTGTCTGTATTGTCAATCAACTCAGAATTGTTTGTATTGTTATTCAACTCCGTAGATACGCATGTCACTTGATAACGTCAAAATATTTATTAATATTATTCAAACGGAGGAACAAAATCATTGTACGACATAAAGTTTTGTATGTATTACGGGCATTACTTGTTTATACCTTCGGGCGACTTAAAAAGCTCGCGCTTTTTAAACTGTCACCCTCGAGGCATAAACATCTGTTTAATGCCCTTGGTACATAAATAACTATTACTTCGCATATAGAGGCAATCTAACTTCTAATACGATTTTTCGAATTCTTTGTCATGTTCTTACATAGTATAGCTAGATCACCCGGAAAATGTAAAATGTTAACAAATTTGCAGATATGCACAGTTTGACATAATAACACTTTCTTTTCTATTTTTCTTTGATTTGTCAATATTTCAACTGACTAAAACTTTTTAAGGAATTGAAAGTTTGAAGCTAAGCAGAGTTAAAGAGAGCCGAAAGATGATTTATTTAAAATTTACATCCCGCCTGTATGTTACCATATTTATAACCTATAATATTACTTTGACAAAGTATGTCGTTAAACATTTTCATTTGTAATTCAGTCTGGATATGACAATCCGTTGTTTGGTGTGAACCCTACTTGCAAGTAGATGACATTTGATTGAGGTGTACGTCAGGATAGGTTAGTGTTTGGTAGGAACCACTGCTTCCTTTCCTGGATTTAGACAAATTATATCTAACAAATGTCATAGGCCTCAGTAGCTCAGATGGGAGAGCATTGTGCTAGAAACGCAAAGGTCCCTGGTTCGAATCCAGGTCGTGGCTGTAATTTTTGATTTATTTAAAATTTACATCCCGCCTGTATGTCACCATATTATTAACCTATAGTTGTTAATATTCTAAAAATAATAATCACAAAAGTTTGGAGTCTAGGTATCAGAGCATACCACATATTTCCAATATTATTGTAGTTTTGAAAAAAAATGTGAAATGCTGCGTATGTAGACTCAAAAGTTTGATTATTCATTGATATTATAGTCCAGCTGGATATAAAAATAAAAATTTTCGGAATAAGGACCACCATGGTACAGAGTGCGGGCAAAATACCGGATTAAACGTCAACCGAAAAGTCATTATAAATGGAATTTAGTTTGTTATCACCAAAAGGTAGAAACACCAGTTATTGGAACTAAATTTCAACAAGGTATTGTCCAGTGACCTTTATTTGCAATACTCATTTACTGTTACAAAATGTCATATCGCTGAGCGGGTCATGCACGTTTCTTTGTCTGACTACAATTATAATGTTCGTTACGTGACACAAAACAATCCATATCAGCTTCATGAAAGTTTTCTACAATAGTACGCTGTACAGCTGTTTTCAACAAAGAAATATATTTGCGAAAAAAATCATAATCAAAAGTTAAAATTTAAATGACTCTCAGTTCAGGGTTTTTAAAATGTTTTCTGCATTTAAAATCATTATTCTCAGACCCTTCGTAAATCGAAACTGCAATATGTGCATAGATTTATTTTTAACATTAAGCATGACGTCTGTCTGAAAATACTTATTAAGTTATAACTGAATAGCTTTTTCTTATTTTTCATGTTTCATATATCGTATTCACCGTTTATTTTTTATAATAATAAACGTATTGAGTTTAACATAATACAATCTATTTTACCCTTCCATAGTTATACAATGTATGTACCCAACCCAAATTAGGTTAGATATTTATACTGGTCCCTTCACCTCAAAGCTTCTCATTATGAACACCTGAGTCCTCACCTCGCATAGTACGACCAGATTAAATCTCAATATTCTACCTCAGCAAGGCCGTAAACAAACATCGTGCCGTAATTATTAAAGAGCCGGTGCCCTTATTTACATACTAATATAGTAACTAAAGCGATCTGTAATAGACATCGTGCAGTGTAAGATAAGCAGCCACCAACAGACGTGTTACCTCCACAGTTCGTACTACAAGCTGTTACCGTACACCAGGTCTTCGTTTTACCCGAGGCAAGGTATGCAGACTCTCCACTCAGTTATGCGAGACCCAGAGTCTTGAAAGAAGCAAGCAGTTGCTGCTCTTGCACCGCACAGTGGGGCAAAGGCAAAAATGACCTTTCGAGGACAAAATTCTGTAACTATTGTCATTTTTTTGATGAATTCTTATAAAATTAAGTGTTTATTTAGTATAAAATAACAAACAAGAATCTTTTGAGCCGCAAGCTTGCTTTTGTATCAATTATAATGAAAGTTTCTATTTAAAGTGTTTTTGTGTCACTAATGCAATCGGTGAGTGGAAGACCAGAACAAGTCCAAAATTTCATGTTTCAAACCAAGATAGTATATTTTGCTGCTGCCAACAGCAATAAGATTTACTTATTTAGTTAAGAACTAACGCCACTCTTGAAGTCGAAAAATAACACTGTGTTACAAAAACAAACGAAATATACTTTTTACGAGACATAGCGGAAGTTGTTGAGCTGGTAGAGCTGAACATAATGGCATAGCTGAAATTTTCAAAACACCTTCAAAATCTCGATTTAAAAAAAAAACGTTTTTAGGTACTTGCACGTGTATAAAAATTCATAACTCCGCCATTTTCAATTCGATTTCAAAAATAAATGTAATGAAAGCGCAAGCATAGACCATTATAAAGATGTACTATTCGGTCAGATCCAATAACAAATCGAAAAGTTATGGACGTTCAAGTTCAGAAGTTTCAAATTATTTTCAGATTTTTTCAACTTCAACAACAGTTTGATGACCTGTTTGAATCCGTAATATTTTTTCGCTATTTTTATATCGAATTTAATTTTAGTTTCACTCAATCTAGGAAATGTTACTTTAAGATGACGGAATGCTTCGCTGTCGACGTCCAATTGTTTCACAAACTGCTTCATGTATCCAAGCTTCAAATGCAATGGCGGTAAGATAATATTTTCGGACCCCACCCGTGGAATGTTTAAAACATTTTTTTTTGACAATTTGAAATGATGTACGCGATGGCCACTCACTTCGTTCATATTTTCTCATATTTGGTGCACGACTATCCCGTTCACACATATAACATGGATACCGCTTTGCATTCCAAACAAAATTGTCAAGATATTTGGGTACGTCGAATAGTCCTTAATAACATATTAGATAGACTAAAATACAATAAAACACGGTAATAAACACACAAAATATGTCTAGTTAATGTGAATCAAGAGTACGGATTTACTACGGTCGGGCCGTAAGTATATATTATATTCCTTCACCGTGCCTAGTGTGAATGTCAAGACGGTGATTAAACTTCGATAACTCAGTCAAATTTCAACCGATTCTAATAAACAAACTCCTGTTAAACGCACATTTAAATGGGCTTTCAATAAAAAAATAGATATAAAATATTATGGATTGAAACAGGTCATCAAACTGTCGTTAAAGTTCAGAAAATCTGAAAATAATGGGAAATTCTGAATTTGAACGTCCACAACTTTTTATTGGAACTGACCCAACAGTACATCCTTCTAATGGTCTGTGTTCTTTCTTTCAATTGCATTTTTTATTTTGGAAATCAAATGGAAAATGACAGAGTTCTGCATTTTTATACACATGCAAGTACCCAAAAACAGTTTTTTTGAAAAAAAAATCGATATTTTGGAGGTGTTTGGAAAATTTCGTATATGCCATTATGTTCAGTTCTACCAGCTCAACAACTTAAACTATGTCTCGTGAAAAGTATATTTTCACTGAAACACAGTGTAAACAGTTAAAAGTATAAAAATCAGTTTCACTAAAAAATCAGTTTCACTAAAAAATCAGACCTATCTCTGTTTTACACAAGTCTTTAACTTCCTTATCACGGTGTTATCACGTAATGAAATAGTTATTTATGTATTAAGGGCATTAAACGGAGGTGACAGTTTGAAAGCGCGAGTAGGCCCGGGAGCTTTTTAAGTCGCCGGAGGGTATAAACATCAAGTAATGCCCGAGGTACATACAAAATGTCCTACAATGGTTTTGTTCATCCGTTCGAATAATATTAATAAATATTTTGACGTTATCAAGTGACCTGCGGTATCTACGTTGAATAACAATACAAACAATTCGGAGTTGAGTGACGATACAGACAATTAATTGTCAAACTTATAACTTTAATCGCCAATAATTGACATTGATGAGTGACAATACAGACAATTAATTGTCAAACTTATAACCTTAATCGCCAATATTTGACATTGATGATTTAAAATTTATAATTTGAATGACAAATATATGATATATTTGACATATAACCATGGTAACCCTTGTTGCCCGCGCGGGTAATACAATAAGGATTCCTCGCGGGAAATAAGAAGCTGTTTTCGCCCCGGTATCTAAGATGTAAAATGTAACTTTATGATCATTTACACCGGTATTCCTCCTCTGGTGTCGTTAAAAAACGGACATCTCAGCTAATTCATACCTCACACCCAATTGATTTGAAATTAAATTGCGAAAAGTAAGAGTGTCGAAAAAATCCCTCGTACTGAACTGGCTTATGACAAGATTGTCTACAAAATTCAAATCAATCGAATTGGAATGGACTGGGAGATGACCGGCTCACCGATTTTGATGATTTGAAAATTAGGTACATCTGAGATGAAATGCCGGTGCGCCAAGATTTTGATCTTTTTTATTCTATAAGTAAGCGATTATTATACAGTACAAATACTTGTGTAAGACAAGAGCATATTTAATTTTCTAAATAATATTCATTTTTGAGCTTATAAACATTCTTAAATTGAGGAAGCCTGTTTCGACTTCCAGGGGTGGCGGTTCCCCTTAATAATTCTAAGAAATATAGAATATATCTATAAATATATTTGTTAAGTTTCTAAACTTTTTTTTCAGCTAAACTTTTAATTTTACCAAAAAATTTTATAGACATAAATTATACAAAATTTCCTCTACTTTAATTTATTATTTAAGTATTTTGACGAAATTACAGAAATGGCGGCTCATTTGCAAAATCCTTGAAAAATTCTTAGAACAAACATGCAGTTCCTTTGACCCTTTTGAAAAAAAAAGCTTTTCAGCTCTAAGTTTGGTCATGAAACACACATACAGACATTTTTTTGTACAAAAATGTTCAGGGGGACCAAAAGGACATATTTCCGCTAAAATCTCAATTTTTCTTTTGGCACGGTTACCATACAGTGTCATTCTACGTATGATAAAGTAAAAATTTAATTATGTCTACGCTTATCATAAAAAAAGAAAATGTTGTACATTGTAAAAACTACTTCAAAATATTAGTTAATTTATAATCTTTATAGAATAAAATGTTCGGGCAAATCAAAGTTCAATATTTATACTTTATTATAAAAGTAATTTCTAGTTTGTTGGAGTAGGTGGCACTGTGGCACAGTCTGGTTACCGAGCTTCGTGCATCCGCGATGTAACAAAATTCCCCATGCTCGAGGTACAATTGTTTTCGAATACTTCGGCGGTAAAAAGAGGCCCAAATACATGAGCCGAACGCTAAAGTATGTCGGCGTCGGTCTGTTTACGTGTGGGATTTGCTTAGCAAAGTTACCGATTGTGCTAATATGTTGCCAAGATCCGTGGGAATTTCATTAAGGATTCTGGTGCGGCAGACGTGCCGTTATTTAACTTGCAAATTTACTTTGCAAATTCGGTGGAGAACTATATAACGTGTACCTAGTAGAGATTTATTCAAAAGTTCGGTCGGTTTGTGTCAATGTATCCTTCGGTCAGTTTGGGGTTTAAAGGTCCACGGTCCTGAAGGTCAGGAGATTTTAGCTGTTTTATTTGGATGCTCTTTTTCTTACTTAAAATAAAAAGATAGTCAAATCATGGTATCCTAAGAAATTTATATCCTTGAAAAAGAAATATCCTAGAAGTTTTTAGGGTCCAGAATGAAATTGGAAAAGAATTATTTGCCGTTTTGCATCGGTTTTCTGTATAAGTTGGTATAGATATACTATCGATTAGAAATACGTAGGTACATAATTGTTCAAGATTGTAGTATGCAAGGAACTGTAGGACCGATATAAACCAACAGTGATAAGAAAGTATCATAACATACTTTACAAAATTCTTAAGAAAGTTAAAAAGAAATCATAGTCCTATCATAACCATGTAGCTATCTGCATGAGTAACCTAAATACATTTCCGATTGATAGCGAGTAATCAAGTTGTAAGTAGCAACATAGTCAGCACACTTCATTGATAAAATGACTTATTGGGTTGTTACAACAATTTCTTCAAACATTCATGTTTGTGTACACACCAAACACCAAAATACAGGAATTCAATGAATAACGAATTTAAGATATACATTCGGGTTGCCAACACTGTCATTTTGAGCTAACGCTTATAGGTTTGGCGATCATTCTTTGGGCTTCGAGTATTGTGTAAATTGCTTAACGTTAATTAAAGATAATCCGAATGTTTATAATGATGCATTATAATACAGCAAGTGTAGACGATATGATTTTAGCCAGTTTATACAAATAAAGTCGGAAACAATAGTGCTTGTGTACTCTAAAAAGGCCTAGTACTTGTAAAGATTAGTAATATGTGACAGTCCCTTCAGAATTAAAAAAAAAATGTAGAATATATCACTAGAAATTTTAAAATTGTAATTTTTGTCTTCGTAGCAACGGTTAGTCTGTTTAATATTTATTTTAAAAAAACACAATGAAGACCTTGCTGCAAAAAGGGGCTAATTTAATTTATGTCCTAAATGATCATAAAGTGACATTTTACATCTAGTTACCGGGACGAAAACAGCTTCTTATTGCCCGCGCGGGCAATAAGGGTTGCCATGTTATATGTCAAATATATAAAATATTTGTCATTCAAATTGTTAATTTTAAATCGTCAATGTCAATTATTGGCGATTAAGGTTATAAGTTTGACAATCAATTGTCTGTATTGTCACTCAACTCCGAATTGTTTGTATTGTTATTCAACTCCGTAGATACGGATGTCACTTGATAACGTCAAAATATTTATTAATATTATTCAAACGGAGGAACAAAACCATTGTAGGACATAAAATTTTGTATGTACCTCGGGCATTACTTGATCTTTATACCCTCGGGCGACTTAAAAAGCTCTCGGGCCTACCTCGCGCTTTTTAAACTGTCACCCTCGGGGAATAAACATCCGTTTAATGCCCTTGGTACATAAATAACTACTTTTTGTCAAAATAAGTTTTTTGTTTTATTATATGTAGAACACATTCTGCATCGTTTGGTGCAAGAACGACGTAATTATATTTTTTTGGAGTTTTGCTGCAAGGTTTTGTTTTGAAAATAACCCAAATAAATCAAAATAGCTTCAGGTTATGTGATATTCACACTTTTAAGGGTTTGGTAGAACTTTGAATAAATCCAATATGAGTAATAAAAACCATAGACAAAAGAAAAAAAATTATTTGGTTATTTTAAAAACGTCATATAGCTGAGTGTCTCTCAAAAACCTCACCATTGAAGAGATTTAATGCAATTTGAGGTCGACGAAACAAACCACCTGTCTGTTCGACTAATTTATTTTAACAAAAACTAAAACAACAACTATCGCAAATAAGTAATAAGAAAATAAAATTGCATTTACAAATTCCTAAAATGATATGATGATGTCACAAAATCCAAAAATCTAATATTTTTTAAGATATTAGGAAAAACTAGAATTCTCATTGTCGTTTTCAAGATTACAAGTTTTTACTGAGTTTACGCCGACAAAATCTAATATTTTAAATGTTAGATATTGATGTTTATTGATGTTTGTTCAAATGAAAGCGGAATCGATGACACTTCTTTACTAGGAATACGCATGTGAATAAAATGAAGGTATATTTAGAGCACTCTGTCATTTCGCATTATTTTGCTAAAATGCCGTGGTTGTTTTGACATTTTGTTAGAATTTAAAAAATTGGACGTGTAGAATACTTAAAATACTCTCAAATTAAACCTTGAGCCCCAAACAGTGGAAAATCTAAAACTAAAAAGCGCCGATTTTGTTTGCTTCATACCGTCAAGTTTCAAGACTAAAGGTTTAATTTGAACCTACTTAAATGATTCCACCACGTCAATTTTTTAAAAATTATTTCAAAATACAGCCCTTCTTCATATCATTCAGAAACTAACACGACCTAACAGAATTATCTAGGTAGCCTGAAATAAAAATTTAAAGCTTGACCTTCAAAGCTTCGACGAGCACTTCAAATCAAAAGCAACTCTTTTTCTAATATTGCTTGTAGGTTCTGGTTGAAAATCAACGCAGAAATATAAGACAGGCACATTAGACGTTGCAAATCTGGATGAAAAAAAAGAACAAATGATACAAATCATAAAAAACAAAATATACAATAACACATACTGTATAAGACGATAAACCTTACTTGGTATAATCTATCGTATATTAGAATTCATGAATCAAACAACGATAACTCGTTTAGCGACCAGTCTAATTCTAGGTGCCTGTACGTCTGACAAAACCAACGCCGATGAATGAAACCCACGCTCATGGAGGCACCCAGGCTGGATTTCTCACGATGACGTACACTGCCGCTCATGGAAGTTCGGACACATAGTAAACATATAGGAAATAATGATAAAAGCACTGATAACGTAGCAATAGGTACCTCTATTTCTACCAAATAGCGAACACATTCCTAACGTTGACTTCCAGTAACATACGACATTATTAAATGCGCTAATTTAAAATAATTTTTATATTTAGTTATTATGCAACATTTATGCTGCTTTGTAACTGGTTGTTGGGAATTCTCTAGTTTCCATTAAAAAGGATTAAATACGAAATAACAAATAGAGTCATGAATACTGCATCTCAGACACATGTTGCGACCCCATTTTTACCAGTTTTTTGCATAAAATGCTCGAATTCGTATTCAAACGAGTCTGTGCCTGCAATCTGTAGTTTGCATAAGATAACTCTGTCACGCGGAAGACATCATGCGACGCGCAGAGCAAACAAGCAAGGAACAGCGTTCTGTAATTATCGCTTTTCATCAGGAACGATTGTCAGTTCGTGAAAATGCAAGAAATAAGTCAACGATAAGTGAGTCAACGATAAGTGACACTCTTCACCAATATGAAGAAACATGGAATTTGGATGACGTGTTCGGCCGGGACTATCACGAATAATTTCCCAAGCGGATGAAGAACGATTAAAATTAATTTTTAAGCAAAGCAGAAAATTGACCGCATCTAAAATCACCTCTGAAGTCAATCGCGATCGTGAAAGACCAATTTTCGTAAGCACAGGGAAACGACGTCTCCAAGCGGAAAATCTGCATGGACGCGTTGCCGTACGAAAACCATTGCTTTGTCGGGGAAATCGTCAGAAACAACTTCAGTGGGCACGAACACATCGAAGTTGGACAAATGAAGACTGCAAACAGTAGTGTCATCGTTGACTTATTGCTTGCATTTTCACGAACTGACAATCGTTCCTGATGAAAAGCGATAGTTACAGAACTCTATTCCTTGCTTGTTGGCTTTCCGCGTCGCGTGACAGAGTTATCTTGTGCAAACTAGAGATTGCAGGCACAGACTCGTTTGAATACGAATTCGAGCATTTTATGCAAAAATCTGGTAAAAATGGGGTCGACACATGTGTCTGAGATGCAGTATTTATGACTCTATTTGTTATTTCGTATTTAATCCTTTTTAATGGAAACTAGAAAATTTCCAACAACCAGTTACAAAACAGCAAAAATGTTGCATAATAATGAAATATAAAAATTATTTTAAATTAGCACATTTAATGATGTCGTATGTTACAAGAAATCAACGTTAAGAATGTGTTCGCTATTTGGTAGAAATAGAGGTGCCTATTGCTACGTTATCAGTGCTTTTATCATTATTTCCTATATGTTTACCATGTGTCCGAACTTCCATGAGAGGCAGTGTATGTTCGGTTATGTGTTAATAATTTCATTAGTTTCTCGTTAGAAACACCGCGAGCATCGAGAAGAACCGGTTCCACCACTCACCGGACATCGGAAACTCACAAATCACACGTGAAAGACGGCACTTGAAACCCAGACGTTATCCATAAGACCAGGAAAGTAGGCTAAGTAGAGAGCGTGGGAAACCATTGGCTAATCGTTATTAATCGTTATTTTCATCCATTGTTTAAGTAAAACGATCCCAAAGAGATTTTAATTGATGATTTTGCGGTGTTTCTGATGGCGTTTGCCTATTAGGAAGTGGGATATGCCATTGACCTTGCATTGCCAACGCAAAGAGAATTTTCCCATGCGCAGAAAAAAAGCGTCTCTTATGTCTAGGCTATTCGTCTTTATTCCTGTAGTCGGACCAATTGATGGCATTCCTGGCATGATGCAGGATGGGAAAGTCTAAATACGGGTATCTCTATGCACCACTGGATGCACCGAGCAGCCGTCTGGCTATATTTAGAATGGCTGAATTTAGACCAGTGGAGGGACTGGACAATTACAATCAATCGATGATAAATCCATGATGGTCGGTCGTAGCGACTTGTAAGGTGGTCGCAAACTAGATGTCGGAGTGATTGACAGAGCGAAGTAAATTATATTAATGGTTGGCGACGATGGAAATTTGATTTTCTAACTAGGTATGTCAGCTTAATGAAATTAGTTTCCTGTGGAAGAATTACAGACTGTAAATAACAGAGCAGTGAACCTAATCTCCACCATGTGCAAATTGTGATGAAGAGAATACACGATCCCCTGAAAAAGAATTGCAAAAACGAAAATATTCACAACAAACCAATTCAAATTCTGAAAACCTATTTGGTTTCCAAACTACAGTTCACCAACTATACAGGTAACAAGGAGTCCACAAGGACTCTTTCAAGTGATATTTGGTAATGATATCCCTTTCAATGATGGGGTTATCCGAAAATGTCCGCCAACAAGATTTTAGCGGAAGTACTTACTGGAAGCTAGCATTAACATAATTCAACATTGTATACTGGAGACCAGCAATTTTAGCTTTAAGAAGGGCTTCGAAATGTGTAGGCAACCAAATATACTTCATAATTTTATTATCAGACTGATGCCGATATGATTAGGTATTTCCATTCAAATTATACGTTAAAGGAACATGGAACCTTTGCCGATAGTACAAAAAATATCCGGCTCAATTCTGTCGGGTCTAGGTGACGGATTTTAAGATTATTGGTGGCTATCTCGTAGTCTTCTTGCGATCAACAAAAAACACCGATATTCGCAGAATTCGTCGCCTACACTTGA
This sequence comes from Aphodius sticticus, assembly GCA_963966075.1. NCBI lineage: Eukaryota > Metazoa > Arthropoda > Insecta > Coleoptera > Scarabaeidae > Aphodius > Aphodius sticticus. Next base: position 15,023,332 of record OZ014508.1, on the reverse strand, counting down.
CAGAATTGAAGCAGGTATTTTTTTTATTATTAGCAAAGGTACAAAGTTCACTCTAACGTATATTCTTAATGCACAAACTTAAACGTGCATATGTAATAGCCGATTGAAAATTATAACCGCATTTCCAATTTAAACGCCACCTTAATGTTCGATTCCTTTAAACCTTCTACCGAAATTAATTATTTTTTTTTTGGAACATGAACAAATTTATTAAAAGTATCACACCCCTTTGTAGAGATTTTAAATGGTTACTGAGATTGTGAAATAGGACAGTTTATTTAAGTTGAATGTAAGAATATCCATGTATGCAAGCCACTCGTTGCAGCCAGGATTGTGACGTCATTGACACTAACAGGAGTAAGAGTTGAGATTATTTCCAGCTTATTTTGCACTTAATTTTGTGTTCATTAGAATGAAATTTACTTTGTACTATACAGGGGTTCCTCATTACTTTTGTTACGGATAGAAAATCGGTTAAATGGACAAACTAGTTCCGAACTATGTGCCGTATAATGAGAAAACAGTAGAATCCAACTAATATTGTCGCTATTTTATTGTTTATTAATTTTCTATTAAGAATTAGTCTTATACAGTGTGTCTAGGGTTTAAACAAAAACCTACTTTTATAAAAGTCGTTTTTCGAATTCCCAATTTCCAAAAATCCGGTTTTCAAACTGTTACAGGCAAATTTTATTGATAAATATACGTATTATAACAATATAATAAAAAACGTATAATATGTCTTGTGATTAATGATTACTTAATACCTTTCATATTCTAGATACAAAATAAAATAATATTTCAATAATAATTATTATATAAATAATAAATAGAAAAAAAATCTGTAACTGGCTAGTCAACTTGGTTTTATTGTTCTCAGTACATTTCTCATAATTTGGACTTTTATTGGTTGTCTCAAATACTGAAATATTTTGAATTGTGTGTTTTCAAACTATTATTTCTCCAGATTCATGAAATACCCTATAAATTAATTTTTCCGATGATTTTCCCATGAGCATTTCTCTAATACATAATTATAAATTTTCATCTACCATATCGCTGGTTTGCTATAATAGTAGTGAAACTTTTAGAAAATAGGTAAATTTTGCAGGATAAACAATTGAAAATGTTTGCTTTTTTGCAAGTATAAATATTGTGCTGTTTTATACAGGATGTCCCAATTTTTTTCCCGCAAAACTTTTTTTCAGGTAGTTTATTCCTTACGGCTCCGTTTTAAAAACATCGCAACTTCCAAACGAAATATTTCGTTGCGCTGTTTTTTTTTGCTGGGAGTGGTCTGCCTGGCCCCCACCAACGTCAACCAGGCCACAGTTTTATGATAAGGGGAAGTTGGGGGGTTTAGAGGAAGCAGGCAAAGGCGGAGCATAGTCGACGCGAGTACATTCGAAGGGGAAGTACTCAGCCAGTTTGTCGCCACGTGTCGGCGCTTTCGCTTTCGCTCAAGTTACAATGTATTAGTGTTCTCACTCATCACGGTCGCAGATGCATACAGCTGGCTGGCGGCCGCCAGGCGGTAAAAGAAAATATATTGATTTAATGTAGAGAGAGCGCGCTTGCTATTATAATATTTAATCTTTTTAACAGGGTGACATACATACAGTATAGTAAATTGACAAAAATGTATTAACTCATGATAACTCATCGGTGAATTATGGATTTCAATTTAGAAATGAATTAATTATAATCGAGCAATGAGGACCCAATACATCTATAAACATGCTGGATATCGAACGAACGCACGGCAGTGACACACGAAGACAAAAATAAAAGAAAATAATCTGATGCGTTCAGGCACATTACTTTATCATACCATATATAAAATTAATAGTTTAGCTGCATGAGATTCTATTTGATCGAGATCGGCCATGTCTGCTTTAAAATAAAACTACTGGAACTAGACGGATATTTTGATTATATTGACAGTAGGTATTTGTCAAAACATCAGCGTTTGACACTACCTACTGTCATTAGAATCGCAATATCTGACAAAGCCTGGCTAACTAGTTTTAATGCAGCGATCTCGATAAAATAGAATTTGCTCATGCAGCTAAACTATTCATTTTACCAAAAAATGCCATAGTCATAAACTGTTCAGAATTTCCTGTAGGTACTTTAATTTATTATTAACTATTTCGACAAATTTCCAGAAATGGCGGCTTATTTGCAAAATCTTTCAAAAATGCTATAAGACTAAACCTCCAGTTCCTTTGGATCCTTTTCAACAGAAAGCTTTTCAGCTCTAAGTTTGGTTATGAAACTTCTAAATACATATGAAGTTTCGTCCCGACACCTTAGTAGTTTCTCCGGAATCGTCGCCACAAAAAAAAACACACACATACACAGAATTTTTTTTTTACCTGGGTCAAAAATGTTCAAGGGATCCAAACAGACATTTCCACTAAAACCTCAAAAATTTTGTTTGGCACGATTACAATACTTTACATACTACGTATGATAAAGTAAAATCATAGTACATAGTCCAAAGTTCCCCAAACCATTTATATAGATTCCAAATATTTTGTCACCTACAAGTTCGCTATATTATATAAACGTTTTGGGCTCTATGAATGCAAGATTCATGAATGAAAACAAATTCTGGCATTGGCTATATCCAATTCCCGCTGTAATACTGCCCAATACAGTCGCTGAACTAATATCCATTAGAGCCGACCCAAGTTCGTCACTGCTAATTGTCTCTTCCTGTCCACAAAACCAACATTTTATATAAAATGTTCATTTGAGTCCTGTTATGGTCTCTTTGTCTCATTTGTAATTAAATAATTATAATATTGTTCTTTTAGATTATCTATACATATATTTTAACTTAGGTGGCACGTAGTCGTCTTTTACTAATTCGTCTAGAGGACAGATGCGGATGTTTAGGTATTTTGCCACGACTTCTACCCATTATTAAACAAATGTACCTAACACCTAGCAGGTATAACTACACTAAGTATAATATCATACAGTATATACTTTTATCGTGTGTTAAATTTGTAAACCGTGCGTATAAATGTGAAATGCGAGAACTCGGTTCTCCCGATTCAATATTCGCTACGGTCATAACTTGTGAACAGTCTAATCTAAAAATAGCAGTAGGCGTGGCGTAGTTATAGGCGGTGTTTAAAACTCCTAACGTCTGCTGTCTACACCGGGCCCGTAATATAGGCAAATTACATACATTTCTGGCAATTACGCTTTGTTATCGCAATTATAATGTTTAGATTAAAATTGTACTTAAATAAAAAATCTATTTTTGTATCATGAGTTGGGCTAAATGTTTTATATTTGAAAAAAACCAAAGATGTAGAAGCAAAATTGATTTTTATCTTTAAAAAAAATTTTTTTTCATCCAGCCCAACTCGTTATTTATCTAAGAAGTTACATAAAAAATTTCATAAACTTTGAACAATAAATAACGCTTTTATTTGCAAACGCGTTTTAGGAGAAGTAGAACTGGGTCTTAAAATGTTACAGCCGTTTGAAGTTATTAACAGAAGAATATGTTAAACTGACTTCTTAAACAGAATTGTTTTACTTTTATTTATTTTTTAAAAACAATGTTTATATTAAATAATTTAAAAAAAACAAATAGACAAAAAGACATTTTTAATCAAATACCTCATAATTTCTACATATCAATTTTAGTTGTAAACTGATCTAAAACCGGATTTTATAAATATGAACCAGTTTTCGAATGACACAAAAGTCGGTTTTAAAACCGGTTTTTTTAAACTGACTAACGCTCAATGTGTCCCCGATAACCTAACTTTATCTATAATGGATAATGGATTTTTTTTACTGTGAATTTTGATATAACATACATGATGGTTGCAAAGAAAGAAATTGTTAAATTTTAACAAGGGACTATCAGTTATTCACAATTACATCTAAAATGTCATAAGGAAAAGTTATATATATATATATATATATATATATATATATATATATATATATATATATATATATATAAAACGAAAAATTGTACATTATCTACCTTTAAATTGGTGTATTGCATTTAAAATTCTGTAAATAAATACCTGGAAAACTCCCTCCAATCTTTTACGTGTTTTGACACAAAATGTGCTATTTTCTTACAAAAAAAATATAATTTATGCAATAAGGACTTTAGAATTTTGGTTTCAACAACTCACCGTTATATCAATATCTTGACTGTGGCTATTTAGAGCCCCAAAACTTTTTTCTCCAGAAATTAATATGTAGGTCCATTATACAGGGTCATTATAAATGATTGTAGTCGAAGTAGGCCATGATATCAAGTGTAAAGATTTCTGGTTGCCGCTCTATTTGAATGGAATACCCCTCTTCTACATGCAAAAGTTCAATTGGTTGCATAACCTATTTCAAGTTGGACTGTTGTTTGTGTATAGCGGCAAAACTTTATTAACATGGGCATGGCCTGCTTTGACTACAATCATTTATAGTGACCCCGCATTATGTATAGTTGTATAGTTAGGTCCATCTGATGACACACTGTATAATTACTATAACATCTACAAAGGATCATTCTAATAAAATTCATTAATCAGTTGTTATCTATGAGATTAGTTACACGACAGTAGAAGTTGTAAATAACTCAAATTCTTTTTTTTTACTTGATATCATGACTTTTATATCATATTTATATTTAGTGTTTTTTTCTGTCAAAAATAGACAATTACTTCCCTATCAAGCAATTTGTTATTCGAAAAAGTTTATTTTATACTAGTTTCGTTTCACCATTTTTCTCATATAGGTATAATCAATGCTAATCGACAAATAAAACCCACCTACAATCCTGTAAATGTCTGTCACTGGTATTAAAAATATATATATATATAAATATTTCCTCCTTAGTTTCCTCATTTATTACCTGTCAACAAGCAACCAACCAATTTGTTTACATAATCCCACATGATCCAGGGAAAGTTGTCCACGCCATAAAAACAATCGGCACCAGCTATTTTGAAAGCTGTCCCATAAAAGCTCGTAAACTCGTCCGTCCAAATTTGTCACAGCGGCCATAATACACATCTGTATTCTAATTTCGAGACGGTTTGGTCTCTTTTCATGGGGCGCGCTTTTCCATAAAAAATCGAGACTTAATACGATTAAAATACCGAGCGCACGGTTTCACTTTTATATTAGCCATAAATCACGATAGCCACCCCTAGTGATTCAACCCCTACGCAGCGTGTGTATGTAACGACTCTCCCCGAACCTCCCCTCCCATCGTTTCGGTTTCCTCTACCCACGTCATTATAATAAATTACCGAAAATCGAGCGATTTGTGTGCCCAATAAAAAAATATTGAGCTGAAATATTGGAAAGGTTCCGGTTTATGTATGTTAGTGCGCAGTTGATATTACCCAAGGGGTGCATCCCCAATGAACTTTCGAAGGGTGCACGTCTGATAGGGGTTTTACGTGTTTCTGATTGTACCATTCACGGACAAATACCGGTGATAATTGTATTAATTTGTCTGCGTACTGTATGGCGGGGTTTGTCGTCAACCCTATGTTTGTGAACGGTTGCTATGATACGTGAAAGCTCTGTGTGAGTATCATTTATCATACGCGGTGGAGGATTAAATTTGTGGGGTGGTACGCCTCATTTGACTTTTGCTTGAGACCCGATTATCCTGTTGTTCGCTAATCTATAAGCTGACGAAAATGATGATGGTGCTAGTTTAATTCATTTGGTATAATAATCTGTTCGGCAATGGAGATTGTTTTCTTCGAAAAGGAAATCTGTGTGCGTATTGTTATCTATAAATTAATGTGATACTAGACTTTTTAATAAAATGATTCTTTAAATATTAGGTATGTTCCGTTTTTCGTTTATTTATGACTCTGTTTAGTGAAGAGTAAATCGTTCATCAAACAGCCCTGTAAAACCCAATCAAACACACGTAAAAGGAAACAATCCAAACAATGGTTGTGATGATTAACGCACGTGTTGCTGTCGCTTGTACGTTGAACAGTCTCCGTCATTAATCTTTATTTTTCTAATACTTGTATTTTTGTAATAATATTTTTTTCATGTAATAGTTTTACTACAAAGTTCAAAGGATTAAAGCAAAAAATATTATAAAACATTATAGAGAAAGTAGGTGACTGTGGGGTATCATAGGGTAACTGTTCTAAAACCAAATAGTTTTATTTGAAACGTCCTTTTATGGAATATTTGGTGATATTGATACCACCCTTAGCAACAGCTTCGTGAAAATCGATTGTGCCAGGCAGCATTGGGTAGATCTTCTAAAAGCAGATAAGCCAGCATTATTCTTCCTTTCTATTTAAACTTCCTTCATTGACGTTAAATAAAAAAAAATCAAACAAAATTTCTTTGATTTTAAAAGAGCTATCCAGTGAAAACTATACATCACACAACCCATTTTTCCCCTATGTCATTTCAAAAGTTGATAATATTACCGTCTTTAATTCCCTTCGAAAACTACTGTGATAATAATTTCTATACAGGCTGTCCCACTTTTTTCCCGCAGAAATTATTTTCAAAAATTAAATGTCGTTCTGAGTAAAACTTTTCATATGGACTTAATTGTTTTTTCTAATCATTAAAAAGTCACCGCCGCTTGAAATATTAACAAAATATACCGAGACAAATAAGCATTACAATATTACCAACAATGCAAAAAACTAAGTAAGAACACAACAAATACTCTATAACAAATTCAAAATATTCTAAATAAATTAAATAAACAAATAAAGGAAGAAACAAAATACATATGAATGTTTTTAAACATTTGTTTCTCTACAAGTAAATGTCATTTGGTGTAAAATGTATCATGTTGGCTTATTGGATTTTTCAATTCCTAACGAAGTTAGAGCCATTTAAGATATAGTTTTGCTATTACAGTCCAGCGTCGATAATTCGAACCTCGGTAATCCGAACGTTCGCTAATCCGAAAGCCCAAAATCAAATAATAAAAAATTTAATCATTGATTAACCGAGTAAAAAACCATTTTTGTCGATTTCTGTTTACAGAAATATTGCTTTTGTTTTATATTTTGTATCCACTACTCCTATTTTTTACTATTTAGCTACAATGTTTGATAATCCGAACCACCTTCGGTCCCAATTAGTTCGGATTATCGACGCTCTACTGTGTTTCAAACGGCTATAACTTTTTATGGAATATAGAAAACAAATAAGTCCAAGTGAATATTATTGCTGAGTGGGACATTTACTATCTGAAAAAAAGCTTTGCGTGTTCCAAGGGGCTCAAATCCGAGAATAAGGTCAATTTTGTTATGTCAAAACAAAAGAAAAATTATTGTTATCTTTTTTTACCACTTTTTTTGCTTAATACAAAAAAAAAGAATCCATTTAGTCCATTTTTATCCATTGATTTTAATCCATTTTGAGTCTTTTGAGCCAATCGTATACGAAATTTGTTAAAAATACAATAATCGATGCGAAGTGACTATCCTAGCCAACGAAATCAGACAAGTGAACACTGTTTCTGTATGCTTTTTTTTTCGTACAATCTGAATCTGAAAGCAGAAATTTCAAATTGTTTCCAGTTTTTAAGAAATAAATGAATTTATGGATTTTTGCATTTTTTAGCACAGATTTTCGCAAAAACTAGGTTCATGTCAAACTTTCTGCCTTCAAGTTAATAACTGCGATATGTAAAACCAAATAAAATAGTTATTTATGTACCAAGGGCATTAAACGGATGTTTATGCACCGAGAGTGACCGCTTTTTAAGTCGCCCGAGGGTATAAACATCAAGTAATGCCCGTGGTACATACAAAATTTTATGTCCTACAACGGTTTTGTTCCTCCGTTCGAGTAATATTAATAAATATTTTGACGTTATCAAGTGACATGCGTATTTACGGAGTTGAATAACAATACAAACCATTCGGAGTTGAGTGGCAAAACAGACAATACTTATTGCCCTCGCGGGCAATAATAAGCTGTTTTCGCCCCGGTATCTAAGATGTAAAATGACACTTAATGATCACGTAGGACATAAAATGATTTTATTATTGTTATTATTATTATATCTAGCAAATTGCACTAATTCTTGATTTTGCGCCTCTTGGGGCACGTATGAATATCTATATATCTATCTAATATCGATGTCAAATTTCACAGGAATTAAGTATGGATATTACCTAAAGGGACAAATTGAGAAGGTCCTGAAGGAATATAAAACTGGCAAAATAAGAACCAACCTACTACATATTTTTACTCAAAAGAACTCAAAAGAAAAGAAGAACAATTAGCAAGATTGACGGCACGCGGATGCTGGACATCAGATTAAATAATCTAAAAATGTTATTAATTTATTATTTTATAAAATATTTAGGCAATAACTGATGGTTTTGACAAAAATATACGAATTTTAACTCAAAATAATTCAGTTATTCAGTTGAAAGATATTACAAAAGCGGCTGTTAAACTTACTGTTAAAGATTATAAAAGTTTGCTTTTGCAAATGTTTTTGCAGTTAAACTACGCCTTAGTTCACTCTTAGAAATTTTCGTAATAATAACGAAAATCCCACCTTAACTGTCGAGTGTAAGTAAAACGAAAAAAACCCATAATTAAGTTTAGAGTAACGTCTTTTTAAGTTCTACCCATGACTTGTTTTGATAGACAATATCTTATTACATAATTAATGATGATCACGTGTGCTAATGTTAAGGATTTCATAATAGTTCAGGAAATAAGTACGCTCGATCATTAATAAAAAACCAAAACATCAACCAATTTATATTATCGAAACTGACGAAACAATATTCAAAACCAGCCATAACTAATTGACACCAAAAGCAATCTTAATTTTTACTATCATCGTGTTTTTATTCACGCTTGATAGTCATTTCCGTCAATATTAAAAATCTATAATAGATAAGCGCATCCGAACTAGATGCACAACTAATTATCAAGTCAAGCATGCTTAATACGTAAACGTAATCTATATGCAAATTAGCCTCCAAGGCGCATTAAAACCATAGTAATTGCATAATAATCCGATATCATTAATTATTATCAATGTGTCCCATAAATTTTGAATCTGTAACAAGGTTCAAGGTCTCTGAATATACATAATTAAATTTAATACTATCAAACTTAAGGAAAGAATAATTATAGGTTTACAGATTATTAGAAAACGATTATATTCTTTGAAACCTAATATTTATGTTATCTGAAAAGTTTTGATTATTATCGAAAAATGTAAACTGGTAATTCGGGCGAATATTGACGTTTCACGGAATCTATGAAGTATATAATATTGTGTTTCCTGGTCGTCTGCCAGAACGGTCGGTTTTATACCTTAAAGTTGAAACAGCGCCAAGCAAAAGCCATCGAAAGATAAATCACCATGCTGCCGATGATTGCCAAATATTTATAGCGCAATTATTTTCAAGAAGTACCGTTGAAAGGAAACCCCGTTAAATATAGCATCATTTTTGTTGTTATCGTTTCACAGAGGTCACGAACAAAGAATACAAAGACAAACGACATGTCTACGAATACTACGAATGTTAAACGAATGTGAAATACATTTACATATGTTTTCAGGTTATTAGCTTAAAATATTAACTTGCATCGAAAATATCCTATGCCTCCGAAACTTGCTTCACGTTTTAATATTTTACCGTAAAAGTAAAAACCAAAATTGTCGAATTAAATTTTTGCTAAAATGTTTCAAAAAGAAATAATTTGGCCGATATTAAATTTTTACTTTTTCATATTAATGTCAGTATTTTAGAATTCATACGTCATGGATGAAAAATTAATAAACTAAAATAATAAACAACAATCCAAGCCTAAATACAGACACTATTAATTAAAGGATCGGAACAAGCATGACGTTTAATATCAAATGATTTTGTGTAAAATTTGGGTTTCATTTTACCGTTAAATATAGGTATCTTAATTTATACTTCTTCGTCATGCTTAAAAAGAAGCATCTCAATTGAATCGGCGAGTTCGAAAACAGTACAAGTCCAAAATTGTCCATTTTGAACTGAAATAGCCAAAATGTTCACTATGATATTTATTCTATCGAATAGACCTAAAGAGAATGATTGGGCGAAATAAACAAGTCTAGAACAGTGCTTTTTTGCTCCGTCATGCAACGCGTTTCTACTCAGTTTTTACTGTCATATCAGTCCTTCATTCGCCAACTTCGTAATTTGCATTAAAATCGTTGAGGTACGCCGAAGTAATCAATATGAATATCAATATCACAAAGATAGATAATATTAGTTCTCAAGTATGTAACTGGTAAAAATTTAGAATTTTACTACCACGTGACATCCGGACCACCGTAGAAGAGGAAATTTAATAATAATAATGTTTTTTCAAGTCGTAATACCGCGGAAAAGTTGCGAATTGGGGAGACTAAGAAGGGGTAAAAAAATAAATAAAATTGGTTTCTATCTTCCGGTCGCGCATGGACTCTAAAGTTGATATTTGTACCATAATTAGTTCTCTTACTGAACGTGTCAATATTTAAATGGAATAATCCTAGTCGACTCTTATGCGAACCGATAATGATTTAGAAAAAAAAATGGTTCAAATCGCTGAAGGTTTTCCGCTCCCACCACAGCTCTCAAATCTAACAAATTCTGGCGCTAGTCGTAACTCGCTCGGGACCTCCTTGGCCCCCTCCCCAATTACCACTCTAGCCCAGGGCCACGCAATTGCGTGTGGATTTAGTTTTCGTGTTATTATTTTGGCGTTCGTGCTATTTCAATATTGGTTTTGTGTTATGACACTTTTGAGTAAGTTTGTGACTTAACGTGTAACTTTGCGACTTAACGTGTAACTTTATGACTTAACGGTGATATACTATGGCTGTACCAAGAAAATCATCACAATACAGTTATTTGAGTGCCCTATATTTGGTACACCTCAAGATTTTTCATCAAACAAGCTTCCTACTGGGGAGGACGTGATTCGGTGTTGTGCACAGAAAATAAAGAAAATAAAAATAAAGAGTCAATTTTTTGCTTAAATGACTCTTTATTTTTATCCCGTGTATACGATTTTCGTAGGCTGTAATATTTCCCATGTAACGCATTTATAAGTTGCACGATTCTCTTATCTGTAACCGTGGGGATAGATGCTTTCTGATATAAACTACTTATTTTGTTAGCTACTGCACTGGCAACTTGTAAAAAACTGACGCTTTTATTATTAACGTTCAGTGCCAAGTTGTATCTCTCCTGTGCACAATGCACAACACCGAATAACGTCCTCCCCAGTAGGAAGCTTGTTTGATGAAAAATCTTGAGGTGTACCAAATATAGGGCACTCAAATAACTGTATTGTGATGATTTTCTTGGGTACAGCCATAGTATATCACCGTTAAGTCATAAAGTTACACGTTAAGTCGCAAAGTTACACGTTAAGTCACAAACTTACTCAAAAGTGTCATAACACAAAACCAATATTGAAATAGCACGAACGCCAAAATAATAACACGAAAACTAAATCCACACGCAATTGCGTGGCCCTGGGCTAGAGTGGTAACTGGTGAGGGGGGCCAAGGAGGTCCCGAGCGAGTTACGACTAGCGCCAGAATTTGTTAGATTTGAGAGCTGTGGTGCGAGCGGAAAACCTTAACCGATTTGAACCATTTTTTTTCTAAATCATTATCGGTTCGCACAAGAGTCGACTAGGATTATTCCATTTAAATATTGACACGTTCAGTAAGAGAACTAATTATGGTACAAATATCAACTTTAGAGCCCATGCGCGACCGGAAGATAGAAACCGATTTTATTTATTTTTTTACCCCTTCTTAGTCTCCCCAATTCGCAACTTTTCCGCGGTATTACGACTTGAAAAAACAAAAAGGCGTTTTTTCGGCCCACCCTAGTATATAATCATCAAACTCTATATCATACTCTATCAGTCTATCATATCGCCATAAACAGGGTTAGTCAAAATTACCGGAACACCTAAATAACTTTCCAACCGTAAATAATTTCAAAAAATTAGTTGTAGTAAAAGTTGTTTTGCTTTAAACAATCTATCGTCTAAATATATTTTTAATATACAGGATGTTCGATTTATTCAAATAGAACATCCTGTAGAATTTTACATTTTTAATTCTAAGATTAATTGTAAGAATCTTTTGTATGATTTCTTTTTATAAAATGCCATATTTTTGAGTTATGAGCAATTAATCAAAAATAGACGAAATTTCCGAAATACCTAAATAATCCTCCAACTGAAAAAAAAATCTGAGTTTAAATAAACTAATGTTTATTCTGTAAATTTGATAACTGATAGCACACCCTATATGTATTTATACATTTTTTAATTCTAGGATTAATTCTTTTGTAGAAATCACTTTTTTAATACAATACTATCATTTTTTAGTTATAAGCAATTAATCAAAACTCCTGGACTTCAAATTAAGAATATTTTCCCACATACATACACATTTCTTTTAATTTTGCAGCTTGAATATTTAATTTAATTCTGGTTCATAGTTTAGTTATTTTTTCTTGATTCTTTTATTTTTATCCGTTAATGATCGACTAATTGCTCAAAATTTAAAGAAGATGCATTTTATGACTTTTTTTAATTCTGACTTTTTTTAAAATTCTTAGAATTAATCTTAGAACTAAAAAATGTAAAATATACAGGGTGCTTTATTATAAAAAGAAAAGTTGACCAAATTTCCAGAATAAAATGAGCATCATGTATAGAAAATATATTTAGACGATAGCTGATTAAAACCAAAAAACGTTTGTTTGAATTTTTCCTTTAAAATTCAATGCGGTTGAAGAATTACTAAGGTGTTCCGGTAATTTTGACTAACCATGTATAATCGCCATTTTGAATTTCTTTTGAAAATCTGCCATGACATTTTTAATCATCAATCTTCAAATATTACGGGAAATAAGTTTCAAGCAAATCAAATATTTTTTACATTTTCGGTCGCCATACTGATTCCGCCATTTTGAATTTTGAAAATTGGACATTGGATTTGGATCTTCAAGTATGACAGCAAATAAGTTACATAAGCACCCGACATCTTTCTAAATTTTCTAGTCGCCATTTTGAATTTAAAAAATATGACATCGGGAACGCCAAAAACACCGTACATCATAATAAAATATTAGTGCTTTAAATAAACAAATATTGTTAAAAATGTACGCTGTTTTTCCGTCGAGTTCAAAAACAGTACATGTCCATGATGATTGTTTTAATCATAGATCTGCTTTTAATGCAAATATAAATAAAACATGTAATACATTTAATTCTCTGTGAACTATTTTATATTTTGTCCGTTGGCACAAAATAGCTAACTGCTACTTTTCAAGATATTGCAGCAACAAAATTATTTTGTTAATTTTCTCAGCGCTCACTTTTTGGACATGTACTGTTTTCGAACCAACCGATTCAATTGATTTATTGTAGACTAGTTCCTAAACGTCAAAAATTTATTGACAAAACATTAATAAATCATTATTATTTAGATTGATAAGCCCCGAAATCCCCAAAAAAGCATATTAGCAAACAATATCAATACATTTTTATAAAACCGACGATCATTTATTCAATTTATCGAAAATCATTTGTAAACAGCTCCTCGCTACCGCTCCTGCGTGAAAGTGTCTCATTTGCTGATCGCCTTTATGGCACTAGTAGGTAGGTACTTGTTGGTGAAATAAGTATTATTTTAAAATATCCGAACCTCAATCTAAAGGTAAGCAATTGTATCAAATTTTTAAAATTACGATTTTTGCGCTTGTTTGCACTGATTTTCTCAAAAACTAGACTTAGCTCTGAGTCTTATGTCATAATCTGTAGAATATTTTGATATCGTCACATTGATTAGTCTTTATTTTACAACCGCAATACGCGACAAAGGTATAAGGGAAGTAATGTAATCGTTCATGTGCCAATTCTGTGCGTGTGAGTCAAATGTACAAATTTCTAAGAAAACGGCCGCACCTAATCATAACAAATTGTGTACACAGGTGTCTATCATATTTTGCATGAACTGATAAACTTTTGGCTGAAATCGGTCATCTTCAAAATGGACAATAACAAAGAATATGTTAAAAATGCAAATAAATTCGTTAATAGTTATTTTCCGGCAAAAGGCCACATAAACATTACTGATCATCACAATAAAATAAACCATTTGTATTGTACAATTTTTACTTTATCATACATAGTATGACAAAGTAATCGTGCAGAAAAAAAATTGAGAGTTAGCGGAAATATGTCTTTTTAGCTCCCCTGAACATTTTTGACCAAGGTACAACGATTCGGGAGAAACTACTAAAGGTATAGGGACGAAACTTCATATTTAGAAGTTTATTTATTTATATATTTAGAAGAATATTTAGAAGTTTCATGACCAAACTTAGAGCTGAAAAGCTTTATGTTGAAAAGGGTCCAAAGGAACTGGATGTTTACTCTTAGCATTTTTCAACGATTTTGCAAATGAACCGCCATTTCTGTAATTTTGTCAAAATCGTTAAATCATAAATTAAAGTACGCGAAATTTTGAATAATTTATGTTTATGACATTTTTGGGTAAAATTAATAGTTTAGTTGCATGATCAAATTCTGTTTCATCGAGATCGCTCGTACTGCATTAAAACTAGTTAGGCAGTATTTGACAGATATTTTGATTCTATTGACAGTATTGTTAGCACATCAGCGTTTGATACTGTTGTATACCTAGTATGATCAGATTTTTACTTTATCATACGCAGTATGTAAAGTATTGTAATCATGCCAAAAAAATTTTTTGAGATTTTAGCGGAAATATGTCTTTTTGGGTCCCCTGAACATTTTTGACCAAGGTACAAAAAAATGTCTGTGTGTGTGTGTGTGTGTGTGTGTGTGTGTGTGTGTGTGTGTGTGTGTGTGTGTGTTGTGGAGACGATTCCGGAGAAACTACTAATGGTATCGGGACGAAACTTCATATTTAGAAGTTTCATAACTAAACTTAGAGCTGAAAAGCTTTCTGTTGAAAAGGGTCCAAAGGAACTGGTGGTTTACTCATAGCATTTTTCGAAGATTTTGCAAATGAGCCGCTATTTGTGTAATGTCGTCAAAATAGTTAAATAATAAATTAAAGGAGAGGAAATTTACCACAATTTATGTATATGACATTTTTTGGTAGAATTTATAGTTTTGCCGCATGAGCAAATTCTATTTCATCGAGATCGGGCGTACTGCTTTAAAACTAGTAGCCAGGATATGTCAGATTATTTTGATTCTAATGACAGTAGCTAGTGTCAAACGCTAATGTCTTGAAAATGCTACTGTCAATATAGGCTGCGTTCGGATATTGAACACCGTTACACTTTTTACACCCAATAACACGTAAGTGTCATTTGGACGGTGTACCCGCTGTCAACGGAGTACAATATCCGAACGCAGCTTTAATCGAGATATTTGTCTAGTTCTACTACTTTTATTTTAATGCAGACATAGCCGATCTCGATCAAATAGAATCTCATCCAGCTAAACTATTAATTTTATATATAGTATGATAAAGTCATGTGCCTGGACAGATCAGATTTTTTTAGCTTCTAAAAAGATGTAGTTGTATCATCATTTTACAATGCATATTAAACATATGTGTGAAATATTTCTTTCTTTCTATAACTCATAGCTAAGACTACGAATGTCGAGAAACCGCTAAAGCAGGTATGACGTACTATACAGTTTTGGTGGTTCAACCAACCCATAATATGTGAATATCCACCTATTATTAAAATTCTTATTAAAATTTAAATTCTTTTGTATAATTAATGTGTTGAAAAGCATCCTTTTCTTAAAACCAATCTTTTAACGTATGTCTCAAAAAAAAGGCATTTGCAAAATTTGGTTGTTATTATTCTTGACGCGAGAAATGTGAAAAGATTCAAAGGATATTTTCATATTTGGATCTTCTACATTGCGTTAACATCCAATATACTACACCACATGGAAAACAGCTTTGCATTCTTAAAAAGACCAGTACCTATTCAATATTGCAAAGAAAGAAATTATTGTTTTACCGGTTGAACATACTTGTGCGAATTACTGTTTTCAACCAGGAATATCATAAAATTGAAGTACAGATCTTTAATCTACGAATATAACAATACTATACATAATTTTGCTTTGAATAAAATATTGGTTACTATTATTCTAGAATGTACTCATCATATAACAAAAAGGTTGAGCACCCCTGATATAAAACATTGCTAACTGCTATGATACATAAATAATTAAATCAAGTCATCAATAAGAAGGTGATCAAAATGAAAATATCAATGTAGTAGGTAGATACCTATTTTCAGTTTATTATATGTTAACGTTTGGCTTAGGTAGGTACCTTTTAGAATTTAGGTGTTCACAAACGCATAAAACCAGTTCCTCCGACCACGTGTTATTAAAAATAGCATTTCCAAACAAAAAGCAAACCCGAAAATAGCTCACAGTTTATCTGATAGGTAGGTCAAGGTTGATAGTTCATCACCAGACGAATATCCTCATCGCACAATTAATTTTTACCCACCAACAAATAAAAATAAAGAATCCATTTAATTTCAGACGCGGTTACAGCGACACCAACCAAGAAATCGCACTGACCGCAAAAAAAGGCAGCCAAAACAAAACCGCAACGCGCCAGATGATAAAAACCTTCTCGTGTTTATTTACATTCGCAACTCGCAACAATGGTAAGCAACAGACCAAATAATTATCACTTACTTGTCGCTAATGATATGCTGATGTTGACGGGCCACAAAAGTCGATGCACTTCCACACAGAAATTTGACCGTAACAAATCGAAAAAAGCAACACCGTCGTGTCGTCCTTGGCGAATTCGAAACGCGCGAAGCCGGTTGAACGTAACCTCAAACACAACCACCACGTTCGATGGCCGTGCGCGAACTGAACAACCAGACGGACCGAAAACTGAACGCGGATGGCGAGCGCAGTCAGTCATTTGTTGAGGAGATGAACATGTGAGAGACCCAGCCGACCATGATGGATGATGTATCAACTTTTTTCGGTAGGGTGGAAACGTCCGATGGTTCACCGTCAAAATTAAAATGAATTCGTCGGTTGGTTGCTGTGCTGTTTATGGAATTCGGCTTGCTCGATGCTTGGAAGTTTTTTATTGTGACCAAGGGTATGAAGCAAAGCGTTGCTTTTGGTGTAAGAAATATACTGGTTCGGTATTGTTTTTATGATAGAAAATTCTTCATTGGAAAGTAATAATTGGATACAGATACATATACCTACATCTTTTTGACGTTTTACGTAGGTGTTTGAACGAGTACCAGCTGTACCGTGTTTAATCTTATTACTAATTCATATAACTAATTCATTACTGATATATTTTTGCCTTCCACTGCGGATTTTGACACGTCTATTTTCGTGTAATTCTCAAAATACATGATCGATGCTTGTTTTTGTACATAATGTTTGTTTTGATTTTGATAGTTCTCTTAATTTACGTAGGTAATGGTAATATACAAAGTTTTCCTTACGCAAGAAAATGTTTGAAATAAAAACAATTTAAAATTAAGATTACATTAATCACTTTTGTTTGTTTACGGAATGCGTTTTGATTTATTTGCGGTGAATACGAATTCTAGCTTGAAAGTTACATATCGCGCCAGGTCATTGCGTTTTTTGTGGTTTCTTTTATGATGGCTCACAGGCTCACATGGTCTTTAAAGAATCGCTGTAAATGCTTCAAAAACATTTGAAAATAAACATCCAGGATTTTAGTTAAAAGTTACAACAATAGAGGTTTATTACAATAGAGGCCTTTGAAATTTGAGGCCTTTTCAAAAACCTTACGCGATAGGAATCTTTTTGATCACAGGTTTTTTCTTCCTAAATAGTAATCATTCTACCCAAAATGCAAATTCATCATATTATTCAATTCACAAAATCCGTGATCCCTGCAGTTATCAATATTATACCATTTTCAATTGTCTTTTTTCTTATGTAAGGCCATAAAATGTTTCCGCTATTGTTAGACAATTCAAATATCTACCAAAATCAGTAGAACAAATAGTACTGTCATTTAATAAAAGTTTCGATAACATCAGAACTAAGTAACAAGTGTTTTTCGAAAATTGAATTTTTCAAAATTCTGTATTTTAATAATTAAAAGTCGAGTATTTTCTTAAATAACAAAGCGTCCCAAAGATATTTTTTTACAAAAAAATAATCAACATCAAACTAAAAAGTCTGATGTGGCCAGGCACATGACTTTATCATATTATACATAAAATTAATAGTTTAGCTGCATAAGATTCTATTTGATCGAGATCGGCCATATCTGCATTAAAATAAGACTACTAGAACTAGACAAATAATTTGATTATATTGTCAATAGGTATTGTCAAAACATCAGCGTTTGACACTACCTACTGTCAGTAGAATCACAATATCTGACAAACCCTGGCTAACTAGTTTTAATGCAGTACGAGCGATCTCGATGAAATAAAATTTGCTCAGGCAGCTAAACTATTAATTTTACAAAAAACTGTCATAGTCATAAATTATTCAGAATTTCCTCTACTTTAGTTTATTATTTAACTCTTTCGACGAAATTCCAGAAATGGCGGCTTATTTGCAAAATCTTTCAAAAATGCTAAGACTAAACCTCAACTTCCTTTGGACCCTTTTCAACAGAAAGCTTTTCAGCTCTACGTTTGGTAATGAAACTTCTAAATCTGAAGTTTCGTCCCGATACCTTCAGTAGTTTCTCCGGAATCGTCGCCACAAAAACGGATACACACAGACATGTTGTTGTACCTTGGTCAAAAATGTTCAGGGGACCCAAAAAGACATATTTCCGCTAAAATCTCAAACATATCTTTTGGCACGATTACAATACCATACTACCTACGTATGATAAAGTAAAAAGTTTTAAAACAAACTGAATTTTTCCATACAGCATTATTTGGATGTTTTAAACAACATTTTGACAGTCCATTCATTGTCAACTCCAAACACACTTATAAGGGGAATAAAATAGGACAATGTTCAGTGTAATTATAACTGAAAATGTAAGTGTTTAGATAAAATTGTTATTACGAAAAAATAGCTTGTAAAATGTTCAACAAGGACTTTCTTGTTGTTCACAATATGTATATCAAATATCTACAAAAATAATAATATAATCCGTTACTGCAAACAATTTTAAAAAGAGTGAAAATATGAACAATTTTTATTTTGCGATTTTGTCGAAAAGTATCATTGTTAGGAAAAAACATGGTTATCAACATTGTGGTTTGTCAAAATTGCTACAGAAGACGTTTATATCTATCCTACGTAAAAAAATGTACGTACGTTGTTTTGGCCCTGAATTTTTGTGTGACAATGATTGAAAAGTTTGATATACTATATACCTATTGGATAACATAAAAATAAATCTGTGTACAAGAAGTCAGACGTCGACAATATACATTACATTGTTGATTGTATAAAAAAGTCAAACTCACATTTTGATATTTATCATTTTTTTTTCGCGTCACTGATAGTTTCCAAGATAATTTATCACAAGAAAATTCTTAATTTCCCCCATTGCATCCCCTATATTTTTTGCTGCTATTGCAACACAGAAAAATCCAACTTGTTTCTAGACCTAATTTGAATAGAATATTATGGAGTTTCTTTTAAGCTATATTAGGTATAGTATAGGACGGTTATTAAGTTCTACTTCATTTCTCTTTCATTTCGGGGAATATATATCGGCCCGACAAATTAGGTATTCACAACGACAAAGTCTGCACGACAAAATATGTACTCAGCACGACAAGTTTGGTATTCCCCACGACAATAGTTAACACGACAGAATATGTATTAAGCACGACAAATTAGGGATTCCTAACGACCGTTTAATTGTCTAGCACGACATATTATGTAACATTACTTTTTTAAGCTGTTTGAGAAAAGTATTGATTATTTTTATTTTATTTTTAAGTTTAAATTATATAATTTTGGTTTTATAAAACTAATTAACTACTGTAGTGTGGGGTATGAAATTTTTTTATAAAAACACAAATTAAATTTAAAATATTGTATTTAAATAAAGAAACAAATAAACAATAATTCAAGTACAATAAATATATACATTCTATAAAAAATAAACAAATATTTGAATTATTGTTTTGAAATATTGCGTATTTGAATATTTTTATCTTTTAGTAGAACATGTGTAATATTTAGCATCTACTTTAAAAATTTTTTTGTTTAATTATAGCCATTGATATGCTTTGGTATAGTCCTTTAATGAAGTTGTTTGTTGTGAGTAAAATTGTTTATAGTTAGATGACAATGCATCTCGATATGAAAGCATTTCACATATGCATATTTTGTCGTTAAGCTACCGAAATTTGTCGTGCGAACCCCTAATTTGTCGGGCCGAAAAATGCCACCCGAATACCCTTTCATTTCTTTTGGAGCTTCTCACACTTCAGAACCAGTACCTACCTCACGATTTTATAGTTCCACATATCTTTTCTTCCAGCAATCTAGATCTCTTACCCAAGAATATTGGTCTTGTGGTTGTGGTTCCTTAGTAAGTTTCCCAAAAGTTTGCGCTCTATAGCTTTGTGGTTTGGTCCCAGTAAGTCCTACCCATATCTCCAAACCGTAGGTTCGCGACCAGTACTTTTAACTTTCCCACAAGCTGCCCAGGTTTATTTTTACAGTTCCTTGTTTATTTTTCTCATGGTTACCATTTGGCCAAAGTAAGTGTAATTAATCTTTTCAATTATCCCGTTGCAAAATTTATTGTATTTATTGATTCGCATAGTATTTGGTGTTTTGGTGATCCAGAGGCTGGCTTATTGAGATGATGAAGCAGTCATGGTTCTAATCACCAATGTTAGTTACTCTTGAGTCTTTCAAAGACAGTTTATCTCCTGCCATGTTAATAAATCCATTTTGTCCAGACGGTGCATTTAAGTGGAAAGACTGAGTGGCCATTGTGGATACAATTTTGCAGTTTATCAGCTCTATGATTTTAGGCAGTTGAACGTCTTTTTCAGGAATGATACAATTTTCCTTTATTTCTTCAGAAATCATAGCAAATCTGTTCTGTACTCTTTTCCATCAGTTGCTGTTGCCCAGCACTATTTGATGCTCTGTCCTGCTACACCGTGGTGCATGTTCCACAGTTTTGACACGTTGTGTTACGACACATGGTTCCTAAAAATACCTACAGTTTAGCGTGAAACAGTTTAAATTAACATACTCCTAACTGTTTATTCAATTGTTGTAGATGTACTTTCATGTCTTTAAGAAACAGTGAAAATAACATTCATCATTATTATTTACATTACTACCCTAATACCTACCTAATCAGGTATACCATAAACGATGGCAAAATAAAAAATTGACATTTGCATAAAATTGACGGCCCTATGTTATTAATGGTATACACTGTACAGAACTGAAGAAGAGCACATCGGGTATTTCACAAGCATTAGTTGTAGACCAGAAATTGGTTTTCGTTGTTTTTCGCCTATATGATTAGATTTAAATTGCAGTAATAAATCAATGCCATCCAGATGGTAATAACCACATAATAAATGGATGAGTATTCGTATTCTTCATGTTCAGCAATGCGTCCAGTTCATAAATGCAGCTACATAATTGCATTTCTAAGATTACAGCTCTGAAATTCTGTTAACATCGTATGTATATTATTATGATTTAGCTAAGGAGCGCATGGGTTAAATGGTGTCATGTTAAATTAAATAAACTATAAAGTTTTAAGAGTTAGTGACTGTCGAGTTTAATGACTAACATTACGTATACTGGCATACCATCAACCATGATGGTCGTTTATGTAAAGCGTAGTAAACGTATTCCGTATTCGATGTAACGATGGTGAACGGACCAAGAATTCTATATATTTGTTCATAAAATAATTGCTTTAATTCTGAGGTTCAGTTTAGTTCGTAACAGTTTTTAGAATGCAGGATGGAAAGTTTGCCAGTAATATTATGCAAATATGACTTCAACTTATTATGAATGTTTTCACGTTCTTTAAGTGTTATGAGGATAACAATTTCATGTTATGTCCATAAAAATCATAGGTAAAAAGCCTTCAATTAAAAATGGAGGAATATCGTTTATAGCTACATATTTTTAATGGATATTATATTATTCAATATTGAACACGGCGGTATAAATTTATACAAATTTGTTTGAAACATTGTTTTAAATTGCCACAGTTACAAAATTTTAGTATAAAATACTTTTTGCAGGAGTTGACTTTGCAGGAGCTTTTATTATTAATCTATAACTGATGTTTCGGCAATTGCTGACTTCATCAGTGTTATAATAAGGGATAATAAATATAAAACGACCTATACTAAAACATGAAATCAAAATAGAAAACTTACTTATTTTCTTGTAAGAACTCGGAAGCACTAAGGATACAATTTTGCAAAAATGCGGCAACGCTGGCAGCGTGAGTTGCTCGTCGCTGCTAAAATAGGGTTGGATACCAAGGTGTATAAACAAACACTTTTCTTGGTAAATCCAAATTTCAATTTCTCTATGGATTCATATACACTGTGGGTAACAAAAAAAGGTACAAATTTTCAATTACGGATATTTCCAAAGATATTAAGTAAATTCAAGAATTTCTTTGAAAACCTAATTGCTCATGTTATGAAGATTGAAAACATATCATATTCGCAATAATTGAACGTTTCAACCCAATGTTATGTTGCTTTATGTATGGCTGTGCAACATTCAATATAGCTTTGGATCAATTTAATGTGAAATGAAAGCTGTAATAAAATTAGTAGGTATTGAAATATATTTTCTTTTGGTCAAAAGGAACACTAGAGATTTTGTAGCATCGTATACAGAGTGATTTTTTTGGTATACAGGGTGAAATTTTAAAACTGTTTTTTTTTATTCAAAAATGTATTGGAACTGGTTGTTTGCAACGATGACATTACATTACACAGGCACGAAAAATCCAATAGCGTTATCTTTAAAGATGGTATAGAAACTATGGCCAACGTTTAGTGTTCTTACGGGCGCCATGTTTGAGCTTATTGAGCTGCAGTTTTTTACAAATTTGTATGTTTTTGCAGTGTTTTGGCACTAAAATCAACATCGTTTTGAAAATAAATTACAATTTTGGCAGTTTTCTTTCTCTTGTCTGACGGTCAGGTCTTTGCTGTTAAAATTCTTCAAATGAAAAATATCGAAAAAAAGCAACGCAATGTATTCAGGGTTCAGGCTGATGTTGGAAGTGCTCTTCATTTAAACATAACATAAAAATAAAAAGCAAAACTTAGTTTGAAGTGATGTGACATACAATCTTTGCAAAAACTAAGAAAAGAATAAGAATAAGTAACATTCGTCTAAAATTTACGGCTAAGCAACAAGTGTGATAAATCATAATTGAAACTGACGAAAAGACCACTTACAATGATAAAGTCAAACTTGCCGCCCATAACAACACCATTCACGATCGTTAAAGATAACTGAAGTACCCAATTAGATTTCTCGTTCCGTTGCAATGTTTTTGTTACAAACGTACAATTCCGCTGTTTTTTTAGAAAAAACAATGTTTTTTATTGTTGTTTAAAAATTTCACTGTGTATAAGAAAAAAATCACCCTGTATACGATGCTATAAATTCTCAACTGTCCTTTTAGACCAAAACAAGACAAATGTCACTACCTATTGATCTTAATGCAACTTTCATTTAACATTAAATTGAGCCGATATTATCCATAGCCAAACATAGAGCAATATAACTTTAGATTCAAATGTTCTCTTATTGCGAATATGGTATCGTTTCAATCATTCGTTTTTTAAAGAAATATTTGAATCGACTAAATATTATTGAAAATACGAGTAATTAAAAATTTGTACCACTTTTTTGGCCCACAGTGTATATTTAACACACACAAAATTAGCCCAATATAAATAAAAATTGTCTTCTGCAAGACGCGTAAAATTTATAATTTTCTTAAATTTCTTTTCAATTGAGCCAAATTTGTAAATACAACCTACAGGTTGGTCAAGAATCTAGAAATTCTTAAATTCGTTCAAGAATAAACTATCATCATCGTTTACATTTGAATTCAAAATGTCTTAAGGATAGTTGTTTTAAATGGAAATTGTTGATCAAGTTTCACATGTGCACGTCCATAATTGAAAATACTAGAGATCTACAAAACTATATCAAAAAATTATTTTTTCACATGTTGCATTTGACGTCAAAAGATACTTGATATTTTAAAGCAGAATTTTAAAAATTAGACAATATTTAAATTATGTCTAGATAGCCTCAACTCAATTCAATCTAAAATCACGTACAAGTGCCAATAGCTTTTTTTGGTAATTTATTCACATAACCCTAAAAGTAATACACCAAATTAAAGGTAGATAATGTACAATTTCCAGTCTTGTAGTTAATTTTCGATAATTCTTTGAAAAAATAGTAAAGAAATCTAACAAACGAATTTGCTGATTTTAAAATTTTTCTTTTTACTGAAAACATGATGACAATGGCGAAACGATAAAATAGGAACAAAAGATAAAATATTAAAATTGATATTAAATATATAATATTAAATATATCTGCGCGTTAAATTAAATTTAAGACAACTTTTCTCTATGATATTTTACATTTAATTGTGAAAACCTAATACTTTAGTTTTAGTCAAATTTCACAATTTCCTGTTTTGCAAGAAATTTTTGGTGTGGCGTTTAAAGGACATCCAAAACTCTTTATGAGCATGACTTTTTCTCGAGAAATGAAATTGTTGGTTCATTATAGGTATTGTTAGGTCTATCTGGGAACACACTGTGTATATGTGGGTCCATTGAGACATATTTTTATCAACTGAAATTATTATTTACCAAATGAAAAAGTTCGTTACACGCTATTGGATACCTACTTATATCAAATTTATTCAAATTTAAAAAAATATAAACAATAATTAATTTCTGGTGAAAACAACAATATTGTGAAACATGTGCTATCTTTTGGTACAATTCGGGTCTAACTTTGAATTTATCGTACGTAGTACGACAAAGTATTGTAATCGTGTCGAAAAAAAAATTTACGCAAATATAATATGTTCTTTTAGGCCCCCAGAACATTTTTGACCAAGGTAAAAGAAAATGGAACTGGATGTTTACTCTTAGCATATTTTAACGATTTTGCAGATGAGCCGCCATTTCTGTCATTTCGTAAAAATAGTTAAATAATAAATTAAAGTAGAGCAAATTCTGAATAATTTATGTCTTGACATTTTTTTATTAAATGAATAGTTTAGCTGCATGAGCAAACTTTAACTTTGTGAGTCATGCATAGCAGTTGACTCGGTTGGTCTGTGCATTATTTATATAGGTACAAGAAATAGTTTAGTGAAGCGTTAGCAGTTTTTATTCGCTACAGCGCTAACCCGACTACACACCTCAAAACATTCTATTTAATCGAGTTCGTTTGTATCTGTATTACAACTAGTTTGCCAGGATTTGACAGATATTTTGATTCTATTGACAGTATTGTCAGATCATCAGCGTTTGACACTGCTGTATATAGTATGATAAAGTCATCCAAGCTGCTGCTTTTTATGGTAATATCAAATCTGTAGTCGAGATCTATATTTATCTAATAAATTAAACCGTGGTGATGGCAATAAGTAACTATAATCAGTTCAAGTGAAAGGAATACGAAAAGTAATGTCTTTAATCCAACAAATTATTATCGTTGAAATATCGCCCTTCTAATTTTACAGTTCTGTGCTTTGGCTTCATGAACTTGGTTGCTCGAACACGGCGTCGAATTGTACGTACAAATTGCGAACAATATCTCAACGTCTAGGTTGCTTTCGCGGCACATATTCAATTCTTCACGGTTTATACTTAGTTGGGTGCTCAGACCGGTAATAAGAAATAACGTAATCGAGCGTGTATATATGTATGTTTGCGTGGAATTTCAGATGCATAAAGAGAGCAGAAAATAATTGGCGCCTAGGCGCACTTCATTACAGCGATGCTATTAAGGATCTATAATAAGAAGTAATGCCGGGATGTTTTGTTCCTATGATCAGGATGTAGGTATGTTGCATGGTATTACAGGCGTCGTACGTTGGACGCGTCGAATTGGCGAAGAGACCCTGCTCGAAATAAGTAATTGTTATGAGTGAATGTCAGGGCTATGAATCCGCTATCTCTAGTAAGGAATCTCACAAGTTTTGGAACAAATTACGTTCATTACCTACAGTTTTTGGAAAAAGATAAATGCTACTTAAACGTAGCACAGGTTGATCAAAATCAATAAGTAATTAACTGCGATTTCGTGTGGATGAAACTTATTTGCATCCTATTTGCATTTTCAGGCTGGACGCATAATATCACTTTCCTTTGATTTTTTACCTATCTTCGTCCTTTTCGTTGCCTCGTACATATCCCAAATCCTAATAAGTCTCCTTTACTAGAAAACATAACGTGGTTCTTTATTTTAAATGAGAATCTAAATATGAAATTTCACATCCAAACGTTTTATCTTTAGCAACTTCAATTTTCATTTATCAAATATACGTTCGTAAAAAGTACTTTTGTACCACTTTCATGACATAACGCCCACCACATTTTTTTTTAAATAGCAGCCCCATTTTTACTTTATTATACGCAGTATGATAAAGTATTATAATCGTGCCGAAAAAAAAATTAGAGATTTTAGCGGAAATATGTCCTTTTGGGTCCCCTGAACATATTTGACCAAGGTACAAAAATCTGATGTGGCCAGGCACATGACTTTGTCATACTATATATAAAATTAATTAGCTGCATGAGATTCCATTAACCATTAACACAAATATATTAATTAAAGAAAATAACATTATGAATTAACATAATTTCAAATGCTATAAAACAAACGGTGCCTTGCGCCGTAAGCGCTTATCCGAAATTATATTTACAAATTTGAAATCTTTACGATTTACCCGCCAGTGAGTGACCAGCTTGGCGGGTAAATTTTAAAAACAAACGACGATAAAACGATAAGAAATGCTTTACAAAAATATTTAAAAGGACGTAAAACATTTTGATCTAAAAATTATTGAATAAAACACGAACACACAGCACGCACACGCAGCTACCGCCACCGCCCCCGCCGTCTCCTTCGTTGATCAGGCTCAACGTCATCTTTATCGCTGACATCCCGATCAGCATCTAGTTCCAGAGGTCCTGCATCCGCATCGCCTTCGTGCGCGTCCCCAGGCTGCTCAGGTGGTTCCGGCGTTGCAACCTCTTGCGGATATTACTACTTACCTACTATCATTAGAATGAAACTATCTGTCAAATCATGGCTAACTAGTTTTAACGCAGACACGACCGATCTCAATTTGAATCTGCGCAAAAAACATTAAAAATTACAGTACACAGTACACATCCAGTTCCTTTGGACCATTTTTAACAAAATGCTTTTCAGCTCTAAGTTTGGTCATCAAACTTCTGCATGAGCAAATTCTATTTGATCGAGATCAGTCGTGTATGCATTAATATAAAACTAGTTAGCCAGGAATTGACAGATATTTTCATTCTAATGACAGTAGGTAGTGTCAAACGCTGAAATATCTGTCAAATCCTGGCTAACTCGTTTTATTTTAAGGCAGACACGATCGATCTCGATCAAATAGAATCTCATGCAGCTAAACTATTAATTTTATATATTGTATCATAAAGTCATGTGCCTTGCCACATCAGATTTTTTACTGAAGATTTCATAATTATCTTTATGGTGGCCTTACATCATAAAAGGACAATTGATGACTAGAAAATATTGATAACTTTTGATTGAGAATGGAAAGTGGATACGCCTTTTTGATAGAATTATTTGCGCCGAATACGAATCTGTACTTGAAAGTGGCACGTCAGGTTATTGAGTATGATTTTTGGAAGCACTCTCACACCAGTTAAATCGCTGAGAATTGAGACCTTTTAGAAGTTTCTATACTAATGGATTCCAAAATTGCGCTTTGTCATTTTCACCTCACATTTCCTTACACGAAGGAAATTCTTAAGTGCGGATTCGTATTCAGGCCAAATAAATCTACCAGAAACGCATTTTCATATTCGACAATTCATGTTCCTCAAAGTTATCAATATTTTACAATTTTCAGTTGTCTTTTCTCAAAAGTTGTCTTATCTACGGCCATAAAATATTTCCGCTACCAATACGACAAATAATCTACCGAGTATCAATAAGAACAATATGGGGTAGCATTTTAAAAAAAGTCCGATGACGTCATAAGTCAGTATTATTGAACGTCATACGGAAATTGAATTTTACACAGAAATGTGTATTTTGGTATTGAATAAGATTTTTTTCATTCCATACAAACGCGTTAACTGTGTGTGAATTGTGTAGCCTGTTTTTGAGCTTCAAGTAAACAAATATTTCTCCTTTTTCGTGCAAAAAACGTAAATATTTGATTTTTTGAAAACCGCGAAATGCGTATCTTTCTTTATAAAGCACATTATAAAATCTTGATTTTCATAGAAAAATAGGTACTTACATAGAAAAAAGCAATCATTATTTATTCCCCCCAATAACTGGATTATCGGAAAATTTCTTTCTATTGGCATAGTCCGAGGGCGAGTTTACTCGATATGGACTCATCTGATCATTCTGATTATATTTTTCGTGAAATCAGAGAAAACTTGTCCGATCTAATTGGCGTGTATATTCGTCAGGAGTGGCGAAAGGGTTAAAACCATTCACACACACACACACACACAGACTTTTTGTACCTTGTTTCTTTTGACACGATTACCATACTTTGTCATACTACGTATGATAAAGTAAAAAGAAAAAAAATGTTTCTAACCAGAATATAATTACCAATTTGCACGTTCGTAAGATTTACTGTTTTCAACCCCCCCTATATCAGGATTTCTTTATTTTCAATAACGAATCTAAATATATATTTACTGGTCTTAGTAAATACTGACAAGTCTGTATCATCGACGGTTCTTGAGCAACAGGTATTTTCACAAGCAACTAAACCACCCTGTTTTTTTATACCTATTGGTCTTTTTTAAATGGTGAAACAGGTGTTTCTTTATTCGTTTATTTTATTCGTAAAGGGAAGTTAATTTTTTAATTTGGCTAGACTAGTAATTTATAAGAAAACACTTTGATCCCAATATTGTCGTCCACAGATAGCTCAGGAATTTTGCTGTGACAGACGAGAATTTTTAGGTTTTCTGTTGACAGCATCGTATTTTGGGTCATATTTTGACCTTCGATATCTCAACTGTCACGCGAGTCGCGACCTGTGAATATCTTCCCTATCTAACTATGAGATCATGATGACAATGTCAGCTACTCATATCCGAAATGATTCCCAATACCAAAACTATAGTTGCGACTATAGTTTATGTTGGATTCTTCCAACATAAACACAATGACATTGCTAAATTTGCTGCTCATTGCAAAGTAGACTAAATAGGCCAAGCAATAGAGCTACAAATGCTTGCTTTTTTGACATAAAGACTAGCAAGAAGTCGCCATTCTGTGCAGGACAGTCCGTAGTATATTCCTACTATGTTTCCTACTCGAAAATGCCATTTTTTAAATTTTGTATTAACAATTTTGTCACCAAAAAATCGTTTTTTTTTTTACTTTTTTTATTGTAAAAGGAAAACTATTGGTGCTATTAATGGTGCAACGGGATGAGCTGAAGAGAATTAAATTACGAAGAGAATGACAGGTCAAACGATTCGATCGAATAAACAGAACCGGAGAAAAGATGGAAAAAACGGAAAATTTTGCTTTTTTTTAATTCATAACTCCCCCATTTTGTATTAATATTAACAGCTGAAACTTTGCACAGTGGTAGCTATTCAGACGTACTTTAAGTGTGCAAAACCAGGGTTCGGTCAGATTAATAGTTTTCGCACAATCCTCATTTGAATTTTGTTTTGCAATATTTTTGTGGAGAGCTGGATGCGTTTGAGGTTGACCGATTGCAGTTTAAAAAACGGATTTGGAAACTAGACGTGAACAGCAACAAAACGTCTATTCTGATTTTTCGATAAGGCCCGTAATAGTGGGTAATAAACTACTGAGAACATGAGCGAAAAAGCCCTCGCCCGCAAGAGTGGTCGAGTGATGGGGGAAGTGTGCGATTAGAGGGGAAACGTATACAGGGTGTGTATAAATTGGCGGAAAAGCTATACGTGGCGATGTTCTTCGTAAAATTCTGAGTAGACAATCTATAATCTAAAATGTTGTACCGTGCTTCTTGAGTCTTCACGAGGTCTCCAAAGTCATGATATCCGATCTCTTGAATGGTGTTATTAATTTAAATCTATTGATGGAGAAGCTGCAGTTTAGAATAAAGAACAATATTAAAAATTTTTCTTTTCCTAAATGTTATCTTTCTGCCTAAAAAGTTTGTTTTTAATTTCGGTATTTCGTTAATTTTGTCATAAAAATACATTCGGCAACACTGTAGAACATGGGTAACTTAATTTTGGCATTTGTTAGTTTTGACAGTTGTATAATCAAATTAAGTAATTTGACTTGCTTGTTTACAGTGCATAGTAACACGAACACCTGTTGGATTCAGCGCATAGTAACACGAACACCTATTGGATTCAGCGTTGCCAAATCTATGTTTCTTTCAAATGGCTCCTGAGGGCACAATAATGACGCTACAACATTTTAGTATAAAGATTGTTTACTCAGAATTTTACGAAGAACATCGCCACGTATAGCTTTTCCGCCAATTTATACACACCCTGTATATAGTAATACACGCGCGCAGCGCGCTTGTATACTATAGATACGCGCTTCACCGCGTCGACCCCACTACTCGACCGGTTTGGAGCGCGCGGCAGCTTTCGGTCATGTTTGCAAGCATTTTTCACCTATTTCGCAACATTTTAACGCAAAGACGTTTTGTTGCTCAATACTTCGAAATACGTAAAAAATCTAAAATCGGACCACCTCCGACGCATCCAGGCTCGCCGAATCATATTGCATACAAATATGTAGACAACGCCTGGGTTGTCCACACTCAAAGTACCCATCAATCGCTACTTTCACGCGAAAAGCCTCCGCTACAGCTTTGAATAACGCAGACTTTTCCGGTTGTTTTGAATTTCCTTCGTTAATATTAATTCAATCGAGTCCGTGCAGGGTTCATTTTTTTCGTCTTGTCATTCTCTACAATTCGTCTGTTGAAAGCATCAATATTACTCCATCGGTTCAGTTTTTACAAGTGAAAAACGAAAAAACACGATTTTTTTAGGTTTTTTTGTTTATAACAATTTAAGAAATGATATTTGCGAGTAGGAAACATCACAATACGGACTGTTCCACGTGACCTGGGATCGTAGGCTTCCTGCTAGTATTTTTGTCACGCAAAAATCTCTATTGCCTGGTCTAAAAGTAAAATATTCATCACCTAACGCCAACAACAATGTATCAGGAATTCAAAACTTTTCCAAACTAGATAACGATGATGAAATGCCTTGGACAAAGTGCAAAGTTCGCGCGAACCCTTCACACCAATCCATTAAAAACTTAATCCAAAGATATTCGCGATCAACTCAAACATAGACGGAATAATATTCCTCCTAATTATCTCTAAAGTGGTCTTCCTCTGGCACCAATGAAACCGCCATTGATATCAATTTGGTGGCGGCATTATAACAGACGGCACGTTCCATCGCCAGCAAGAAGACGACCCACAGGACGGACCTGTGCGCCCGTCTCGTTATCAATTATCCGGGCCGCCGTTTAAAGGGGCGGCCACATCTGTGGACTGTAAATTTCGCGCGCGCACCGCCGGGAGATGGCGTAGGAGAGACTTGTAAGATTTATGGTCGTTCGGCCGCTGGACAAAAGATTTATCGTAATAATTGTAATGAGGGGTATTACGTCCATCCGGGATGCAGATGTTGCACGTTATATACCGTCGTCGACCTAAAGGAGTCGTGTACTTCGACCTTTGGAGGAATGTGTGGGTTGGAGATTCGCTTCTATAGTAATAGACACCGAGCGAGAGTAATGTTCTTTTTTGTTTAGAACCTCTGGGCATTTTATTGCTTGGTGTTCATGTGAGGAGCTATGGTTGAAATAAGATATTGCATGAATAGTAAAGGTTGAAAAATGAAAGGTAGGTTAGTAACTACATACTTAGGTGTCAGAAGATCTGGCTCCTAGATTTTGAGATTACAGTGCCAGTTGAAAATTATAGTAAGTAGTAATTGGAGGAGGGGGCATTTTAAAAATGTTTGCATTTGTATCGATCTGTGCCAGTTTTTACTGGCACCAAACAATCTTGTTTTTTTTTAATTCTTTTCATCCTATCCAAATAATAATCACGATGTGACGATGGACTAACCTTATGTAAAAGCTTGAACCTTGAAATGAATGGAAATTTTGATCCATAGTTTGATAATAAGGAAATTGCCATTTCACAAAATTATCACTGATGATTCTCTTCATGGTTTTGAGGTTCAAAGCTTTTTTATTCCAGCCTACGTAGAAAATTTCAGACCGCGTTAATGCTTTTGGAGGGCATTAAAAACTGTTCTATATACTCTTTAATTCTGCAATAGTTTGTATGTCAAAAATGTAATTTGTTGCAGAAAGAGCAGCGCTCTTTGGACCAAACTTTTTCAAATGATACTATGGGTATAAAACATACGATTTGTATCTACGGCCAAACTTTATCAAAATGACTTGTTACACGTTTTGGATATGTTACGACCAGAGAGTCGACAAAACAATCACGTTTGAAGCCCGCATGCCTCGATGGTAGTCGATAATACAACTGGACATAGATCTTTCAGTTTGTTATACACGCAGAACAAAAGTTTGGTATTTAATTAAGATATTTGAAATAAGCGTCGTTTTTTATCATTATAGGAGGTTACATTTAAAATTCGTTCCAAAAGCATATAGATAGCGTTGTATTACAATATCAATTTTATTTTTAGGTACACACCTACATTTTTTTTAGTTTATCATACGTAGTACGACAAAATATTGTAATCGTGTCAAAAAATTGTTTGGCTATTTTAGCGGAAATATGTCCTTTTGGGTTCACTGAACATTTTTGGCCAAGGTACAAAAAAAAATTCTGTATGTGTACCCGATTTTTGTGGCGACAATAGGGTATTTGACTGTATTAAAAATATGGCATGTATTATAGTCATCCTAATAGATTACAGTTTAAGAAAACTATTTGTTATTACATTTAAAAAAAAAAATGCTTTATTTCTATGAAAAACCAAAATTAAAATTGAATTTTATTCACGTCCTATCACGTGATTGAAAACGCTCTGTAATTGGGTCAGTCTCCAGTGATGTCATTCGTTAGTTCGCCTTAGAGCGCGTTCGGTTTGTCAGGGTATGGTATGGGGAGAGCAATGCTCAGATAACTTGGGTCGGCTGTCTCTCTCTTATATGCAGATAAACGCCGTATGACGTTAGTCCGCCTATTATGCAGCGCGTCACTCTCACCGTAAAATACCGGGTTATCCGAACGCGCTTTTATGCTTCTCCCGTTTGAATTTAATAGCACGAAAGCGTCATGTAAGCATAACTTTGTAGGTTAGGATAGCCCTAACCTTCAGCTGTCAGATCAGATAATACCTTTCGAAAATACGATAGATAACTTATTCTAGTCAGTTTTACTTATGTCGAAGTAATCTTCACAACAGAAAACACTTGTATTGGCGGCTATTTATTTCATTTGGATTTCTACGAGCCAACCACTTTCTTCGCAGTTTCAAATCTTGCGGAACAGCTACAAATAGTTTATCCGGAGTTTTTCTTGACGTATCTCTGCATTGTGGATTTATACACCATTTATAACCCATTTTTATGTAGAAATTGTGAAAACAACACATCATACAACACAATTACCAAACGGCGACGATGCCGATGCTGACACACCATATGGGCCGATTTGACATCTTGACATCACTAACCGGTGACGTCACACAACAGAAAGTATCGTTTTGGCGGGACTTTTTGTGATTCAATTTTTAACGCTGATTTTTATGAAATATTGAGGAAATAATTACAAAAAATAATGCATTTACAATGTAGAGTGAAGGAATAAACACATTAAGATGGTTTTCCAAAAATAGTCAAATACCCTATTCCGGAGAAACTACTAAAGGTATCAGGATGAAACTTCAAATTTAGAAGTTTCATGACTACTGTGATTTCGTCAAAATAGTTAAATAACAAATTAAAGTAGAGGAAATTTTGTATAATTTATGCCTATATTTATTGATAAAATTAATAGTTTAGCTGCATGAGCAAATTCTATTTTATCCATATCGCTCGTGTCACATATTACGTTTGACAATTCTCGAAATTTGGAAACTCTAAATATATTAAATATAGACAATTTATCCAATTTTAAACCATAGGGCCGCCCGTGGAAGATTGGTGGATAGCTGTCAATATGAATCGGCCGGCTGTAGCTCGGCCATTTGGTAACAAATTTTATTTTTGTCCAGCAAATTTGTCGGCGAAAAAAAATTAAACTGACAATCTAATAGTAAATAAGCTCGGACCACAAAGTTATGCCCATATTTAAAAACGACGTTTTTTTTTATTTTTTTCAAAATATCTCTGAAATCATTAGAAATTCAACGGTTTTCTCGTTCGAGAGCACATAATTCTGAACTGTTTGTCCATTTAACCGACTTTCTATTTTTAAATAATAACAAAAGCAATGACAAACCACTGTATAGTACACAGTAAAATTCATTCCAATTAATACAAAATTAAGTGCAAAATTAGCTGAAAATAATTTCAACTCCTACTTCCGTTAGTGGCAATGACGTCACAATTCTGGCTGCAACGAGTATGACTGGATATTCCAACATTCAACATAAATAAACGGTCCTGTTTCACAATCTCAGTAATCATTTAAAATCTCTACATATTTTGTTAAATACAAAGGATGTGATACTTTTAATAAATTTATCATGTACCGAAAAAAAAAAAACAATTTCGGTTAAAGGTTTAACATTATCGAACATTAAAGCTAAAATTTTTACTAGTAAAGCTGCATCTTTTACAAACATTCAGATATTGGGGCGAATAAAAATAAAAAAAGTTGAGAGTTGATATGTACAAACGTACAAAAACTGTAGGAAACTATTTTTTCTTTATAAAATTGCAAGTGAAAATCATTAAAATACTTTTAGCAATATTTAATGAATTAATTGTTCAGCTGTTCTTTGTGGCCAAACGAATATGAGCAAATCCTCCCAATTTTTGATGAATAAGGGAAACCACACGTTGTCGCTTCACTTTGGAAAGCTGTAATTCGTCTAAGTATGCATCGAAGTCAGATTTTTTATTTGTCGATCGAGCTACCATGATTATCACATGGAAGTTGGTTGTTGGAAATAAACCATATATGCGACGTGGCAAGCGACACAATAATCATTTGGCGATCACCACTGACCTTTGTGTGCTGATTTAATTATATTTACATATGTAGGTAGGTACTTTGTAAAAGACCTAATAATATGTTTAGTTAATTGTTTACTATATATTGATTCTTTTCCTACATTATTTAAACACGGACTCGGAGTCGGATTCGGCATATTTTTTCCTCTGAAATTAGTCTGAACTCCGACTCTGGGTCCACAGCCCTGGTTACAATAATTTCAAAAAATGTTTTTCATAAAATGATTGCTATAAAAATTACAACTTGTTAAAATGCGATAAAAATGGTTCATGGCCTTTTTTTGTATAACTAACTTTTTCAAAAATATCGTAAGAAGATTATGTTGGTACAACAGCAATTATTATTGACCTTATATATCAGGAAAATGTCATCAGTATACAATATCGTCAATTAAATCATTTTCAAGTGATTCTAACCGGAAAACAGCAACTGATGTTTTATAAATGTAGTGCTCAGCGGCTGACCACGATCATTGTTGAAGCAGCTCAGTACCTAATAGTGGCAAGAAAAACTGACTTCACCCTTTCCAAGCCCCTGTAACTATTTTCTCCCAAGACAGTTTTTCTTGTCCACCCAGAGTCATAAACCCCTGAAACTCCATGTTTTCTTTACACCGTTAAGGATCAAAGTACAAAATTAGTAAAAAACTGATATTTTACTTAGTTGACATAAAGAAGTAACAATGTTTTTCTTTTGCTGGTTAGCAGTGGTGTATGCATCAAGTTAGCATATCTATATTTCAAGATAAATTTTGACAAAAAAAGTTGAGTTCAGCAATTGTCATATTAGGTCAACAAAATGGCGTATTATATACTAACTGCTCAGGCATACAATCTCCTATTGAATATTATGCTTCAAGCATTTGCATTCACCAGATTTGTATTAAAAAAATATAATTTTGTACTTACCAGATCTTTTGTTAACTTTCTTTATATAATCACATATTATAAGAACAGAATAGCAAGTAAAACAACAAAATAACTTCAGATATCTTTATTCTCCACCACACACAGTTACACAAAGTAACAAATCTTCCCTATGAAGAAGAACGAAGAGTCACAAATTCCAAATCTAGCTCGTTTCATCGAGTAAGATGGCAGATGTTTCAACCTAAACAAAGAAAGTCATATTAATATTGCGTACGATAAACAGGCTGTTGAAGAACGAAAAATTCAAAAATTACTATATCTAGAGATCATGGATTGGCTCCATAGAGAATCCCTAGCCAGACAAGACAATGAATTATAAAATTACTGCTGCTTTTGATTATTACATACCAGTGTAATATTTATTTATGTAATAGATTGTATTTAAGTAATTGTCTGCTTTGTTTATTTTGTCATGGATGGCATGAATAGACATTTTGAAATTCAGGTTAAGAACATTCAAATATAGCAGCAATTCTTCTAGAATAGCTAATCTATCAGTTATTAGATGTTACTAGAGATTATAGATTGGATCCATATAAAATCCCTAGACAATGAAATCAAAATTAATTACTGCTGGATTTTTATTATCACATTTGAATGTGTCGCTTTTCGTATTTATTATATTCATGTTCCATTATTTTCTGGACTATGGCATAAACAGCCAACTTAGAATAGAATATAGCAGCAATTCCTTTAGAATAGCTAGTCTATCAGTTATTAGAGATGTTACGTATAAAAAATAAACTAAAGAAGATATTAAAATATGTATTTATACTTTACCTAATCAAATCCAAGGGCTATTATAATAAATAGCTTATATTGGGACCACAAACAGGGGACATTTTTTTAACAAGTATGTACATTGTACATATGCTAGCATTTTGTTGCCACTATTGTGTGGTCGTAACATCTTCATCGTCTTGTTTATGGAGTCATACAATATCAATGGTGTGTGTTGACTGAATTCTCGCACAATTTATCGTATCGTCTTTTGGGGCCTCCCTTTCACTTAGGTTTATTGTATTACTTGTTGAAAGTAATATTTTTAATCCATTTTCTCTCCAGTTACTTTTGCACCTCAGCATTAGAATCTGTCAAGAGTTGTAGTGCTTCTTGCATATTGTGTGTATATATTTAAATTATATTATATATTGTTTCTATTTTTATTACTTTGTTGATTAATTACTTTTAAAATACTCACTCTTGACTGATTGATCGCACAGGTAGAATTTATAATCCTGTTTAGTACGGTAGATCCCCCCCAGAGGGTGCTATGTGCTGTTAGTTGTCATAAGCTATTAATATTGGACTTCTTTCAAAAAGCAATTTTTTTCTTTCAAATAAAGTTTAATGTTTAATTATTATTGATTGTCCATATTCTATAGGGTGATCAACCTGACTCAATGCTGAGGCACTTTTTGATATTTCTTTCTATGGATTTGCTTCTTGTTATTTGTAATGCTTGCTGTTTCTAAAGAAGTCAAACCCCCCTTTGGTCCACATCACTTATGCCACCAAATTGAAGCAACTTCTTGCTGGAATCACTTTTAGAGTGAGCTGTCGCAGCGGAAAGTAAAGTTTAGTCTGTTGCGAGACAACATTTTCAGGTCTGCATCGACAGTTGGGTATAAAATAAAATCTCTCCTTAATAAATAAAAGAATGCATGTATTCTGTTTATTATGTCACAACTTATATTAAAATTCTACATACATGTACTTAATGGAAGATACATCAATGCAAACATACAAAAAAGAATTGACGGCTAAATTTCCTTTTACAAAATAGACACATACAAGTTTTGCCTTTTTCAGGTAAACGCAACGTTGGGCTGTCACCAGAATCGGTCCGTGTCCTCAAATGATCGTTCCGGATCATATGAATCTTGACAATTGGAAAAGAAAAAAAAATAGTTTCACCCAACAATTATATTTACTGATCATAACATGATTCATTCATCGTCATTCACGTGTTGACATAGCAAGGTAAATTGCTGACAAACATTGACTTGTTAAATATTAAAAACTTAACCTAAGGGGGACGCCTTTACAGACACAGAATGGGGCGAGCCTCTCGGCATTGCTGTGTGCACGTTGGGGCGCAAGTTATACTTTATAAATACGATTCTCTCGTTCTATGCTACGAAATGATGACGGGACTTACAATTTGTTCATT
The DNA here is from genome assembly GCA_963966075.1 of Aphodius sticticus. Taxonomy (NCBI): domain Eukaryota; kingdom Metazoa; phylum Arthropoda; class Insecta; order Coleoptera; family Scarabaeidae; genus Aphodius; species Aphodius sticticus. The sequence goes on along the minus strand of OZ014508.1, from coordinate 14,984,721 downwards.
CAACTTTTCTGTATATAAACTAACATAAATTTTACACTAATCTCTCTTGTCTCTCGTTATAAATTATTTGCAATTGCTTTAGATTACGGCCTTGATGAGATTTTTAGTAGCGTCTACCTTGGTTTGCCGAACCTGAAATATCCAGTCAAGAAAATTGCAATAATTAATCATACAGTCATTTTGCTACAGAAAAAACTTGTAATAAATAGAATAAAATAATATATAAATATAAATGGTGTAACTATAATGGCACAATACCTACATTTTGGTTAGTTTTCAGGGGGCATACTTCCTTGTAAGGTTACCAGTTTTATCGTTACTATTGGCTTTTGTCACCATTCAAGTTCGTTTTAGCGTTTTTCTTTTGTCATTGTGGCTCGTAACAAACAATGCCTCTCCTCCAGTCAACAAAGAATCAAACTGCTCGTGTAATATATATTTCGTATAATCGAACAATTAAGATACATTCGAAAGTGAATGAATTATTTTCAAACAGTAACGTTTTAACAACTTAATAACTAAACATATTAAATACTTGAAAGTTTTTTTTTGTTTTTCCTTTTTTTTTATAAATAATTCAATCTGGTCCATGGTTTTAGTTTGTCAGCAATACCACTCTGCTGTGAGCTCAGAGTGTTGTGTACAATCCTCTTGGCCATATCACTTAGTTACTTTTCATAACTTTAGTCATTGGCACTGCAATAATCATAAAACTTTTTTTAAATAAATTAACATCTCAGCCACTATATGATGACTAAACGATTCCATTTTTCAAATGTTCTCTCAATGCTCTTTACATTATAACATTTATATTGTAGCCACCAACTTGATTTGTTGTCATAGTAACGTTAAATCTACAAGAAATTTGTTAGCGAGTTGTTCCAGTCGTGAATGAATATATTCAGTGTCAACATGAAAAACTCTCTACAAGATATAAAATATATCATATTTCAAGTAATTGTAGCATTCATAGGAATTGGACAAAGGTTCAAAGGTAGAAAAAGAGGGAAAGCAAAAAGGGTTTAAAGGACGAAAATGGGTAAAGGACGAAAATGGGTAAAGGACGAAAATGGGTAAAGGACGAAAATGGGTAAAGGACGAAAATGAGTAAAGGACGAAAATGGGTAAAGGACGAAAATGGGTAGACGAAAATGGGTAAGGGACGAAAATGGGTAAGGGACGAAAATGGGTAAAGGACGAAAATGGGTAAAGGACGAAAATGGGAAAGGACGAAAATGGGTAAAGGACGAAAATGGGTAAAGGACGAAAATGGGTGAAGGACGAAAATGGGTGAAGGACGAAAATGGGTAAAGCACGAAAATGGGTAAAGCACGAAAATGGGTAAAGCACGAAAGGAGGTAAAGGACGAAATGGGACAAACGACAAAATGGGGTAAAGGACGAAAAGGGGTAAAGGACGAAAAGGGTAAAGGACGAAAATGGGTAAAGGATGAAAAGGATAAACAAGTCTTTCATGGAGACACTGTATACTATACACAATTCCTGGAACAACTTTAATATACAAAGCATGCAAAATGATGGGTAAGCTTATTACATGAAGTAAGTGTACCTTCTGATCATTGCATCAACGCATGACCATGAATTTCTGGCCTTCGGATAACTAGGAAGGGGTAATCCATTTGAGGAACATTTCGATACAACAATAAATGTACACAAAAGTGTTAGTTAGTGCCAAGAGTGCATCTGAACAGACTTCCATATATCAAGAACTAATTTGATCAAAAAAATGAGTCAAGCAGCATAGCAAGAAAAAGATGAATCATCGATTCGATGCATGGGGGGTGGCTTAGCCTATAAATGATATAAAGTACTATATTTCGATAAACTTGTGCGGTTTTTTCTTCTCTTTCGATAAAATTAAACTACAAAAGTGAGGTTAGAAATCAAACTTGATCACTTACCGTAACCGCCAGCGGACGCGTAGCCGCCCCGGTCAAATCCGCCAGATTGGCTCTGGTATCCGCCGCCACCGCCGCCGCTGCTGTAACCCGATTGGCCGTAGCCGTCATTGCCTCCACTTTGGTTTCCGTAGGATTGGCCGTATGAGTCACCGCCACCTCCGTAGCCGCCGCCACCACCACCACCGCCTTGGTAGGAAGGCTGGTAGCTGTTGCCGCCGTCATATTGGTTTCCGCCCCCGCCGCTTCCGTAGCCGCCGCCGCCACCGTAGCCGCCGCCACCTTGGTTTCCTTGACCGTAGGATTGGTTGCCGCCGTATGATTGTGTCTGACCGTACTGCTGCTGCTGGTTGTATCCACCACCCTGTCCGCTTGGCATGCCCGAATTTCCAGAGCCGTAGCTGTCCCTGTTTTAAAAGTGCGTAGGAGATAAGTTACGGTGAATAATGTAGTTGGAAATGAGACAAAAATTGGTTTTTGCTGGTCTCAAGAACAACTTCAACCTCCATAATTGTTTGCAAAAATGTGCCAATAGAAAGCACTTTAAACATAAAATCGGCGACAAAAAAAATCATATAGTATTCCAAATTAACGTTCTATTTAAAAAAAATAAAAAAAAGCTACAATCTGTAAAGAAAAAGTCCAGAACGACTTCAAACTTCAATGTTAAGAGGAATCAATACTGCTGGTACATCCTATAAAGTAAGCATCCATAGTCAGCTTAATGTTGTATCAATTCTCTCATGTTATACATCAAATTATAGATAAAGGTGTATACTTGCTGTGGTAATGTATATGTATTACTTGTTGTTGGTGTATCCACACTACGTGATAAAATATAACTCATTCATGTACTCGAAGAAGTAAAGTTTTGAGTGAAAAAAGGATGTAAGATAGTGATATTTTTACGTAAAATTTTGTACACTTATAGAGGAAGGTGTAACTTTGACCTATTAAGTGGTACTTTTTCAATTTGAACTGAGCTCTTCATAAAAAAAATGCAAAATCAGCCAATTTTATGTCATATTCAGAAATAGATTTGTCAAAAACGAACAAAACTCAAAAATCTACCACTAGATGCAAAATTATATATCTTTTATCTTTAATTTGGTGTATTTATTTTACGATTATGTGAACTAATTGCTGAGAAAAAGCCTCAGAACTTTTGCGTGTTTTGCAAGTAAATCGTAGGGGGTATGGATTCCCCTTAAGCCTTCTTCAAACTGTATACAAAAACTAACTACCTTGAAAAAAATAAGGTTGTTTTGACACGTATTGTGGCAGTTTGGCATTTGACCATTTTCGATCTCAGCCGTTTGACAGTATTGTCCATAATGTATAAGAAATGACGTATTCGAATAACTCTTCTGTCGCAGAAAATAGCTTTTTTTTGACGAGTGTGCGATTTCTCCAGAGAAAAATCAAATTTATTCAGCGGAAATAAACATTTGCTCATGTTCTTAATATATTTTTTACAGTATTTATTTATATACATTTTCCTACCTTTATAGTTTCTGTTTTACCCACCAGTGAAGATGATTGCCTAAACGCACATCTTTATAGATATAATTCTGAAGGGCTGACGCCACCACTAGAGGTTAAAAAATGATGCCTAAGTTGCGATTATGTATTACAATTTCATTCAAACATCAAATATACCTCTGCTTTACATATTATTATGCCGTTAACTTTATAATCACGTAGTTGAAAAATTATAAAAAAATTAAAATGAAGGCATATTAGCATTGTTCTCAGGTGTCGTTTAAAAATCATCAAAGATGGTTAGTCGGATATCTCAGCCAGTTCCAACCCGACCGCTTTGAAATTTTTAGACAATCTTCTCCAATCTATAAATGGTCAAGATGTTTCAACATTTATAGTTACAGCCAAAATTGTTGAGTAGAAACTGTTCAATTTGCGGTCAATGGTATTCCAAATTACAAATCAAAATTTCTAAAAAAAAAAAAGGTCATACGCACTGCATCAGAGATGGTCTATAAATTTTAAATCAATCGGGTTGAAATTGGCCGAGATTATCCGGAGTCACCGTTTTTGATGATTTTTCAATCATCGATTTTGATATGGTAACTGAGGAAAGACACCGGTGCCCCTCATTTTTGTTTGTATGTTAGACATGTGATTTTGAAGGTAAGACATATAAAACACACGTATATTTAATTTTTGAATAAAATTGATGTTTACCTGTACATCTTAAACATAGATATCAACCTACAGGATTGGCGTTACTCATTAACATCAACAAAGATTTACTTTGCTCAAAATGACCACTTAACCACTCATGTCTGTTGAGATATACATACTAACATTTTTAAACAATCATGGGAAAAAAATAAACTCTACTCGTCTAAATGTATGCACCACAAAAGAAATGGTAACAAATTCAAATTTTATTTTCAAGCTGCTCATCCGATTCTGGTAAATGTTTTGTTATATAGCAGGTTTAATTACTCCAGGAATCCTCTAAGGCTACCTAAGGATATTTCAGTTTTGAGCAAATTTTGAGCGAAAATGGCGGAACGCGCGACAGCCCACCGAGGTAGCAGATTTAGAAAGTCAAATAACGACAACAAAAGCTTCAGAACCCTATTTGTGCCAGGTAAAAACTACATATGTTCTTGAAGCACTATAAGAGTTTCTTTGTACTGGAGCTCTCATATAGAACCACCAATTCACTGGCTATATGACCCTTTCCAAATACAATAAATTTAACCAGTTTTGATGTAAAATGAGAACCAAAAACAATAATTACGTGCATATTCTATAATATAATCTTAAATCTTGCAATATTTATTGTTTCAAATAAAAATTGTGTTTGTAAACTTGCACCCAATTTTGTAACATTATACAAACTCAGTTGGTAAGCCACACATTAATCTCCTTTCTATTAAATTATGGGAAAACAGGAAATAATTCTCCCACATTGGATCTAGAAAGGTGGTTACTATCCTTACAAAGCAACGAATTTATTTTTGCAAAACATTATATATTAATTTGGAAAAACTTCTTGTTCTTACAAGCGTATGTAGTAGGTGGAAAAAGACAATCTGTTCCTTCTTGTAATTTCTGTTTATTTTCTGCTACAACATGTTTCGGCTAAAAGCCATCATCAGGTAGGCAACGTCGATCAGGTAGACGTTGCCTACCTGAATATGGCTTTTAGCCGAACATGTAGCAGAAAATAAACAGAAATTACAAGAAGGAACAGATTGTCTTTTTCCACCTATTATATATTAAATATAAGACAAATTTGAAGTCTGCACTCGTTTATGATAAATAGTCTTTAATAAACCTGCGACCCATTAGTTTTAAAACTCTACAGATTATATTGAAAGCTAAAATGCTTAACAAGCTAAGTACTCAATAAAAACAATGATCCAGAATGAAAAGAAGCATTTTTATCAAACAAGATTACGAAGCATAATGATACATTTTAATATTTTTATCTTTGTTCCTTCACATAAATTTTTCCCTACTCAAACAATTTTTCAAACACGTTTTCAACCATTTTACTAGCAATATCTCCAACAAAGAAAACCACATCAAATTCGACTTACCTCTGTCCAAATCCATTACTAGATCCACCATTCTCGAACCTCGGCCTTTTCGGTCCTGGCGCGCCTTGCGGGGGTCCAGACTGTCCCCTCTTCGGCGGTCCGCCGACGCCCATCGGGCCCCCGCGACCTCTAGGAATGAATCCCCTGCCGCGCGGCGCGCCCCTGTCGTTCATGCGACCGCCGCGGTCGCCCGGTCCGCCGCGACCGCGCGGTGGGCCTCCCCTGCCTCTGAAACCGCCAGGGCCGCCTAATCCGCCCCTCGGGGGACGCTGTCCCATCGGTCCTCTGGGGCCGCCGTTATCGCCTCCTGGTCCGGATGGTCCTCCGGACGGCGGACCGCCCGGCGGGAATCTGCCGCGTGGTGCGCCGCGCATGCCGCCTCTCGGGGCGCCGCGTCCTCGCATCATCGGGCCGCCGCGGCCTGGTGGGCCTCCGAAAGAGTTGAAGCCGCCGCTGTAATTTGGTAATACAAATAAATTTAGAAGGTATTAACAGGACTTATTGATAGAATTAGGGATGGGCGCATTCGGATAACATAATCGATTCTGAATAACCGATTTATATTAATCGTATGTTTATAATCGGTTTTTAATAGTCTTCTTTACATACATTTACATCAGTTTTATACCCCCAGACGCACCTCTGCGCTGCGTCCTAGCCTTCGTAAACAACCTAGGCTGGTTGCTATAGCTGGAGTGAGCGCAGGGGGAGGGCACAAGGGGCCCAATGGGGCCTGGGTGCCACGAGCATTATTCTTGACCTCCAACACCCTACATACATGCATACCCCCCGTCACCAACTACGATCAACCCAACTCAAAATATGCTTTTACAACATTGACTCTCAATATTCATAATCGATTATTAAGAATGGATTATTAAAAATCGATTATTACGAATCGATTATTAATGGACAACACGAGAACCAAATCATACGATTATGAATATTATGAATCACTCGAATACTGAAAATCGATTCTTGTAATAATACGATTCTGCCCATCACTAGATAGAATATGTAAACATAGTTTGTAGGTTAGAAGATACTGTATTGTCGAAATCATAGTCATAGCAAAGATAAAAGAATATAAAGATGCGACGCTTCGGGTCGGCTCCGTTGATTTAGTGGGGTCCACATTTGATGATCTTGAACGCATGTGAGCTTTAAACCGTTGACCAAACAAGACGGGAATTGGCGGGAATTTTAAACTAACGAATACAATGCACGATGGGCGGCAACGTTACCGACATTAGAAGTTATGTAATGCAAATGAAAACAAATCAATATTCACATATATAAATAAAATAAAACGTATCCGACAGTCACCTAAATGGAATATTAACAAAAATAGTGGATTATAATATAACAAATAACAGCGGTTTGTTGACTTTTTGATAGTATAATTAATAATTAAGCAAATAACTGTGTGATTGTTTGCCTAGGCCATCGATATTCAAACTCACATTATTATTATTATGACTTGTTGCTGGCAACCAATATGTTTTATATATTTTATTCTATTTTGTTTGATAAATGACCACTCATTAAAATGCTTATTAAAACACTACATACACAATCTTGCACAATCCAAGGAACGTAAACACCAAACTAAGGTTATGTCACCCGATAGTCTACAAACACAATCAGCTGTTTGTAGCCATCTTTTCGTTGACCAAATCTATCCCACTCTCGAACCGCGTTTTCTTGTCTAGTGACGTATCTTATAATTCTCTTATGTTTGGTCATAGTCCATGTGACAAAAGGAATATTTTAATTTAAAATAGATTTAAAAACAGCTTGTGAGTAATGTTCCTTCCTTTAAATAACAACAAAAAGTTATGTAACATTTAAAATTATTATTTTCAGGAAATATATAAGGCCCAATTTTGTGAAAGAAAAGCATTTTTTCAGGATTGAGCAGGGTTGTTATAAAAAACGTTTTTTTTTATTTTGTACAAAACAAACATGTTTTTTTTTATAAAATGTTTTTAAACACGCAACAATGTATTTAAACATCTCGCAAAAAAAACATGTTTTAAATAAGGAATAAAAATTGTTTGAAACATGTTTTAAATCACGCAATTGTTCATTTGTAAACATTTTCATCGGCGGTTTTTCATACGTCAGTACATAGTAGAGCTAAATCTGTTGTGTGAATGACTTTTTGTTGTGACGCTAGAGGGCGCAGGATTGCAATGTCGGCCAAAATCGATTTAGTTAGTTTATTTGACAATTTTCGACTATTTTCACCAATTCATAGCCACCAAGTTATACACAAAAAAGTTATTTTGGCGTTGCGTTTGTGATAAAAATTGACGATCGATATATTTTTGTGTTCAGAATGTCATCCCGATAGAATATATCATACAAAGAATATAGGGTGCCATTTAAAATTTCATTGATGACGTCATTTCCGGAAAAAGCGGAAGTCATTAACCTCGAGAGTATCTCAAATAATGGAATTTTTTGTCTACTCACACTTTCCCAAATTTCATTCGTCCAGTTTTATAAACAAAAAAATTAACGGGAGTACCTATGGCGTGCGTCACCCGGTATGTTATTAAGTTATTCTAACAGTATTTGTTTATTGTAGTTACATGTTATCACTGAATGTATTATTATATTTTATAAAGAACTTTTTTTTATTAATAAATACAATATTTAAATATTTTTTGATTTTTTAATTGATCCATGCATAAAAATCTTGAAGACCAGCATACAACTCTGATTAAATAATTAAATATGTTGTCCAAATTTCGGTAGTTTAAAACTCATATTTTAAACATTTAAAACAAACTGTTTTAAACTAGTTGAAAATAAAATACTTTAAAACAAAATATTTGTTTTAAAACATGTTTAAAATAATGTGTTAAAACAAAGTATTTCAAACATTAGAACAAGCTGTTTTAAGCATGTTTAAAACAAAATATTTGTTTTAAAACATGTTTAAAACAATGTTTTAAAAAAAAGTGTTTTATATGTACATTTAAAACAAACTGTTTTAAACATGTTTTAAAAAAAAATGACTTAAAACAAAATATTTGGTTTTAAAACATGTTTAAAACAATGTTTTAGAACAAATGTTTTAAAACATAACAACCCTGGGGTTGAGTTGATACGTACAAGTCAAATTAAATTAGGACTAAATAACTGAGTTAAATGTATTAAAAGTAAATTTATGTAATAACACACTATGTAAGTAATAAATAATTATTTACCAGGGACCTTTGCGTTACAATGCTCTCCCATCTGAGCTACTGAGTCCTATGATATTATATCTAACAAATGTCATAGGCCTCAGTAGCTCAGATGGGAGAGCATAGTGCTAGAAACGCAAACGTCCCTGGTTCAAATCCAGGTTGTGGCTGTTATTTTTATATTTAGTTATAACTTACATCCCGCCTGTATGTGACCATATTATTGACCTATAATATTACTTTGACAATGTCGTTAAAAACATTTTCAGTAATAAATATTTTCTTCCTTTTTGCAACTCGATCCTGAGAATTACTGTATTGTATAGTATATGACCAAATTGTATTAATAGTTTGAGTTTTCTTTTGTGATTATCTCTGATACTGTCTTGGAAAAAGATTTAGATACAAATATTATAGTTTGTAAAATATTGCATAAAATGGTTTATCAGAATTTTTATACAACTAATTGTTTCTGTTTAAAACACTTTCTGTTCTGCTGTATAATAAGAAATTAGAAAACGCAACAAGAACAGATTACATAGCCGCATTATCAATACCATAATCACTGTTATTGAAAAACTGTTTGTAAACTTGCACCCACCTTTGTAATATTATACAAAGTCGGTTGGTAAGTCACACTTTAATCTCCTTTCTATTAAATTATGGGAAAACAGGAAATAATTCTCCCACATTGGATCTGGAAAGGTATTAATTTTTAAACAAATCCTTAGCATTTTAAGTTCATTGCTCCACCTAATGATATGCAGAGCTTGTATTTATATCTATTTTTTTTAAATCTAACAATATGCAAACAATGCAAAACTTTTCTAAATTATTCTAAACACAGTTAAATTAAATGGTCATAGTTAAAGAATTAAATTAGTAACCAATAAATGAGAAAACCTTTAAAACAATTAAGCACAACTACTAGAATTTAACCAGTTGTCGTATTAATGAACCCCTTCAATTGAAACTTGTGGTTATAGATATCGGAATAACCTAACCCCACAATTCAGAAATGCACTCGGACGCAGTCTCAGAACAGTAAGAATAACAACAAGAATAATTCATTTTATGTGATTTTACTGATCTGTGGACCTTTGCACAAATTCGATTTTTGCGTAAATTGTTTCCGCAATCTTTGACGTAACGGGCTTCCGTAAACGGAGTTGTGGGTGTCACAAAAGAACTTTATTTTTGTAAATAAAACTAACTGTGATGGCATAAATATGGATTTTGTGTAGTTCTACTCTCGCAGATAGTCCTATTCATTATTAATTTGCACATTTTTAACTTCTGTGTACACAGCACATGTAGATCAGCTAATTTAATGTTTTGGTTAATTTTTCCAATATAGAATACGACAACTTATTAAATTCGTTAGCAAGGTGGTTAACGAAAGTTGTTAACGTAGTTGCTACGTAACAACTGCGCTTCAGAATTGGCCTGATTGTAACACGATAAAAACATGCAGACCTAATCAAATAATCTGTTTACTTTTGTCGGCCATCTTTAAAAATGTTTTCACGAATGCATCAATACTACTATTTTACTATTAAGGAATTTTAAAACAATCCTTAGCATCCACCCATTGTTATCAACAACGTTAACCATTCAGTATATTGCTGAATGCTTGTTCTAATAAACATCAAGGTTTAGCATCACCAATAAAAATACATATACAACTTTGCTCGTAACTCCCTATAAATTTACTCGTTATAACCCCATTGGCCAAACGTAGTCCTTCGATTTCAATTCTTCGAAATGGTAATTAATTAGAATTCTTACCGCCCACGCATAAAGCCTCCGCGTCCCCGTGGTGGGCCTCCGCCTCTTCCTCCACGCATACCTGGGGGCGGCCTATCTCCGCTACCAGTTACTTGTGTGTTGTTGGGCCTCTGCTGCGGAGGGTTCGCATTTGGTGTTGCTGCAGGTGGATTTCCTTCCGACATTGCTAAAGAAAGAAACCAAGTTTAATGACCTTGATATTGCCACAAAAAAACGCTATTTTCGCGCTAATATTTATCGACACCGAACAAAACGCTTATATAATCACAATATACTACACGATCGATTGCGAAATGCACTTGAAACAACGGTAAAAAGCATGTGATGAGTCAATAAACCGGCGGCGTCACTTGGACTGACCCAAGCCGTGCAAAAATCTCAGATAATACCATTGTTAACCGCGATATTTATAGATAATTACGTGTAGAATGGTATAAACTAGGTAGTTAAGGTGCAAAATGTACTTACTTCTGTGTAATTGCACTTAAAACTACTATTAAAACAACAAAACAGCAGCAAGGTACTCGTCAAGTTGAAGTGAATTTCAAAATGGACGAGAATTGATCGCCTAGCAGCGTCTACCGGAATAAGTATGCTTCTGCGCGTGCGCTAAGTTGGCGTCTTCTATCGTAGCGCCACCGCGCCCACCGTAGCGGAAATATTCCGGCGAAAACGCGGGTAATTCAAATTATTCAACACGCATGTTTGTTTCTAACTTATAGATAAATAAACTGTTGCAAAATAGTCCAAACATAGAAAATAAAAATTAAATTAGGTCTAATATCCTTGAAAATCCCAAAGGCGTAGACAATAATACTTCGTTTTGTAAAATAGTGTTAATGCGATTATTTGAAGCCCCAAAATATTACATAATTGTGTACGCGCAGAAATACTTCCGCGTTGAGGATTATTTTTTTATTAAATTATTCTCATAATAAGGGTGGTATATAAGCTGGGATTAGAAGAAATTCTTTGAGTCGTAACCCTAAAGTCATTCAAACTGGCGGCATTAGAAGTGTTTTGCAGCTTATAGTAGTGGCATTTTCATAGTAAGTAAAATGTATATAAAATAAAAGTGATATTAAGAATTATTCAAATAATTTATTTTTGAATTATTGTCGATCGTAATTCAAATCTATAGAATAATTGGTGTACTATTCAGCTAGCCTTCTATTCTTACAGCAAATACAGTGTTTTGTGTAAAATATTGCAAGAGGGTTCATTTTCCTCCTCTCTTCCAGTGCAATTATTAATTCAGAAAATATTTATTTCGAATCTCGGCGTTTTTGTTTTGCCTAGTTCTGCGGTGTTATGCAACTATCGTTGCACCAACAAGACATATTGGTTGCATAACTCCAAACAAAGGGACAAATAAAACACCATAATTTTGTGTATAATTGTCATTTATGAGTTATTTATTGATTATTGTTCGTTCCGTTATGTTTATAGGTGAATCCCGAATATGCAGTCTGAAATCTAACATTGTACCTACTTACATCTACTTCCTTTTCACTCTTGAACCGGGACATACGCTATACAGGGTATTCATAAACATAACAATATTTGTTGTTTAGCTACTCTTGTTTAGCTTTTTGTTTATTTTTTAAGTTTCGGTAAAAATACATATAATTTTAAAGACAAAATTTAGTGTTACTTTCAGTAATGCGTAATTTTGACAATTTTCTGTTACAAAATTATAAGTTATTTTTAACTCATAGTCCATAGAAGTAACAAAATGTTCCAACTTTACGATAGGAGTTTCTTACCTGACATGTACAGTTTTGAAATGGCCTTTGTTGTCGAGCAGGTACTTATATCAATAAATCTTTCATTTCAATAAATCAATAGACACTTGCAAGTTGTTTAAATTTTGCCGTCCCCTGTTTGAAACAATTAATATTTTTGCCAGCATTATCGATATTAATTACCCATTTATATTTACAAAATGTTGGTAACCGATCTTCTACCGATATTTTTCGGATATTCGACCATAAAGATTTTTAACAAAGTTATTTTTAATTTCACAGTTCATTGTTCATTGACGTTATACAAAAGAAAGTTTCAGACGCAGCTCATTTGATTTTAGAAGAGCTATCCCATGATACCTCATAAAATGCACTTTTTCTATGCTGCTTAATGTTGGTCATGTCATCGTTCATGATTTAATTGTTCATAATTTTTGTATAGGAACTTTTTGACTGTGAGCAACTAGATAAGTACCTAGTTTGGTACTATATATAAATATTTCTAGAAAACTTAATTTAATGTTCTATTGAGAATCTCAAGCTATAAAATACCAAAAATCAAAACAGACTATTTTTTCATGTATGTATTAGATAACCTGGACATTCAGTACATATACAATTGTCAGTTTGACCACAGAAAATGAACAAAATAGTGACTAATGTGCCATAAAATATCAGTCTTATAGAGTAGCAATTTTAAAACATATGACCAATTATTTTCCTTTATGTAGATAAATATTCTTTCATTGGTTAAAGGCGGAAAACAAGAGTAGAACCAAAACTTATATCCTGACAAAATGTGCGTATTAACATCAACAAGAAACAGTAAACATTTTTACTTGATCGGATAATTCCAAAGCTAAAAATATAAACATAAAAAGCAACCTTCTAAAAATGCTTTTCTTCTAACTCCATCCACCTTAGTTGATCTTTTCAATGTCTTTTATAAATCTTGCATCTCGCAATGTAGTTATTTTAGTTATCACAGTAAAACAGTACCTAGTTTGCAAAAGACAATTTTAACTTATGCAACCAAAAGATTCCTAAGTTATTTCGGTTGCATAATCACCGGCAGATCAGCAATCATAACCTACGTTTTTCATAAAAAGTTAGGTAACTAAATTAATTTTTTCGTTAATGGACGATTAACGAAATTAACTTTCTGATTAACTTTGCCCAGCTTTGGATAATAACTTTTGCCTCCTAAACAAAACCCAACACGTCATATTATAGTCAAATCGTTGACTAAAGTGACAAAAGAATTTACAAAAGATATATTATCCGATCAAAATAAAACGTTTACTGTTTCTTCTTTACTTTCAGCTTTCACTAAAACCATGCCTATAACTTCCCAAAACTGTCTTTTTAAATGGAATTTTTCTTATTGATTTGGATGATCTTTTAATTGTTGTCTTAATGGTAGCAACAGGAAGTATAAAGTTTTTACAAAATGACCTATTTGCCATAGGTCCACAAAAAAAATATATGTTGAAGTTGAGTTTCCTATGTTCCAGGTTTTAGAATGTCGGTGTTAGGTGAGCCCAGGTTCTCGGCCTGGGCGGCTGCCGCCAGGACGCAGGGTGGCGGCTTCGCAGCAAACTTAACAGTATTCGACAAAGTGCTACCGGACATGGTGCACATGGTCGACGCATACTGGAACCAGTTTCCACCCATGAACCCCCTATGGCACGGAATCCTAGGCTTCGTCATAGCCATCCTCGGCTTCGTTTCAATCGCGGGCAACGGCATGGTAATCTACATCTTCAGCGGCACTAAAAGTCTGAAGACGCCCTCCAACTTACTGGTAGTCAATCTCGCCTTTTCTGACTTCCTGATGATGACCACCATGTCACCACCAATGGTCATCAATTGCTACAATGAGACGTGGGCTCTAGGTCCATTATTTTGCGAAATCTACGGTATGTTTGGTTCACTGTTTGGGTGTGCTTCTATATGGACGATGACCATGATCGCGCTGGATAGGTACAACGTTATTGTGAAGGGTTTAAGCGGAACACCGTTGACCAAGAAGACAGCGTTGCTGAGGATACTTTTTGTATGGGTTTTTGCCATCGGATGGACCATTGCGCCTATGTTCGGTTGGAATAGGTATATTTTGGTTTGAAACTGGGTTTTTCTTTTATGACAAATGCTGTTTGTAGATATGTTCCTGAAGGCAACATGACTGCATGTGGCACAGACTACCTTAATAAGGACTGGCTCAGCAGGAGCTACATTCTAATCTATTCAGTTTTTGTATACTTTTTGCCTTTGTTTACCATCATCTACTCTTACTGGTTTATTGTGCAGGTAAGTAACCACATAATAAGAAAATATACAATTGCAACCTATCTGCAACCTCTCATGTCCTACTGCATATTAAATATGTTGCAACACAGATAACATTACCATATCTCTTCCCTTTTTGTTGAAAACACCTCTCAAATAGTTTAATTGATGGACAGGCTGTAGCTGCTCACGAAAAAGCTATGAGAGAACAAGCAAAGAAGATGAACGTTGCTTCCTTGCGATCCCAGGAGAATCAGAATACCAGCGCTGAATGCAAATTAGCCAAGGTTGCCCTAATGACAATCGCGCTGTGGTTTTTCGCTTGGACGCCGTACTTGGTCACCAATTTTGTCGGTGTCTTCGAATCAGGTAGGATAACACCATTGGCTACCATCTGGTGCTCATTATTCGCGAAAGCGAACGCTGTTTACAATCCAATCGTCTACGGCATAAGGTTTGTTCTGGTATATTTCATTTGGACCATTGTTGACTGTGTTGTTTGGGATTTCAGCCATCCGAAATACAGACAGGTGCTTCACAAGAAGTTCCCGAGGTTGTCCTGCGCGGACAAGACGTCCGATACTCAGTCAGTTGCGTCCGGAGTTACACAAGCTACAACTGAAGATATGAAGGATTAAATTGACGAAGCATAATGACGGAACGTGAAATCTTCTGGCATTGCATTGGATCTGTTTAGACTACTTTGGCACACGACACTGGTACACGAGCTCGCTAAGTGACATTTAGAAAATGTATATAAAAGAACCCTGTCCAGTAACAAATGATGAACAATATTCAGTGAATATGTTATGTTGTCTTAAATAAATTTCCTGCAGCATCTTTGTTTAATTTTCTTCCCATATGAACGATTCAAACCAAAACCAAATCCTAGGTAACATTCTTAAGAGCAGAAATTTGGTGATATTGTTATCTTTAAGAAAACACTGGTTTGTATAAATTCTTTTGAGTGACATAATAATAATTCATTTGGTCTTAAAAGACCAACATGTCAGGGAAACTCCCAAATAAGGAAACATCATCAACAGGCGAATATCTTTATTCCCCACTTTATCAAAGCTACCAGAACTGCTGGTAATAAAAAGATTTGAACCAATCCTAGATGAAAAATTCATTGTACCCCCTTATCAGTTGGTTTCAGAGTCAAACTTTCGACAATAGACCAGGCTAACAGAATAAAAACGGCAATATGAAGAACACAGAGGAAAAAATATGTTCTTCTATATTCCTGGATGTGGCAAAAGTCTTCATCAGAGTTTGGCACAAGGGCATATTCTTTATACTTGATCATATCGCTCTGACTGCAACTAAAGCCAAATAAAGCAAGAAAACACTCAAAAGCATTGAAGCTGGAGTACCTCAAGGTAGATCACTTGGTCCAATACTATGCCTTCTTTATACACATGATCTTCCGCAAACTAGATTGTGTCACCAAGACCACGTTTGCTGACGACGCTGCTGTCATGTCAATAGATAGAAATGTTGAAGGAACAACAATAAAACTAACGAGTGTTGTCCACACTCGTGATTGGATGCAATTAGCAATATTGCAATGAACGAAAACAAGCCCGTTTGCGCACGTTAATAACAAACTGGAAGAATAAGTCATAAAATAGAACACAATCTACTGCCTTATTGGTAGGACGTCGTCTTTGTCAACATTAAATAAGCACATAACCAACTGTGTGGCTGCACTAACCTGAGTATCAGTATCATTTGACATTACCAAAAAAAATTGACATGGGCAAGAGTAAATTTAATTAAAGCTGATGGGAAACACTTATAATGTAATAAATTGTTTGGTTAGATATACTGCATAATAACTTACCTAATGCATATAGATTTTGTTGCTATGGATTAAAAAAGTCGTTGGAGTTCGAGGTTCTTGTAAGGATTAATGAAGTAATTGGGATTCCCCATATAATAATGGAATTCTTTTCATCACAATTTAGGTAATTGGCAAATAATTGGAAACTATTTGTTATCTGCTAAATAGTTTCTAGTCTGTTCTAAATTAAAAACACAAAAGTTTTTGTTAAAATAAGTGATAAATTTATGGAACGCAATAAATAAAGAGTCGTTATACGCTTTTATTTCAAAAAAGTATCAAGAATGATTTATTTTTGTTGGCAGTGACCAGCCGTAATATAAATAACTTTTAAAAGTATTATATAAATCTCTGGCATAGTTTTACCCAGCACAGCAGAACATTTTTAAACGGCCAAATTTTCCACTTCAGAGGATCAAAAAAAAACAGCTGATGCTTATAAATAACTTTATTTCAACAATGTGAGGTACTTAAACTGTGTGCCCAATACAATAGGGGATATAGAGATAAATTGTACAACATTTATATACACAAATACAACTAAGTGGTAAACGGTAACACTTCACGGAAACAAATTTATAAATTATGTAATAATGACAACAAAATATAACTCGTTATATTCCTATTATTACATACCTAAATCATTTGTGACGCGCATGCATTTTAATGGTGACATATTTGTACTCTAGAGTCTATTAATAATTAATTATTATTGGTGTTAATTAACAATTTTTTTTTGGTGGTAGAGATGTACGTATGCACGCATTAAAGTATATTACCATGTATAACATTTAACAAGTTCAAACTAGAATAATGTTTGCAACAGAACTGGTGCAATCTATGACTTCATCATATCCACTCTCGTCACTGCAAGCACTGCCATTTTCCTCCTCGTCTTCTTCTTCATACCGAACAGGTTCCTGGTCAATTTGGATTTTCCTCTTGAAGACCTTTAGCGAACTAAAATCGGACTGGCTCTCACCAATAGGTACCAAAGACACTTCCTCATTCTGAAGTATACTACCAGACTTCAAACCACAATACATCCGCAAATCAGTACCTCTCTCCAAGCTCCTAGCGCTCGACAAGACAGTACCACCAACTTTAAAATCTAATTCAGTCTTCTCCTCATTCTCCGGTTGACCTTCCTCCAGAATCGTCGAAAACGCTTGCTCCAAATCCGAAGTAACAGTGCTCGCGCTTTCGCAGCCACTGGACAGCGATCCTTCATCACTATCCACTGGGATAAGGTCAGGCGTTTCTGATAAACCCCTAAGCCATCCATTCACGTTACAAGACTCTATCAAATCGCTCTGAAGGCTGCTTTCCAACAGTTCCTGTAGGATCATATCGCTCCTCTCGTCGATCGACATGTCTTCCTCGGGTATATCATCACAGAACTTAATTACGCGTCGCCTATCATCAATATCACAGTTATGATCAGCTTTACAAGAATCCAGTTTGCTCTTGAGCGTGGTCTTCTTCTCTAGTAACGCACCGGTGCTGTCGCAGTGCCTGAAAATCTTCTTAGGGTTTCTATTCCTCCCCTCAAAGATCTCTTCAGTCTCTTCCAAGTTTTCCTCGATTATGGTTAGTTTCGGTGCTGATTTTGACCTTTCTAATGGTGGTCTATAATTCTGACCACCAGTACTCAATAGGATCTTCCTCCTTGGGATTGTCGGGTTTTCATACACTGAATTTACTAAAGAGAGTCTTGCGTTCTGTCGACTGATTTTGTCTCGTTTGAATTCCGCCAAAGCCAAGGCGATGGATTGTTTTAGTTTGGTTTCTATCTGCCTGGCAACGTGTGATGATGAGCATAAGACTGCGTGGCATCTCAGCTCGTGGCGAAGGCGTCTTCCTTCGTGTCGGTAGACCCAGCAGAAGAGGCGGGGGAAGTGTGATGGCGCCGCGCAGAATGTCAGCCGATTCGCCCAGTATTCTGTTAGGCCGTGGTCCTTTGTGGTGGCCTTTAAACCTCCACCGCTGACTGTGAGCTGCATCCTCACGTCTGGACGAGATGACTGCGTGTAGTTTCGCCAGAGAGTCGCCAACGGTTTCTCCACGCATCCATCACCTGGAAACAAGAAAAATACAAATTTAGACATAAGTACGGATGGTTTCACTGCTAGAATCATTTATAACTTTTCGCAAATCTTGTTTCTTCTGAACTGACTGAATACTGACAGTAGTGAATACTAGAGTGATTGAATACTTTGAATACAATAGCACATTATTTGAATACTATTAGTGTACATTTTTACGACCGCTATACGTGGTCCAGAACCAACCATAACTAACTACTATAGAAAAGAAGCTCATTCTAACTTTATATGTTGCACACCTATAATCTTAAGTAGCAGATATACTTTACTTTTTCATATAACATTTTGTATAATGTTTGAAAATGTATGTCAATATACTGCAGTGACATCAAACAACATTGACGTTCGCTAAAGATCGATAACAATAAAGAAAAACATTCAATCAATCATAAATAATTGTGGTCGCAGTTATAAACATTCGCGTGTTGAATTGATTATGAATTATTGGACTTTAACACTTATTGTGGGTAGTAAACAAAATGCCGAGTTATCAATAATAGTGGCAGCTAAAAGAAAAATAAAACAAAAATATTTGAAGGCCCTAAAAACTAAAAACAAAGGATTTTATAGTCAATTTACAGTATTGTAAATATAATAGATTATTTCTCGGTAAGATGAAATAAATTGGTAGAACTACAGTATTTAACGATGTAACAAATATTTATTGTAAAACACGTCCGGAAAATAATAGGGACCTACCTTCCAGGTAATCCAAAATTGCTATAAATAAAGTTAACCTCTAAATTACTAGATGTAAGAAAATCATAACATTTTAACGCGTAAACACTGATTAAATATTTCCGTGTTATCGGTTGTGTTGAATAACAAATTATTAACCTTCCCAAAAAAAACAAATCGTAAAATGATATTGAAAATGTACCATACAAATTTAATATCAAGGTTAGTGTATACTAATTAAGTTAAATATATAGCAGTAGATTAATCAATTTATGCTAATCGGTTATGTTAGTCAAGTTTGAAATCAACAAACACAATAATTTTCGATCTTGGAATTTTAATAAGGTAGACTTACTTCTGGTGGATATTTTAAGGCCTAAGTTATTAATGAGCTTTGTTATAAGTACACAATTGTTAGATTTGGTTTCTAAATTCCGGGTTCAGCAACGATTTTTGAGATAAAAATTAAGCAAATAATCACAGCACAATACTGCTTACGTAGATAGATAATACCTAAAATTAAACCCCTTCATATTTCATTCTATCTACATTATACATTAAATTCAAAACATTAGAACAAAAATTATATATATTATTTTTCTTAATTTGTTTTAATGCTTTTAGATTTCTGTGAATCTATATATAGCTAAAACTCCCTGGGAAAATCTAGAAGTTTTGCAGGTCTTCAGAAGGGCTCTTAACCTACTTTCTAAGTTTAATCTTAAGATGGAGTGGACCTAGAGTGGCAACTAGAGTTTTCGCAAAATAACCAACACATCCGCATGTGAGAAGCGTAGACCATACGTACATCTATGTAGTTGCATAACATTAAATTATCTACTAATAATTGAAAAATAATGCATTTCTTTGTGTAATTCTTATAAAAAATGTGATAGGTATACAATTAAGATGTCCAATGCAATAACCTGGGAAGTCCAAAGACAAAATTGCTACGACTATAAAAATAATTTGTTATGACCTTGCCTTGCCTTGAAATTGGTAATTATATAAACTATAAACAGTAAAATATGAGACAAGCTCCAACACATAACAGTAAAATATAAACGAGAAGTATTTTTTTTTATACATTCTAAGGTATTTTCCCAGAATTGAGTTTCACTCAATAAATTTGCACATATGCCCATTCGCTTCAGTAGCACAGTTTTGAACTTGTGCCAAATTTCAAAACGCTAGAGTTCATTGCGATTGAGCAGATAGTAGACGGTATGGGCCAGAAATCTAAATTTAGCGTTTATGTTTGATTGATCTAATGGGATTAGAAGTCAGAACAACGTACTCCTATTTCAAAATAAATTTAATTTGTATATACTTAATTTAATCCAAAATCCATTTTACCGTAAGTTGTTGTTACATCCAATATTATTACTTCTTGTGTAGCATTTATTACTTGTTCTCATTTTTTTTTCACTTATTTTAAATATTTTTATCTATTGGTTTCGTGTTTGTTGATTTTTTGTTTTGATTCTACGCTTTATATAACCATAATTTTCTACTGGTATATACCAGTAGTTTATATAAACTGGTTTTAAAATAAAGGCCAAACTGTTGATATGCTATAAAATGGTAATTATTAATAAATTTGTCTCAGCAAGCTCATAAAAAATAGTGAAGATCCAAGTCCAGTGCTAAGTAATTAAATATCAAGTAAGGTGGATGATCTCTCCATTATTTTTGTAATCTTTAAGTTTTTATGATAACATACGACCATACCACAGATTGGTAAATTTTCTCCCACATTTTGGGATTTTCTCCTCAAAGGAGAAGTACCTTGGGAGAAGCTTTGGGTACAAACTGAAACCCCCAATCTGGCAACACTGGTGATCATTCTTGTTGCAACTTTTTAGCGACATTTCTATTGACCGCCCGAATTTTAAATTATTTACTTTTGACTTTACTAAACTCGTTGCAGTCAATCAACCGTTGCACGTCATCACAAACCTATATAATAAATATTAATTATTCTAACCTACCTAATAAATATTTAATTTTCACGTCTTGTTGATTATTTCGTTCTTAGATTTTTAGTTTTTGCAACACAGAGAACACCATCAACTGAGTCATCTACTGTTTCTCTGGGTTTCTTTTTAATATTCAAATTGTATGTCCCATCATATGAAGATTTAAAAGAATAAATATTTCATCATATGACCTCCGTAAAAATAGTGTTATCTAAATAAATAAAGCAGTCGCGGGACATATTTTAGGTTTACCGATGTTTAGAGGTTATGTTATTATTTGTTTTCGACTAAATTGTATTCGCCTGAACTAGCAAATGTAGTTGGCGCTGCAAAAAATAGTTATGGCCGCTCTAAACGGGATAAAATCCTGGTGTTCTGTGTACAATGTCCAACCGCAACCGGCTTCAAGGAGTAATTTTTTAGTCCTCCTTGCTCTAAAAATGCCTAAAAATGCTTCTCATACTAATAAAAGTCATAAGTCATACTGGCTTACTGCATACCGAAAGCAACGATGATTCTTTCCTGCATACAGCGGCCATAACATTTCTTTGCAGCGCCATCTACATTTGTCGAGTAGAAATCGACGTACAACAACGCTGGATTGTACATTTTTTAATAGGGTATTTGACTATCATTGGAAAACCATCTTAGTGTGTTTATTCCTTCACTCTACATTGTAGATGCATTATTTTTCGTAATTATTTCCTCAATATTTCCTAAAAATCAGCGTTAAAAATTGAATCACAAAAAGTCCCGCCAAAACGATACTTTCTGTTGTGTGACGTCACCGGTTAGTAGATGTCAAATCGGCCCATATGGTCTGTCAGCATCGGCATCGTCGCCGTTTGGTAATTGTGTTGTATGATGTGTTGTTTTCGCAATTTCTACATAAAAATGGGTTATAAATGGTGTATAAATCCACAATGCAGACATACGTCAAGAAAAACTCCGGATAAACTATTTGTAGCTGTTCCGCAAGATTTGAAACTGCGAAGAAAGTGGTTGGCTCGTAGAAATCCAAATGAAATAAATAGCCGCCAATACAAGTGTTTTCTGTTGTGAAGATTACTTCGACATAAGTAAAACTGACTAGAATAAGTTATCTATCGTATTTTCGAACCAGGTATTGTCTGATCTGACAGCTTCAGGTTAGGGCTATCCTAACCTACAAAGTTATGGTTACATGGCGCTTTCGTGCTATTAAATTCAAACGGGAGAAGCATAAGAGCGCGTTCGGATAACCCGGTATTGTACGGTGAGAGTGACGCGCTGCATAATAGGCGGACTAACGTCATACGGCGTTTATCTGCATATAAGAGAGAGACAGCCGACCCAAGTTATCTGAGCATTGCTCTCCCCATACCCTACCCTGACAAACCGAACGCGCTCTAAGCGTACTAACGAATGACATCACTGGAAACTGAGCCAATTACAGAGCGTTTTCAATCACGTGATAGGACGTGGATAAAATTCAATTTTAATTTTGGTTTTTCATAGAAATAAAGCATATTTGTTTTGAAAATTAAGAACAAATAGTTTTCTTAAACTGTAATCTATTAGGATGACTATAATACATGCCATATGTTTAATACAGTCAAATACCCTATTGCGGTTAAGTCGCGTCGTTTTGCTAGTTGGTCCATAGATGGCGACATCTTATACTAAACGTAGAAACATGGACACGAAAAAAATTGGAAACGATAAAGTATTCCTGATGATCATGATATCCTCTTTTCGCTATTGTTTCTCTGTTATCAAGTTAACGAGGCTTTTAACAGTTGAACGGCTAATTACAGGGTATCGGTGCGATCTCGGGTTGCCGGTGCAAGGCTGCGTTCCCACATAGTCAGGACTTCAAGAGCCGTTTAGCGTTTGTTTTCTAATGCCGCGTCGTGTTTCTTTCACCTGCTGTGTACCGTTGCAGTGTTGTGGTGTGTCTGATTTTAGTGGCATGGAAGTGCCTAACGGCATCCTCGTTTACAATGGGGAATGTTTGGATTGCGAACACGCACGCAGAATACAAACATTAGTAGTGGTAGAAGAGTTGGCGATTTGGTTTTGTTAAGGATAATGAAGAGCAGCGAGGAGTTGCTCATACCGTTGTAATGTTTTAAACGCCGTTTCAGTTATTTCGAAGTGTTCTGACTTCGTAATTTAATCAGAGTGTACTGATTCGTGCGTTTTCTCTTAGGTTTTGAAGCTCTAGCGTCAGTACAATAAAATTCTGGTATTGTACGATCCATTTCTCTCAATGCATTTAAAATTTTAATTTTAAATAACCCAAGTCATAACTACTGCGTCAATCGGGAAATGCTCGCTACCATTCGCTTCCGAAGGTCCTTATGCAACTGCCATCGGAAAGGAATTTCAATATTTATGAAAATTATTTATGCAAACTTTGGTGTGGACTACAAATATAGAAATGCTTTCCGATGGCAGTAGCGTCTGATTATTGTCTGCTCACTGCTGTAATACATTATAAAATATATTTAAATATTAACTATAAGAGCCCTAGTTATTTTCTTCCGAACTTCTCTAGACTTGCACTCTGGAGTATTGTAGTGTGTGTTTGTAGTGAGTTGGAAAGCATGTTTACAATAGCGACGATTGTCAAAGTACTACCTATATCATCGACTAGAAAACTCAAACACAGTCCAGTTTGAACATTTGTACAAATAGAAAGCAATACATTTAGGTTACACCATATGATACCATACATATCAGACTGGCCACTCGAAAAAGGAACTACGTTTCGAGAGAGAGATAGAGGGCTAAACCAGATTAAAGTCCATTCGTGAGTACTCGGGAGAAATCAATAAAATAGCGCGTGGATTTTAAAATCAGCTGTTTCCCCAACCGCCAACTCTAACCTCAAACAACACTTGTTTTGACGTTAACATTTGTTGGTTATGTGATCGGTAGTTATTGCGATGTTTCTTTTCGTGTTTCAAGTAGTTAGTCGGTCTGGAACTTGAACAGCATTATTAACTTCCCGCCCGAAAGCTAAACCAAATTAAAGGGACAAAGGATTTGCGCGAAGTTGGCAGTCTTATATGTCTCGTCTTTGACCATACGTCAAATGTAATAAATACAAACTAAAAACAAACATGTTTATAGTAGCGCCATCTACATCTGGTGATTTTTTTATTTGGAAGCTTTGGAGAGAAGTTCGCTACAGTTCGCTATTTGAATTGCGACGTGAGTCTTAAGAAGGACTATAATGTCGACAGCGAATCAAAAGAGATGTTTTAAATCTTAGTTAATAACAACTTCGGCGCTGTACTTCCTAATATCGAAATTGTATTAAGAATGTATTTGGTGTTTATGGTGTCCAATAGCAGTGGAGAATGTCCTTTTACCAATATAAAAATTATTAAAAATAGATTTCGCACGACGATGGCACAGAAACGTCTGTCATATCTTTCTTTATTTTTAAATTAAATTTAAGCGCCTCCACATCCTTCACTGCCCCGAGTCCCACATTTGTAAATCCGATACTGGCTCCGAGCGTGGTATTTTAAATGCATAACAACCTCTTTATTTATATTCAGTTTATGGAACATTTTTTTAGACATTTAAGTTTTTGTTGTTCAGTTATCATTTTGCCTTATTACCACAATCTACCTTATTATAATACATCCAACTTTTAAACAATCACATACCAACGAGTGAACATTTCCGTGAAGATGGAATCCGAGATTATCTAACCTATAATAGCCTAGAATGACCGATAGTGTTCAACTCTTTCCTGGGTGAATCCTTATGAGAAACGAAGCTCAACATTTAAGTGAAAGCTGAAATCGTCAGTATGATTGATGTAGAAACGCATTCCTCGACGAACCGCGTCCATGTCGTAACGATTTCTCATACATGAGGGAGCTCCTAAATTGACTGACGACCGGCTTATGTAACGATGCGGCATTTGTTTGTTGCCGCCACTATAATAGCCGGTATGTCATTGTTAAGGTTATTTCAAGTGAATCGCAAATTGCACCTCACCCGAGTTACGTAACTCCGGACAGTAGAGTTAAGTTGCAGATAAAATTTCCTCGGGGACTTATTCCTTGTTGCCCGGAATCACGCAAACCCACCCTTCCGTGTAATAGTCCATAAAATCGCATATATTTGAATTCATAATTCCAATTGAAAAATGTATACCCTGCTATTGCATAATTCATGAAAAGAAGGTAGGATTCTAGTAGTTGACAGTTGTTTAGAACGTTAGGTTATGATTTTTTGTGTGTGAAAACGTCAGAGATGAGTGATGACGTAGGATTATGCCGTCGCTAGACGATGATACGAACACTCTCCAACGTCGACAACCGTTTGATGTACACAATTACACATTGAACAGTAAAATATTTGGCATGAAACAGCGAAAGTTTATGAATCGATGAGTGATCTTTAATATCCGTTTCCCACGTTACCGGCTAGTAACATTTGCGTCGGAATTTTTTTACCTGATGTTGGTATGGAGTTTTTGAGGTTTTGAGTGAGTTACTCTAAGCGGGATACGGTGTGGCCAGTACTTGGTAAACTAGTGCATTTGTGTTCCTCAGTGTAGTTTATTTTACAGTGAGGCATTGTCATGCCACAAATTTTGAGGTTAAACACTTTGCAATTATGTTCTCACCAACATAACCGCAACCAATTACATTACCATTATTATTAATTATTAAAATACGTTTGTAAATAAATATAAGAGGTTTTATTACTTCTCCACTACAATTGCCTAATATTTGCAAGCATGGATCACGAAGTTAATAAAGAAATTCAAAGCAGTATATATTTGCGTCTGAAACCAATATTATGGTTTGAAAAGAATAAATTCAAACGAATATTGTTTCATTAAAGCAAAAAATCGTTTCTATCTGTGTCTATAGAGCATAACAGGAAGAAGGCGTTGGTGTTGTTTTGGGTGAGTGGTATACGTGAGTTGAAAACTTGTTTTGGAGGTCAGTGAGTACATTAAGAAGTTAAAGAGGAGCAGCACGTTACAGATTGGAACCCAGAAAAAAAATGAACACCGCAAGGGTCGCCAACATTGCGTACGTGACGATAAAAAAATCAGCTGGTAAAAATAACAGACACGTTTTGAAGAGGTTGGCATTGGAGCCAACATTCTTTAATTCTTACTACAGCTGACAATCGTTAATGGAAATGTGATTATATATTTACGTGTTAACATCCAAAATATACCATCGATACCATGAGGAATTAGTAAACATGCGCTTTGTTGGAAATTATAATGGAGACCTGTAAAAATCTATACGTGGTTGTCATACTAAGTTGAGGTTATGACTGTTATGAGTAATGCTATTTCTTCGAATACCTTTTATATGTACATAATGGCCATAACTCATAGTCATGGTTACATACAAATAATACAAATACATATTCAGTTGGGATATTTACATTTCTGATTCATTCACGCTCAATTCAGTCGTCATATGACATAAAATGTTTCTAATATTATAATAAATTTTGTTATTGTTCTGTTTACTCAAAAAATCAAATAAATCAGTCTAAATTAATTATTGCCTAAATATTATTTTTCAAACGCGTAATAGCAGGCGAATGAGGCTTACAAAGATGTAGGTAGATATAATTCTCTATCTACACTGTGGGCAAAAAAAAAACAACGGTACACATTTTTGATTACTCGTATTTTCAATAATATTTAGTCAATTCAAATATTTCTTCAAAAAATGAATTGCTTGTAATGCACGTTTCAATTCAATGTTATGTAACTTATTTATGTTCGGCTATGCATTTCGGATAATTTCGGGTCAGCCTAATGTGAAATGAAAGGTGTATTTAAATCAATAGGTAATGGATATTTGTGTGTTTTAGGTCAAAAAGGATAGTAGAGATTTTATAGCATCGTATACAGGTGATTTTTTTCGTATATGTATGATAAAATTTTTAAACGATACTTTTTTTTATTCTTTAAAATAAAAAAAAAACTGCAGGTATGGACGTTTGTAACAAAAACAACGAGAAATCTAATTGTGTACTTGAGTTATCTTTAAAGATTGTGGAGAAACCATTGCCAACTTTTGGTCGTGTTATGGGAGGCATGTTTGATTTTAAAATTTAAGGTGGTCTTCCGTCAGTTTCAATTATGATGTATCACACCTGTTATTTACCTGCAAATTTTAGATAAATGTTAAAGACCTTTTGTTTGTTTTTGCAAATATTGAATCTAAGCTGTAGTCAACGTTTTTTGAGTATGACACATCACTGCAAACCAGCCTTCTTTGCTTATTTTTTATGGAAGAGTATTTCCAATATCAGCCTTAACCATAAACACATTGTGTTGCCCCTCTTTTTTTCGATATTATTCATTTGCAGGTGTACCTACTTTTTACGTGAAAAACGAACAGCCAAGACCTGACAGAGAAGTGCAAGCAAACTGTCATAATTTAAAAAATAAAAAATATGTTGATTTTAGTTCTAAAACACCTCAAAAACAAAAACATAAAAATTTGCAAAGAAATGTATATCCCAACAATATATGAGTATAATATGTGAAACAGAACGAAAGAAAAATTCAAAAAATTCTTTGAAAAAAAGTTCAAAACCAAGCATGGCGCCCCAAGTAAACTAAAAGTTGGCCATAGTTTCTCCACCATCTTTAAAGATAATTCAAGTACGTATTTGGATTTGCCGTGCAAATGTTGTCGTTCCAAACGTCAAACTTCACTGGTTTTTTGAGTAAAAAACAAAGATTCAAAATTTTAGCCAGTATACTAAAAAAATCACCCTCCACCGATGCCACAATATCTCTACTTGTTTTTGACCAAAAGAAAACAAATGTCATAAACTACTAATTTTAATACACCCTTCATTTCGCATTAAATTGACCCGATAGTATTAGAAATGTTGCATAGCCATACATAAATATAATTTTCCGTCGATCGTATATTTATGAGTATTTTTACTGAATAGAAAATCGTTTATTAAAAAGCTCTATTAATGCACGATTTCTATTAATGCATGATTGTTTATAGCCAATCAAACGACTTCATTATAGCCAATCGAACATACGTAAAATAAAACCATCCAATCAAAACATTCCCTTATACAGGCACGCAGTTTAGAACTGTCAGTGTCAAATTACATAAATGGTCATATAACCTCAAACGACATCGACGAATAAAATCTATGTAGACGCCGCCAGAAGAATACGATCGACGGAAAAATTTTGTAACCAACACGAATATTAAACGGCGATTAATGATCTCGACAATTAACGCTCTCGCTACGCTCGAGGCGTTAAACAGTCTCGATCATTAATCGCTCTTTTTAATATACTTGTTGGTTAAATAACTAAAATACAATAAAAGATGTTTTAAATCTTCACAATATAAGCAATTTGTTTTTCAAGTATATGCACGAATTTATTTAATATCATTGTAAATATGAGTAATTGAACATTTGTACCGTTCGTTTTGGTCCACAGTGCTAATCTGAGAGTTAATCTGTTAAATCAGTTAAGCTGAGAGGCGAGTAAAAAATCTCTTTTACTGTATTGATTAATGTACCTAATCTGAAAATTTGCGTCACATGCGGTGGAAAGTATGCGATATACAGTAAGGTGCAACATATTTGTATAATTTGCTTTTATAATTTTTCGGATTTTAGCAGATCAAATATTGGATGCAATCTTTCATAAACTATAGAAATAATTATGTTAGCGTTAACTTTCTCTGATACCTGCCATTGTGTTAAATAAGACTATTATACGATATTTATTATTATTGTTATAAGAAAGGTTTGGATGTAAAATTCCTGGGACTTTTTCTTACAACTTTTTCATAAAGAACTGGAAGAACAGAAAAGTCCCGTTAATACACACAAATATTAACAATTTCTAAAATCCCTAACTCCAATATAAAATAATTAATCAGAATACACAAAATGTATAGTCTTATGAAAACTGTTCTTCAACTGAAAGTATCAGCTGCAAAATGTCAAGCACACGGTATATCATTACGGTATTTCTACATCAATCACAACACTAGCATCCTTAGAATTGTTTCTTTTTTACGAATGACAATTGGCATGTGACCTGCGATGCGACACGCCATCTGTCGACAAACTGTACATCTGAATAACTGTTATCATCAGCTGCATTAATCTTCCATGTTTTTCTTTCGTTCTACTGCAAATCAAGTGCTGCATTGAATAAATTATTGTTTTTCGTGATATCTACCTATGCCGAGGAAGTAAGAAAGTATGTACTGCGGTGTAAGCAGTTGACATCTACATTATACATGTATGATAAGTACAACATACCATGACCTAAATGTGAGCCGTTAAAATTCAATAAATCGTTAGCCGAAACAGTTTATAGATCGTAAATATTCATTGAATGAGCTCAGTGCTTTACATTAGCGCATTACGTGGTTGAGAACTACTTTATGTGGATAATTTTAGCGCCTTCCATTAGGAGAATACTTTCGACTTTATTTGCACGCTAATTAATTTACACTGTCCTGTAATTACAATCGCTTTCCGCAAATGAAGTTGTTTGAGTAAGTTATTATGCAAATTTTCTATGAGAGTTCCTATAGTAATTATTATCTACCTACAGCAGGTGGTTGTGACCTTTCCAGGAAGAAATATATGCGTTTACAATTGAGGAAATAGTTAAATTACAGAATAATAATAATAATTATGAACTTGTTTACGGAATTCCTCAGTTTGTTTTTAAAATAGGTGACCGTTTACGTTTTTAACCACGTAAGCGGGCGAAATGGAAGATTTTGCAAGAACTGGATTTCAGAATAGACGTCAGAACCAAATCGACACGTCCAGTTCAGAATTGAGGTTCCGAAACGAAGAAAAACAGGTTACAAACAAAAACAGAGATAAATATGTCACCTTCACGATTTAAAAACCATAGTTTTTAAAAAAATCCGTTAAACGTTACCTTACATTATAAGAAACATAGAAAGAAATTTGATTATTTATTAAAAGAAAATAGACGATTCATCAGTCATTCAGATTCAGATTCAATGTCACTCAGCAAAGTAAAGAAGGACAAGTCAACATGGGTTTCCACTTCATAGCTTAAAGATGTAGTCTACCGGAAGAGTTTCGTAGATTCTGAATCCTAGCGTTAATATGAACTTATTACGGTACCTTTTAGATGTAGTATTATACCCTTGAAAGTATATAAAAAAGAATAAAAATACCTATGAGATTAGCTTGAATTATTTATGGTTTTTGCGTGATATGAAATCGACGAATTTAGAAACAAATTTGTTTTTATGTCCTACATGACCACAAAGTGACATTTTACATCTTTGATACTGGGGCAAAAACAGCTACTTTATGCCCGCGAGGGCATTAAGGATTTTTCCGTCGATCGTTTATTTATGAGTCAGTTTAGTGAATAGGAAATCGTTTATTAAACAACTCTATTAATGCACGATTTCTATTAATGCATGATTTGTTATAGTCAGTCACACGACGTAAAGACGTCGTTTGATTGGCCAATCGAACATATGTGAAATGAAACCTTCCAATCAAAACATACCTCCCTCTAGAACTGTCAGTGTCAAATTACATAAATTGTCGTATAACCTAAAAAGACATTGGCAAATAAAAATCTATGTAGACGACGCTAGAAGAATACGATCGACGAAAAAATTTTGTAACTAACTCGAATATTAAACGGCGATTAATGATCTCGACAATTAACGCTCTCGCGACGCTCGAGCGTTAAACAGTCTCGATCATTAATCGCTCCTTTTAATATACTTGTTGGTTAATACTTAGTATATTATTATACAAGTTTTATAAGATGTCAAATTGGCGCACGAGTTGTTTTGGGCACGACGAGCGTAGCGAGGAGTAAAAAAAAATAAAAAAATAATAACTAAAATAATAACTATTAACGGCCGCGCGGGTATTAAGTGTTGCCATAGTTTATATGTCAGATACATCAATATTTGACATTCAAATTGTAATTTTAAATCGTCTATATCAATTATTGGCGATTAACGTTATTCTGTTTGACAATTAATGGTCTGCATTGTCACTCAATTCCGAATTGTTTGTATTGTACTTCAACTCCGTAGATACGCATGTTACTTGATTACGTCAAAATATTTATTAATATCATTCAAACGGAGGAACAAAACCATTGTAGGACATGAAATTTTGTATGTATTACGGGGATTACTTGATGTTTATACCCTCGGGCGACTTCAAAAGCTCTCGGACTTATCGGCACTCGAGCTTTTTAAACGGTCACCCTCGGGGCATAAACATCAGTTTAATGCCATTGGTACAGAAATAACTATAAAGATACTATTGACTTTATCGTTTATTTCATTTGTTTATACGTTCTACACCATTCGTTGTAAATTTCCGTTGCAAATAGATTTTGTGTAAACACAACAATATTCATTAGTGCGGTATACTTGCTCCTTAATGAACAATTAATAAAATCTACAGTTTCTGAAAATTTCAACTAAAAATGTTGAAAAATAGCGGAGATACAAGCAATGTACTGAGACTCCTTTTTCAAAACATCATTTTCTGTGCTAGATTTATCTGAGACCCCTTTTATTCGACCATAAAAAAACCCAAAAAAAGTAGTTTAATAAATACTATCAACCACTGGTTTTTTAACTCAAAATTCTGATTTTGACCTAAGAATCTATTGCATTTATTAGTTGTAACTACATAGATTACAGAAATATATTAATGTCCATGCTCATATCTAGAATTTTCAGAGAACATGCATTCAAAATACACTGGCCAGCACAATTAAAGGAATGTATGATAACTTTAATAATCTTTGACCGATTTACATTATTTTTTGATAATTGTAAACATTTTAATCAAGATTATCACATACCTACTATTGTAATTTTGAAATGAAAAAGAAAAACTGAAGCTGCCAGCTCTAAGTATTGTACTAAAAGCCATTTAAATTTTCAACATTTAATTTTTACTTTATCATACGCAGTATGTAAAGTATTGTAATCATGCCAAAAAAATTTTTTGAGATTTTAGCGGAAATATGTCTTTTTGGGTCCCCTGAACATTTTTGACCAAGGTACAAAAAAATGTCTGTGTGTGTGTGTGTGTATGTGTGTGTGTGTGTACCCGTTTTTGTGGAGACGATTCCGAAGAAACTACTAATGGTATCGGGACGAAACTTCATATTTAGAAGTTTTATAACCAAACTTAGAGCTGAAAAGCTTTCTGTTGAAAAGGGTCCAAAGGAACTGGTGGTTTACTCATAGCATTTTTCGAAGATTTTGCAAATGAGCCGCTATTTGTGTAATGTCGTCAAAATAGTTAAATAATAAATTAAAGGAGAGGAAATTTTCCATAATTTATGTAGATGACATTTTTTGGTAGAATTTATAGTTTAGCCGCATGAGCAAATTCTATTTCATCGAGATCGGGCGTACTGCTTTAAAACTAGTAGCCAGGATATGTCAGATTATTTTGATTCTAATGACAGTAGCTAGTGTCAAACGCTAATGTCTTGAAAATGCTGCTGTCAATATAGGCTGCGTTCGGATATTGAACACCGTTACACTTTTTACACCCAATAACACGTAAGTGTCATTTGGACGGTGTACCCGGTGTCAACGGAGTACAATATCCGAACGCAGCTTTAATCGAGATATCTGTCTAGTTCTACTAGTTTTATTTTAATGCAGACATAGCCGATCTCGATCAAATAGAATCTCATGCAGCTAAACTATTAATTTTATATATAGTATGATAAAGTCATGTGCCTGGCCACATCAGATTTTTTTTGTTCAGTTTAATATCTGAATTTTTGAACACAATTTCAAGTAAATTTTTGCCACACCAAAAAAACTGGTGTGGCCAGGCATTTGACTTTATCATACTATACAGCAGTGTCAAACGCTGATGATCCGATAATACTGTCAATAGAATCAAAATATCTGTCGAATCATGGCAAACTAGTTTTGTAATGCAGATACGCGCGATCTCGATCAAATAGAATGTTTTGATGTGTGTAGCCGGGTTAGCGCTGGTTCGAAAAGAACTGCTAACGCTTCACAAAACTTTTTTTATGGTAGGTATATATGTACATACTGCAAAGACCTACCAACAGAGTCAACTGCAATGCGTAACTTTTAAAGTTAAAAAATCATTGAAAAATGATAAGAGTAAACCTCCAGTTCCTTTGGACCCTTTTGAGCAAAAAGATTTTCAGTTAAGTTTGGTCATGAAACTTCTAAATATGAAGTTTCGTTCGATACCTTTAGTAGTTTCTCCGGTCGCCGCCACAAAAAAAAACGGGGGACATATTTCCGTTAAAATCTCAAATTATTTTTCGGCACGACTCCTATACTTTATCATACTACGTAGGATAAAGTAAAAAGCAGCACGTGTTACTTGATTGATAATGTTAGACTATTGTTTTTAATACCAGCAACCATTTAATTTAAAGATAATTACCAGAAATTAATGGGTAGATAATTAAAATTTAATAAGTGCAACTAAAAAGTGTACTTGACACTTTAATAACGTGTATGTCCATCTCTGTTCAAACAACAGCACGTAGTCGACGTAGCATCGAATGGAACAGTTTTACCAGTATCATCAACAAGTAGACCAGACATTCAACGACACAACTATTGGACTTCAAACAGGAAAGGAAATACATAAAATATTAGTTACTCAAGTCTTCCTCTCAAAGATGATTCCCGTTTTCAGCGACTATAAAACGCCTTATTATATGTATCATTACCATCAAACTACCTACTTCAGATGTATCATTTTTTTCCCATAATCTGCTCACCGAAGCGAATCAATACAACGAACAATAGAGGCTAGATCATTAGAAGAACAGAACAAACAAAAATCTATTCCTCGCGGAAGCATAAATTTCATTTTAATTGAGCTTAATTGCACACATATACGTTGGTCTGGACGATGATACATCATGCAGCGCGCTTTCAACATTCACGGTCGTTCATAGTAGAAGAAGAATCATCTTCGAGGAATCGCTATAATCCCTTCCCAGCATTAAATTCCTCTGCAGCCATTGTCGTGCCGTGTAAGTCCCGCACGCAGCTATGTCCCATTAATTGTCTTAAGTAGTTTACAATCACCGTAAGAGATAAAATCTCGGATTATGAAATATTTCTCCTAACCTATCTAATGAAGGTTTTCCAGCACACCGTGTTTTTTAATCTGAAACTGTGCGCTTAATTCCACTAATTAGATTCTGCCGTCACGTACAGGCCCAATTAAAAATAATTATAATTGGAGCAGGCGTGTGTATGACATTTATGTGACGCGTGGGCCTTTATGAGTGTTGCCTGATGGTTGCCTGCCCAGTTTTGCCAACTGTGAAGAGGTTTCGTCAAAAGAACGGTTTTGTTACTTCTTTCCTGGTCGACTAATGTCCAAAAACTGTATTCATAAAGATTCTGATTCATCCTCGTGAATATTAAGTTAACAGTAGTCTAAGATGAGATTTTATTAGCGTATCGTCTCTAGGTACCTAGTTGTTTCATTTTTAGGTTAGATCAGTCGTTATTAATAGACAACTACGAATAGAATTTAGTATGCTAATTATCGAGTGTATCAAGTTCCACTACACGATAATGTGAAAAGTAAATCTATTTAAGTAAGACGTCAAAAAAAAAACCTAACGTAAAACAGTTATAGCAAAGTTATTGAAGTCACAAACTTCTATTTTCCATCCATCCTTGTCGATTTTAAGGTTTTAAGTTGTTGAATTTTCAGTTCTGACTCTGTTATCATATGAAACGCCTTGACACCAGTTAAGGTTTTAAGTAATAATAATCTGGGTTGGGCAGCTGAATGGAGTATTCTATATTATTAATTTTATGAAAAAATGTTAAAAATAAAAGTTGTTGGGATAATTTTTCTCCAGTAATATTGGTAAATTCTGGCAAATATGGATTTTGTGAATTGAACTAGTCGTTTTGGATTTTCATTGTATTTGTTTTCAGTTGAAAATAATCTAAAAGAACTAGATTTCTTTTCCACCGAAAACAAACAAAAAAAGGGTAATATTATAGGTAAAATTTATAGTAAGTTATTACTAAAATTATTATTTATTTTAATAAATTTGGATCCTACAATTATTATTAATTGAATCCAAAAATATAATTAATAAACTTTTCAGTATAGATGAAAAGATTTTCAAGTAGGTACTTAATTATCCATGACCTTGACTTGTCAAATGATCAACAAAAACTATCGAGCAAATTACTACTGACTTCGGTATACTTATTTTTTTTTCGTAGAATCTGATTCTAAAGGCCGCAGCAAATTAGGTGTATTTTTATTTTGCTTATTTTTCATATACCGAGTCATCTAAAATGACGAAGGACAGGTTGAATTTCCCGCCATATTGAATAATTGTGATGTTGGTAATGGTTGCAAATAATAGCTGTTATTTTTGTTCAGTGGCGTAGGTATTCCTTCTTGTATAGGAATTCATTCTCTGATTTTATAATTAGTAGTAGTATATTAAATTGAAACAAAAGGTTTTGGAAATTTTGTTTGTCTTGGTAAAGACATTGGACATGAATAAAACGTTAACAAGACAGCATATTTTAAAACTCAAAAATAAATTTTTAAATATAATATAAAAATAATATAACAAATAATAAAACGTAACCCTTACTGACGAGTCCGCTATGGTATCTGACAGCAATCATAACCTGTATCCTGCACGCATACCATATTAGTAACACTAAATACGTTCAAAACTGTGGCGGGAAATTCAATCTGTCCTTTGTCATTTTAGATCACCCGTTACATGTTACAACGGTTACAATGTAATTTTCCATGTATATATTATAACATTTCTAAACAAAAATGTTAAAAACAAAAGTTGTTTACTTAGTTTATCTACGACTCACATATAATAAGTTCATTGCATACGTATCCATGACTATATAATCCACATGGTGACGTGCCAATGATTATAATGAGTAATGACACTAGCGGTGTATAATAATAACAGTTCGTTCAAATAATGACTTCATTATTTGAAGGAACTGTCATCATTATACGAATGTGCTGTCAAAGTCAGTCTAAACCTACGTGGATGACAGTTATTTGACATTTAGCCTCGCCGCCATTGACAAATACATTTAAAATATTTGATTTAAAATGGAATTTATGAGTCATAGATAAAACGTTGTATTCGACTCGCACACAACTGATATAAATCGCTCGCATGTTTATACGCTCGTCTCCGGCTCGCGTATAAACTTCATGCTCGCGATTTATATCCTTAGTTATGTGCTCGTCAAATAATATACTATAATTTTGTTATATTGGTAAACCCAGGAGAATATAAATTTTGTGGATTGAAAGTTACCTACTAGTCGTTTTAGATTTTCATGCACTGAATACAAATGTGGGCTGAAAAGTTCGCTAATAAGTCAAGTTCGTGAAAAAAAAATGTTAAATTTGTGATTTTGAAAGTTGATGTGTATTGATGTTCGAGAAACCGCCAAAAGTTCTGAAAGTAGACGTTAAACTTAGGTCTTACTAAACTACTAGAGCAGCGCCAGCGGTCCCCAAACTACGGCCCGCGGGCGACATTAGCGAAGTAGACTTATGACGCGGCCGTGAACAAGAGAAGGATAGCGGGAGAAGATTGGGGACCCCTGTACTACATGATTAAATTAGGCAAATTATTATTTATGTTAATAAATTCACATTCTACAATTAATCTAATAAAAAAATGATTAAAAATCTTTTTGGTATAGATGTCAAGATTTTCAATTACTTAATTGTCGAAAAGACAAGAATCGAAATGACCCACTGGCGTAGAATCTAAATCTGAAGGCAACCATTGCATTTTTTGATTTTTTTGAGAAAATCTGTGGACAATGAACAAACTGTGTTTTTAGCATTTGTTTTCCCAAAAACTAGCGTAAATTCATAATGTTTGTATTTAGATTAAGATTCTAAGAAACCCCTAAATATTATTTTAAAATTATGAAAAAAATACTGTAATAATCATACACTCTTTTGAAAAAGAGCCGGAAACAAAAATACGCTTACATAAAACAAGCAAAAAAGGACCTTACAGAATTTTACAGCCCGGATTCGTATTCAACGCAAGAAAATGAGTCGAAAACGACTAGTCACAAAGTATTACCAATATTATCCAAATGCACAATTGTCTTTTAC
The DNA here is from genome assembly GCA_963966075.1 of Aphodius sticticus. NCBI lineage: Eukaryota > Metazoa > Arthropoda > Insecta > Coleoptera > Scarabaeidae > Aphodius > Aphodius sticticus. Next base: position 14,947,407 of record OZ014508.1, on the reverse strand, counting down.
TCGAAAATTGTCTTATGTGAGGTGGAAAAACTTGTATGTTGTTGTAAAGAGAATTAGAGAATCTAACAGAAAGAACAATAAAAAAAATAGAGAGTGATTCAATAGAAATGACGTCATGTCGCCACGCTTTTATTTTAATATCCATATATTAAAGTTGAATAAGAATTCAGCAAACAAGTTTTATTATTAAATGGTAACAATTTGTATTGACTTCTCGACCTTGTGTGAAAAAAAAGTAAAGACCAATTCCAACAGTCCAAGAGCCACGCCTCATATAGAAACTATGGCCTGTCATTAAAAATTTTGGTAGTCGTCTTCATTCAAGTAAACGTTCAATATAACACAAACCAACAAACATAATTGCGCAGCAATACGTACTGGAGAAGACATCATAATATTGGAGATACTGGTTTGACCTGTCGCGAAAACCTGCATACGTGACACCAGTGACACTGTTGACCTCTAAAACATCTAAAAGACATGCGAAATACGAACTGGTTCCTGCTGCCAATTTTCCACGTCCTGCATAATAAACGTCTTCTTTATAGCATTTCTTGGAGTTTTTATTGTCTGGCTTACATACTGATATAAGATATAAAAAGTATTGTGTAATCCATGATATATGGAGAGAAACCACCTGATGTGAATACATTAAGATTGATGAATCCGTTTTATATTAATCGTCTTCTTGGTTTCTTTCTTTTTTCTGGTTTTATAAACTGTCAGTATATGACTTTTATGGTACCTACTTTTAACGATTTATCTGCGCATAAAGATGACGACTATTCCTAATATTTTGTCCAATTATCGCCAGGCAAACAACTGAGCTAGCAAAGGAACACCAATTAACACTTTGCCAGGTCAAACAACTAAAATATTTGACCTCCAAATAGCGAATTTGAGAACCGTCTCCCACAAAAAAAATGCAGACATTGCAAAATAATGCTAAATGTAGAATTTAGTAACTAAATACGTACATCAGATTGATATTAATTTGTTATGTCTGGCGCAAACACCTTTTTTTTTCATAATTATATGATGTTTACACATACAGGGTGAAAATAAAGTAAAAAATTAATCGGTCTAACTTTTAGTTTGTTTTTGTTTTTGGAAAACGTATATGTTATCCAGTACAAATTATATGCGAAATAAACGAAACCAGCATTTATTGTAAGCATTTGATAAAATATTTGACCAATACCAAAAATATTTGTCCAATACAAAAATTATTTGAGCAATGCAAAAAATTACTTGTGTATTAAAAAAAATTTGTTGTGTGCAATAAATTTATATAAATGAACATCAGAATAATAATTGCGCATTTATATATTTAAATGTTCCTTTCATAATGCATTTGTACACTTAAATAAATAAATGTTACCTCTATAAAAATATAATGAGCAGCTTAAAAAATACTTGTTCATTGAAAAAATATATTTCCATTGGCTTAAATAACTCAGCATTTGAATATATTAATAATCTAAATTGTACCATGAGAAAATTATAATGCGCCCTACAAAGAATATAATGTGCATTAAGTTCTGCAACCTGAGGTAAAAATGTAAAAAACTCGATTTTGATAATTTTTACAAATTTATATCACCTAAACCCATTTAGACCAGGCAATAGAGCTGAAAATGACTGTGTTCGTGACAAAAATAGTAGCAGGAAGCCGACGGTCCCAGGTCACGTGAAACAGTCCGTAGATGTATTGTGATGTGTTTCCTACTCGCAAATATCATTTCTTAATTTGTTATAAACGAAAAACCTCAAAAAATCGTGTTGTTTTTGTTTTTCGCTTTTAAAAACTGAACCGATGGAGCAATCTTGATGCGATCAGACGAACTGTAGAGAATGAAAAGACGAAAAAAATGAACCCTACATGAACTTGTTCGGGTGAATATTAACGGACGAAACTCGAAAAAATCAGCGTTTTTTTTTAATTCCTAACTCCGCCATTTTCAAAGTTGTAGCGGAAGAAATGATATTTGCGAGTAGGAAACACATCACAATACATCTACGGACTGTTCCACGTCACCTGGGACCGTCGGCTTCCTGCTAGTATTGTTGACACGCAAAAATACCTATTGCCTGGTCTAACTGTTCTACAAACCTCAAAAAGGCTTCATAGGAAACCTTAATCTGAATCCTGAATCCTAACAGTTTGGTCATAAATGTTGAAGCATTTAAACATTCTTTAAGTCATGTGCAGGAGTCTCCGGAAGGAATATAAAAAAAGCGCAATAATCTGACGTGATATGCAACTTTCAAGCTCAGATTCGTATTCCATAATCAAATAAGTTATCAATACCACCCTAATGTTCAACTGTCTTTTTCTCGAAAATATCTTTCAAACAAGTAACAGATCTATCAATATCAGTACACAAAATGTAGAGTTGCCATTAAAAAAAGTGTTATGGCGTCATAAGTCGAAAACAATTGAATTTTTATTTAATAATATGTAGGGTGAGCCTCTTGAATTAATTAATAAGGTCATTATTGAAAGTCCGCGCTATCATTAACATACGAATCGTCAAAATCAGATCAGCGTTAATTTTGATGCGCAGTAGATCTAGTGCTCAGCATTTATACTCAACATTTTCAACATTTTTATTATTTTAATGCAATAATTAATAATTATTAATTTAATAATTTACATTTTAGGGCACAATATCAATAAAATATTGCTCATTATAACATTTTTCGTGTAACATATTCATATTCATTGAATGGTTATTCTAATGCACAAGGTATCCATTCTAGGGCACAATAGGGTACTTTTTATTTAATATAGGTACATTTAGAAAATTAACTGCTTCCGGGTTATGCCGTGTGTCAAGATTTGTTAATGCTGACGTTTTGCGAACCATGTTGCTCGCTTCTTCAGAGCTAAGTAATATGTCCATTTATTTAAAGCACAATATTTAATACTTTAACACTCAAACTATTTATTTGAATTCACATATTTATTTAAATAATGCAGACTTAAATCGCACCCTATTTTATCCTATTATATCCCATAATATGATTTTTGAGCCTCTATGGAGATACGAAAGAAGCTAATTGCACGGCAAGAATTTTGCGATTAAAAACATCAACGTTGTGTACTTGGCAAAAATCAAATTGTCAGTGAAAAAATGTTGTGTGCTACACGACCAACCTCGCCTACCATTCAGCTGTCCATTTCTTCTCTAGGCCCGAAAAAAATCACTTTTGCGATACCCAATATTTTGCTAAACTTTAATAACTTTTGTAATTATCGATAGATTTTGATGAATGTTTCATATAGTATGTTTCATATACTATAGAACATATAGTAAACAAATGTATCCAAATAATCACCCGCATATGGTATTTTAAATAATATATTCGTAGAACTTAACATAACGACAGAATCCACATGATGTTTTGGTGACCTTGGTCAAAATTTCAAAGTAGTCTCTTGACAATATTTTGGATTCTTATTCAAACAAATATCTCAATTTTTGTTAGAGATTTCCAAGTACATCTTTGCTATTTTAGCTTTAACGGTCAATAACTTTTGTAAACTTTAACCGATTTTGATTATTGTTTTAGCGCATAAACAAGTTTCTCACGAGTATAACACGCATTTCCAATTTTTAAGTTTATTAAACATTTGAAGTCTATTATACCGAGAGAACAAAAATGATGTTCTGATTGTCTAACTTTGAGACACCCAACTTCCTATAACAAGTTAAACAACTTGGCAAATTTTTTATTTTTTCAAAATAGTGGAATTTAAAGTTAAAATTGTAACTTTTTTTTTAACTGTGCATGTTAACGAACATTCAGATAATGGGACTAACACAAAAGCAAAATCTTGGGAATTGGTAGTGTCTCAAAGTTGGACCATCATTATGGATTCCCTGGTATAATAAACTGGAAGTTTCTTTTTAACTGCTGTTTTTAAGTGTTGCTAGCTGTTGTAACACAATATGCAATCTTTTTATGGCAAATATCGAAGTGACTCACCAGAGTCTAAACGCAGTATAATTAGAATTGGATTAGTCATATACATATAAGTCGATATATTCGAAGTGCCGGTGTTGAGAATAAAAACTAGTTGTTGTTCTATAAACCAACAAGTGTGTAACTCTAAATTTGTTTACGTTCTTTAGTTGATAATTGATACAAACATATACTAATTAACTATTACTTATAGCAATCTATTAGTATATACCATATTATTTTGAATGGAAAATACAAAAGACATTATTTCAATAATTTATGTTCGTCTGTCTACCTCTATAAATAATGCAAGTAACAGACATTCAGGAATAAACAGCAAAGAATTTCAATGGAATATATTATTTGCGATAGTTGGCTGTGCTGTAAAATGAGATAACGGATTTTTGCTTATAAACACTGTCTCTCTATTATGATAATTTATTAATAAATTCTCAAGCCATACATTCCGGAACAACTTACAGAGGAGTTTAACAATACTTGTTGCTCAGAAGCAGGTTGGTCATTAACAGTTGTTTCAGTTATTATCTAGGTCTGACTACAGTTAATATTTTTATTCTTATCTACAGTTACCACTTACAAGACAATTCCTGACACCGATACACACAGAAAAATTAACATTCAACGGTGAAATAATTAGTATAACTTTAAACTAGATATTTGTGTCTTATGACGTTGGAAAAATATCATATGCTTTCTTAAAAAAATGGGTTTGATATATTATCCGAGTTATCTTTTAATATTTTTGTTTGTTTTTTGTTATTAATACGAGTTAAGGTAAGTATTAACGAAGCTAATATGTATATCTACCTAAAATGCAAATTACTATGCTATTAGACTTTGTTTATTGCCATCGTGTTTACCTTGAGTTTGAATGTTAAAATTAATAACCGTGTTTTATGTTAGGTAGTTTTATTTTAACAGTGTTAAGCGTTTCAACCAGGTCTATTAAATTCGACACTCCAACATTAACTTTTATAGTGTATACTGTTATATTATATTGGCAAGGTATAGTGTAGATAGCTTGAGACGTCGGTAGGTTTCTTTTTTATAGAAATAAGTCAATATTAACAGGGATTAACACGTCATTTGTTCTTTGATTCATTTCATTACCTCTTTAAATAGCCGAGACATAGCAAGAACAATAACTGCGTTTTTTACCCCTTTAAAACCTTTAATACACTTCCGCTTATCTCTAAAACTATTGATTGTGGAAAAATCTCAGAGAGAAAATTTGTAGATAAATGCATTCTCTACAACACTAATCATTATTTTTTGAATATTCAGAACATCAAAATGTACCAAAATTCCAATTTTTGACTACTAAGAAAACATCTATTGTTTAAATCATTTAATTCAAACAGTATAAAACATATTTGCCATAAAAAATTCATGTGTGAAGGAAACTGATGAAAAAAATTCCGTGGGAAACATGTAATGTATGTTGTACGTCAATATGAACCGACTAATTACAAGTTACAGATAGGTATATGTAATTTAAAATTTGCACGCACGACAAATCAAGCGCGCGCCTGTTACGTGAATAATTTGAGGTTAGAATGTTAGAGGAACTGACCTTTGCCGACGAGACTCCTCATTAGTCATGATCAGCGTTTCTCAAACTTTTTAACATGACGACCCAAGTAATTTGTTTGTACTGAAGACGCGACCCAATCATTATAAAAGTAGGTATAATTAAAGATGTAAAATTACCGTGGTGATTTACGGAGCACATGATAATCCTATGGTTAATATAACACCGTAATTTACCAATTACATATTACCGATATATTACCCCATAAGTTTAATATGGACTCCGAATATTGCAGCGGTACGTAATTTAACATCTCTGGGTATCAACTTCGAAATTTTCGGCATTAAATGTGTCGCTTGTTAATTAATAAACAATCGTTATTACTTTATCCTACGCAGTATTATAAGGTATTGTAATCATGCCGAAAAAAATTTTTGAGATTTTAACGGAAATATGTCTTTTTGGGTCGCCTGAACATTTTTGACCAAGGTACAAAAAAATGTCTGTGTGTGTACCCGTTTTTGTGGCGACGATTCCGGAGAAACTACTAAAGGTATCGGGACGAAACTTCATATTTAGAAGTTTCATAAGCAAACTTAGAGCTGAAAAGCTTTCTGTTAAAGAGGGTCCAAAGAAAATGGAGGTTTAGTCTTAGCATTCTTGAAAGATTTTGCAAATAAGCCGCCATTTCTGGAATTTCGTCGAAATAGTTAAATAATAAATTAAAGATGAGGAAATTCTGAATCATTTATCACTATGACAGTTTTTGGTACAATCAATACTTTAGCTGCATGAGCAAATTCTATTTCTACGAGATCGGTCGTACTGCATGAAAACTAGTAGCCAGGATTTGTCAGATTTTTTGATTCTAATGACAGTAGGTAGTCTTGGTGTCAAACGCTAATGTTTTGACAATAACTTCTGTCAATATAAGCTGCGTTCGCATATTGCATTACACTTTTTACACCCAATAACACGTACGTGTCATTTGGACGGTGTATCCGGTGTCAACGGAGTACAATATCTGAACGCAGCTTTAATCGACATATCTGTCTAGTTCTAGTAGTTTTATTTTGCTGCAGACATGGCCGATCTTGATCAAATAGTCTCATGCAGCTAAACTATTAATTTTATATATAGTATGATAAAGTCATGTGCCTGGCCACATCAGATTTTTTAATTTTATATTTTATAATCTTTATTTTTATAATTTTTCGGACAAAATTGGTTATTTGTTCTGAACATTTAACATGAGTTTAGGTTTCTTTAAATCTTATTTACAATCCTCTGTCTGTTGATCAGCTTTTGTTCTTCCTCTAAAGTTAAATTATTTGAAGTATCGTCTTTGAACGGACTTATTCTCTACATATTTCCCAAACAAATATCTTTGGGTGGAAAACATTTATAAGTTGTTCTTTATTGTGGAGCCTTTCATTACCTTTTTGCATAATGTAAGTGTCTTGCTTAGTTATTATTTTGTCTTCCACTATCTGTGTAAATGATGGAAACACATCAAAGTTATTTTCGTGTTTGACCTGCTTCGCCCTGAAATCCAGTTTTTACAGGCTTCTATTTTACTAATTTTATTATTCAAAATAAAAGGTTTGTCTGTTAACCCTGCAGAGATCGTCGTTCATAAGCGAAAATATATTGGCTAAGTACGCCCCTTAGCGAGCAGTTTCAAAATACTCAGTGATGACTTCTGGTCTCTTAAAAATAATTCAATTTACATTCGATGTTTGAACAATCGTGTCAAATCTTGAAGGAGTTGAAGCTATTTTGTCAAACATTGTACGGGTTTTTATATCAGTCTTTCTAATATAGTTCACTATTTGTGCCTTATTGTTAATGCGCTACTAAGCTCTTGTTCGTCATTTCCGCAACCCCATCAGAATACAACATGCTTTTTTTCTTGCAAAATAAGAATTGATACATCTAAATATCTCTTCGGATGTTGTTCTGGCTTCCAATTTTAAACAACATAATTCCACGTACTTTTGTTTGACTGTATATTCAATATATCTGACGTACCTACACTAATAATATTGCGTCATTTGAAACGTTTGTTGATTCATCCAGTTGAACTGCGTAATTTTAGATTTCTGTGTATTTTCTACTAATTGCAATTTAATATCATAAGACAAGTCTTCTATTCAGCCACTAACCGTATCACTTGACATGGGTTTAAAATTCCTTGCCAGACAATTCTCTGCAGATATCTTTCATGCAAGGCTTTAACAATGTTTCTTCAAATATGAACACTTCAATATTTGATTCAAATTAGATTTGCTTGTTTTTCATTTATAGCGTTTTATTCAAAATAAATCCTTGGGTTTACTTTTTTATTGATTGTGATTGGATTCTAAATATCTCATTAGTTTATTAGTAGTTGTTATTAGTAGTTTCATTAAAGCGTTGGCCAATACATTTCCACAGATTACACACTGTGGTAAATCTATTCCACGTTCTCTGTTAAATGTAACTCCGAATGTAATATTTTTTCTGGATAACTATAAGTAAAATTGATATAGGACTCTTCTATATTTTTTTGCTACTGGTTTGCTTGTAGTGGGACCTGTGACCTTCACATTATTGGGCTAGTGAATATCATGAGACATTTCCTTTTTTTCGTGCACGTTTATTCCTTCAGTACACAATTTGCAAATTATAACACATCTACAACGATTTCGATTATACACACATTATGGACGGAATTCCTCCATTAAGGGCACTCGTCGCTGCGCTCCTCATACCCCAAACAACTCATGCGCCAATTTGACGTCTTTCGCATAAAACTTTTATAATAACATACCAATACATTACTCCCACGCTATTTATAAAACAATTGTTACGTTCGACGTTATTGTTCCCAGAAAAATATTTTTATTGTTAAAGGGTAATTGAGTAACAAACGTTTTATGTCTTTGTTGTTGTCAACAAGTGTGTTATCATAGAAAATTACTCGTTTTACGACATTATCCTTTAAATAGACTCAATAGAGGTTTAATTTAGTTTTCCGCTTAAATTAGCTGCGTCTCATTGACTTTCTTTTGGTTACTTTCACTGCCAAGGGTAGGGTTAATAAACTGTTACAATCTACTCGTGTATCGTTTATTATTAATAAATAATTTACGCTGGAGAAATCAGCCCAAAATCGCCTATGGACTATTTATTACAACAATAAATAATTAATTATGATTACGTCATTTACTTAGCTAATGATTTATAACTACTAAAATAAAACACTAATAAAAATAATACCTACAATGAATTATTATCAACATAATAACGGATTTACAGGTTCAATTTAAACGTAAACTTTGTACTTTTTAGTATCTGAGGGACATGTGGGTAAAAACGAAAGGCATTTATTATTGATTTTCGTTGGGTTTTGCTTGTGCTGGGAAGTTTGTTGTGAACCAAGCCCGCGTTCTTCGACAATAACCTGGCAACACATGGGTGACTCATTTTTAAGCGATGCACGTATTGTGCCTTGAAAAGAAGCACAACAGTACGTCCTATAGTCACACAGTGTCCCTGAACTTGTACTGGGATTGAGCAGGTAGATTAACGTGTCACCGAGAAGACTATTTACGTTGGTGTTCTGTAGTTTGTTAAGTACAACGATAAAATTATTGTTTATTTGTGGATAGAAAGCAAGGAATAACACCACTGCGGTAATAACACCTGATATCATTGCATGAAAGCAGACATAACAAAAGATATTACCATAGAAATGAAGACGAATATATATATACTATGCTTATAATGTTATTTTGTAACACAAACAAACACAAAATAAGATATACCCACAATATTTTTGTTTAGTTTTCTTGTAGTTGATAAAATTATGCGCAGAATCAGATTTCTTAATATAAAATGTTCGGAATACTGCGAATTAGTGTTAGTATATATGTATTCTAGGGTTTCCAATCCCGAAATTTCGGGATCCCGACAATTTTTCTATTCGGGATAATCCCGAAAAATCGCGATATATCCCGAAAAATCCCGATCAGTCCCGAAATTGATGTCACAATAGAGCAGACGGTTCATATATTTAAAACACTTTGTTTTAAAACAGGGTTTTAGATATGTTTTTAAACAATTATTTTATTTTAAACATGTTTTAAACAGGTTGTTTAAATGTGTTTTAAAGTACCGAAATTTGACGAAATTTTCCTTTAAGAGTGGTATGCATAGATCAATCAATATATCACAACTAATTTAAATTTTGTATTTATCAACCGAATAAAATATTATTCATGACTATGTCTAGGACACTTTTTGGTAAAATTAATAGTTTAGTTGCATGAGTAAACTTTAACTTTGAATGTCATGCATAGCAGTTGAGTCAGTTGACTCTGTTGGTCGCTCTGTGGATTATGTATATATGTTACCGGCAAAGTACGTTATGCAGTCATACCTAGGTTTACCTAGGCAAAGTCCGCATTGCCGGCCTTTTTTAAGCAAAGTCCGAAATTATTCGATATTTTGGACATTGCCTACACTGTGGTACGACAATCTTAGGTTTGCTAAATGTGTAGCAGGCAAACTCCGAAATAACCTGCCGCATTACTATCATACTGTCAATATTCTATGTACGAGTACGAGGCCCGATCGCAAACTATAGAAGAAAAACAAATTAATTTGTATTAATAATTTATTGCCTCTTACAGAACAATCACAAATAAAATAAACTTTCATATTAAAAAATCTGATGTGGCCAGAGTTTATCACATGAGCCATATGAGTTTATCATACCATATATAAAATTAATAGTTTAGCTGCATGAGATTCTGTTTGATCGAGATCGGCCATGTCTGCAGTAAAATAAAACTACTAGAACTCAGATATTTTGATTATATTGACAGTAGGTATTGTCAAAACATCAGCGTTTGACACTACCTACTGTCATTAGAATCACAATATCTGACAAATCCTGGTTAACTAGTTTTAATGGAGTACGAGCGATCTTGATAAAATAGAATTTGCTCATGCAGCTAAACTATTAATTTTACAAAAAAATATCATAGTCATAAATTATTCAGAATTTGCTTTACTTTAATTTATTATTTAACTATTTCGACGAAATTCCAGAAATGGCAGCTTATTTGCAAAATCTTTCAAAAATGCTAAGACTAAACCTCCAGTTCCTTTGGACCCTTTTCAACAGAAAGCTTTTCAGCTCTAAGTTTGGTAATGAAACTTCTAAATACGAAGTTTCGTCCCGATACCTTTAGTAGTTTCTCCGGAATCGTCGCCACAAAAAAAGACGGGTACACACACAGACATTTTTTTGTACCTTGGTCAAAAATTATTATAAATTCTATACATCTCAGATAGATGCAGTTGAGGCTGTACAAAGAAGATTCCTTAAATATATGTGTTTTAGGAGTGATGGGATATATTCTCCACGAGGAGTAGATGGCAGCCATCTTCTGGCCAGTGCATTGGAGGTGCGTAGAGGTTTGGCGTCTGTGTGGTTTATTTGTGGTCTCATGCGTGGTCATGTTGATTGCCCCCTTATTCTGAGTAATATTTGTTTAAACGTACCGTACTTGAATACCCCTAGAACTAACATAATGAAAAGTTCACCGATACATAGAATGTGCGACAATTTTAATCAGTTGCCTCAAGTGCCCGATTTATTTAGTGCATCCGTCTCATCAGTGCTGCGCTCTGTGGAAACACAGTATTGTAAGAAAAGGGGGGAAAATGTATCAATTACGATAGTGTTTCTTGACTTGGTTTGCATAATGTTGTGAATATTGGTTGTTTTGTAATTCCTTGCTTATGTACGTACATATAATGTTGCTTGGGCGTGTGGCGGTTGTGGGATTATATTTGTAGGGTTGTAGGATTGATGTGTTACTTGAAGGTGCTATTGTCATTTAATACATTCTTGATTATTATTATATCATGTTATCATTAGGTAAATACTTTCTAGTATGTGTCCTTTTTTGGTATATCTGTATACTATTGGGCTTTAAATAAATTATTATTATTATTATTATTAAAAATGTTCAGGGGACCCAAAAAGACATATTTACGCTAAAATCAAAAAATTTTTGTTTGGCACGATTACAATACTTTACATACTACGTATGATAAAGTAAAAAAAAAGCAACTGAAAAAATTGAGGTATAATCAGATACAACCTTAAAATCAGAGTGGTCTTTTTGGGTAGAATGAGGGCTTCTGCATGGTACACTTTTTACAGAGTACATATTATACAGGGACCCTTATACAATACATTTAGTGTTAATTATGTCACTTATTAGTATAGGGTTTCGAATGGTGACACTTGGAATTGCATAAGAATTAGTGGTGCCTTTTTTTTGGTACAGTTACATCTTTGAAACCCTTGCCCTCCAAATGAAAAACTGTGCCCACTAATTTCGCGAAGTGGTAGCTCTATTTTCGAGACGTCTTCAATTTTAAGAAATTATTCCTTGCAACTTTGGATTTGGTTCCTTTTGAATTTCGGAGTTTGCCGGCTACACATTTGGCAAACCTAAGATTGTCGTACCACAATGTAGGCAATGTCCGAAATATCGAATAATTTCGGACTTTGCTTAAAGTAGGCCGGCAATGCGGACTTTGCCTAGGTAAACCTAGGTACGACTGCATAACGTACTTTGCCGGTAACATATACAATAAATAGTTTAGTGAACCGTTGGCAGTTTTTGTTCGAACCAGCGCTAACCTGACTACACACATCAAAACATGCTATTTGATCGTGTTCGCTCGTATCTGCATTTACAACTAGTTTGCCAAAATTTGACAGATATTTTGATTCATCAGCTTTTGTATAGTATGATAAAGTCACGTGCCTGGCCAAATCAGATTTTTTTTCTTGTAAAGTGTTTCGTTTGTTAGGTAAAAAAAATATTATTTAAATATTTTATACTTTTATTACTGAAAATGAAATGATTAAAAATTATACTCTATTACTATCAACTAAGTAAATAAAAACGTTTCAACTGATTATTATATCTTTATTATTCCTTGATTTAATTTTAACAGTATTTTATATAAATATATTTATCTGTCATTGTTGATATACAAAAATCGGGCTTAATCCCGAAATCCCGAAATCTGCAATTCATCGCATTCTATATCTTCCAAACACAATTCAAATACTTGTGTATTTTTTTGCATCAGTATTTTTATACTATAAGTAATTTTATATGTAATTTACTTTAATTATTAAAAGTTTAATACAATATTTTTAATTGGGTTTTATTTTTATTATAGTTTTGCACACCAAGGATATTTATATATAGATAGAATTTAAACCGTCCATAAATGTCAAACATTAATTATAACTCATAAATAACTAAAAAAAAATATCCCACTAACGTAATAAAACGTAAAAAATACTAAATCTGTCGTTCTGTCGACATTAATTGTGAACAAAATCCCCACTTTATCGTTACGAAAAACTAATAATAATATGTCGTGCTGAGTACGTAAATATTCTGCGCTTTAAAAACTGCAGTTGCGACGAATACGTAATGTGTCTGGCTGATATATATTTACCATTTAAATAAGACTAAAATAAGTCGAAAGTCTTAATTAACATGGGTTTCACTGTAAACTGTTTATACAGGTTCGTTTATTTTTATAAAGTTTGGGTTAAATTATCTAAAAAGAAATGTATCTTATCTTGTAGATTTGAATAAATAGAGAAAAAAAAGAAATTTGTATCTTTAATTTTCAATTTTAAACTGAAAACCTAATGGAAGTATTCATTTGAAAACCAAGTATTATCGGGAGACGTTTTTATTAGCAAATCAATAGTACAATTAATTTAAGATTTAAGATTACAAAATGTCAGTTCTTTGTTGATATCTTCCAAACCACATATGATAGGTTAAATTTATTATAAGATCATTGAACAGCTTTAAAATGGACACCTTCATCCAAATGTAACTTCTCATATGTTACTTGTCAAGCCCTGTATAGACGGATCATTTTAGGATCAATGTAGGTTAAGTTTAGTATCTGTTACATGCTCATATATCTCAGAAATTAAGAATGATCGAAATTTGAAAATTTGGAATCAGGCGTCAAACGGTTAATCAGAATACCGAAACTGTAAAAACAACCGTTAATATAGTTTATGACAATTACATTAAATAAAAAAATCTGGTTCAAATCCCGGTGGAACGCGTGTAGTTCGACTGGGATTTGAACCAGCATATTTGTATTGCTGGCCCTACATTGAACCTCATATCGAACTAATCATGGTCGGTGTATGCCTTGTGAACAATCACAAACGTGGTAATTCAGATGAGAACGTAGATAGGAAAAGCATGGAGACACAAGCTGCGAACTGAAAGCGAAAATCTGACGAGAACGTAAACAACCTGGTAAACATGGTAAAAGTTTTAAAGCCTCCTATGTCTGCGAAATAGTTTTTTTTTGGGTCTCATAATTGCGTAACCACCAGATCTTGGTATTTAGGGGTTTGGACATGTATCTGACAATTAAATTGGTAAATTCAATATGTCGGAGCGAAAGTGGCGGATTAGAAAATAATAATAATTAAAGGAAAATGTCTATAAAATATGCTAAAGAACATATAGGGAAGACTGGATATTTTATTAGTGAAGTCAAAGATTCTCTCTTCTGGATGATTTTTCTAAAATGTTTGATGACATTTTATTAAATAAAAAACATACCTGCAAACGGACTCAAGTATTCATTTGTTTAAAGCTTTTTACTTGTTCCTAGACTGCACTTTGAGGAATTAGTGTAAGAATTAGAATTGTTAAATAATAATTTGGCCATTTTTTCAAACCTTTACCAAACGATATTCAAACCTCCTTATATTAATTAACTCTAGATTTCACGAGGAATTCTGGATTTGATGAATGACATTTGAATAGTCGTTTGCGATAGATTTATTTGCGCAGAACATAAATTTGAAATAGAAAACGGTTAAAAAGTCACTAACGTGATTTTGTTATTTTTGCGAATGTATAGCGGATGAATCCAATGCTCTAGAAGCAGGGTTGTACAATGTTTTAAAACATTTGTTTTAAAACATTGTTTTAAACATATTTTAAAACAAATATTTTGTTTTAAACATATTTAAAACAGTTTGTTTTAAATGTATAAAGCACTTTGTTTTAAAACATTGTTTTAAATATGTTTTAAAACAAATATTTTACTAGTGTGTTTTAAACATGTTTAGAACAAGTTTGGTTCCTTATTTAAAACATGTGTTTTTGGGTGATTTAAACATGTGTTTTCATGTTTAAAACATGTTTTGTTTGCGAAGTGTTTAAAAACAATGTTTCGTTTAAAAACATCATTCTATAAAAAAAAACATGTTTGTTTTGTTTTACATAAAAAAACGTTTTTATAACAACCCTGTCTAGAAGTCAAGAAATTCTAAAGACACCTCAAAGTAATCACAAAACATTATATTTGTCTGAAATCTTTTGAAATTTGATTCGTCAAGAGGCCTTGAAGTACGACATTTCTGGTGGTATTCGCGCCATTACAGAATAAAACAAAAATACGGTATTGGCACGACCAGAATTCTGTCCAAAATGTTACCGAAAACAAATACGTTATGTTATGATGTGTTCTTGGTGCTTTTGATGCTCTATTCATATGCATCGCAAAGAAGCACAATTTGGTACACAGTTTCCATATGTAACGCGATTTTATTAGTTGCCACTTTTGAGTATCATAACTTACCATTTAGCACAAACGTTGACAATGACATTGACCACGACTCCGTGCAATTTACATGCTATGAACCGAGGACCTGAATGCCATCTGCTTGTCTTTCCTATAGCAGCACAGTTTCCTTAACATTTATTCTTCAAAATCAACCTTCGTGGTTAACTAAACACACCATCTTCAACCCTTAGTAGGTATAATAAGAAACATGTTATTTTCTTCTTGTATACCAAAACATACCCAATATATGAGAGAAAAACACGAAAGAACGCTACTTTCCACATTCGAAAACCATCTCAAGCCAGCTAGTAATTAGTCAGTCAATAACCCAGTTGCAATTCCCGTCCATTTAAGAGCCACAGCGTCGGCAATACAGGCAGCGACCGCAAAGGACGTAATTGCGGACATCCTCCGGAGTACCGGAGTTCTTCGCGAGGAGTACTTTCACCGGGTCGCTCTCTGCAAACCGGAAAATCTACAATCACTCCAAATTCATTAATAATGCAGGCGGCCGCGTCTCGCCCAGTCCGGCAAAGACGTGAGCGCGGCTCACTTCATATCGGTCATATTCCGTGCCGATCATAAATTGGAATTCTTGAGCTATATTCAGTCCGGTCCGGCCGCCGCGCCGAGCGCGAGCGATCCTTTTTTGTTTATGCGGAGCGCCCCGAGATTTTAGAAAGTTCCGCGTGCGGCCACTAGGGCAACGATGCCAACCATTCCATCTGATTGTTTGTCTCAATCCAGAGAATGGAGGATTATTAAGCAATTGGTTGTGCCGTTTTGCGATGGCAATTACGATTATAATACGACTTTATATGCTTATATCGACATTTTTCGTCTCTGTGTGTGATTTGTAATGGATTTTTATGGGTTTAAAATTAGTACGATACTAGTAAAATGGGCAGGCCTAATAGGCCTGCGGACGCCCATCTAGGTAGATGCGTGACTATGCTCCTACGTTCGGCGCGAAAAGAAAAATATCGACAGCGGGCCGAAAATCGACGAAATCGAAAGAAAATATGCCTAAGCGCTGAGGATCGGAATTTAGGACCGCTTCTCCGCTTTTCCGGGCAGCAGTTCCTTTCCCCAATTCCCCGATTTGACTAATAATATACAGTGAGCGCATAAAGTATGGAAACACGACAAAATCTCAATATATTTTTCTTTTTAAATTTTTTTTTTTTGTTCCAATCATTTTTGCGATAATTTTTTTAAGGCCAATTTTTAGACACTGTTATTAAAAAGGATATGTTTATCTCATATGTATGTACCTTACTATGCGATTTGACAGTTGTGGGTACACAAATAGTAACACAATTAGAACAGCAAACGTTAAAGTCACTTTTCTCAGAACTGTAATTTTGTAACATAATTTAAAAACCTTTATATCTCACATTTGAAAGTTCTGAAGACTTTTATTCATATTTCAACAACTAAAATCAATCAACTAAACAATAATAAAACTAAACACATTTATATTTGTTGTTAGTTCCTATTGCATACATATTTGCCCAGCTGGAAAAGCAACAGAAGCTCTGTGGATTTAATCTCATAAAAATTTCGCTTGCTTAATTTACACCGCAAACAGTTGCCAGAAAAGGACGTATCAAAAATTCGCAAACATTGTTCTAACCGCATTTACAAGCCGTACAATGTACCCACAAACGCAAATTCTAATCAAATATTTAACTTTGCTTTACGCTGTTGGTATTTATAAAACTGCTACAGTGTTACGTACAGCTTTATATAAATAGCAGAATAAAATTATTATAATGACGTCCACCAACTCGTGAGGAAAATTTACAGATTAAATATTTCGATAATTATAAACAGCCGTAATTACTGCTTGTAAAAAAAAAACAGACCGATATTAGTTCAATAAAAAAAAAATCAATTTAAAAGCATACTCGTTTTCTATTGAACGGACGACCAATTACAATGGAAATGATTTGAATCTGGCCAGTAATGAAAGGCATCCAAGGATATGTATGTTTATTTTTGAGAAGAAAGAAAACGAAAGGATATCTATCCTCAATTTTGTTTGCTGGAATGTGTTGTTGCTGTATTCTATTGAACTGAGATAACTTTGTTATTATTCGCAAGATATGTCGAATCCTTTTGTATAGTACAGCTACAATTATTTTTTTCTTCTTTGCGTAATTCGACCTTCGCAATATACATTCCGTGGTATGCGTTTGATATCGTGGGCAAGGAGAATGGCCGCTAATTGTCGGAATTGTATTGCCTTCGGCGATACATGTAACGATTAGATATTTATTGGAATTTAAATGAATATTGTGCAGCGCCTGGTGGATTTGCAATTTTTGTCCGCAACTACTCTAGGTATGCGAAGTAAAAGCATACAAAATCTCAATTTAATTGGGTATAACTTCGTTCAATTTCGCTCAATTTAATTTGGAAACTTGCAAAACGCCCATTCAATAAAAATAATCGAATTATACGGGTAATAATAATTACTGTGACACAAAAGTGACATGTTTAATTTATTATTCATGTTTTCGTGGAATGTAGTTGTTGCTAATGTTGGAATTTCGCTATTATTGTTTGTGTTATTACGTAACAACTTTTAAGTGTGTGTTTACACAGTTAAACAATAGCCCACAAGGTATTATTTTTAATAATAAACCAAACTGATAAACAATTATTTATTGTTCGATAAACTGAACTGAATATAAGTTCTTATGAACTATGATATACTTATAAAATTATTATAGCTTTCATATAACAGTTGTTAAACAAACTACAAATTAAAATAATTATGATAATTTTATTTGAGTTGGATTTTAATAATCAGTTAATTCCGTTAATTCAGTTAATTTTTTATGAATTCAATAATACTCAACTTGTGTGGTTTTGCATAAGAATTATTTTTAAAGAAATACAATTGAAAATTCTAAGATAAGTATTGACTAAAACAAAAGATTAACTGTGGGGATTTTAACGTGGACTTTGTGAAGGGAAAGTGTATAAGGCGTTTTTGATAGACTTATTTGTGCTGAATATGAATCTGTGCTCAAAAGCTTCCTATCCCGATGGTTTTTCAAAAAAGTCTAGGTCAAAAAGGTGTTAAAAAATTAATTTTGGATTTTTTTGTGACTTTATAGCAGCTGAAATCAATATCATAAACAAATATTTAGAATATCTGGTAAAAGAACAATGTAATCTATATTTACTTTGACGCCCTTTTGAAGTTCCTAGGGCACTCGCTCTATAATGCCTAATTTAGCCCCTGTTCTTCGTAAAAAAGTCGCAATTTACGTCATTCTTGTGCCAAATTCAGTAACAGATTTGTCAAAAACAAATAAAAATCTCTAAAATAAAAATCTCACTAGACGAAAAATAAAATAGGAACCCTTTGACTTTGATTTGGTATATTCCCTTTAAGCTTTTGTGAACAAATTGCTGAGAGAACCCCTCAGAAAATTTACATGTTTTGCGAGTAGAAAGTAAGAGATACGGATTCCTCTTAAGTAGGGTTACCAGATGGAAAAATTGAAAAGAATGACAATCCACATTGAAATTGTCTAAAAAGGAGGACATCATAGAAACAGTGAGCGGCAAAAGTATGGAATAAATTCCTTGAATTATTTTTGAGTCTATCGACTTACGTGGACGTCAAGTTGTAGAAAAATATGACATTTTTAATTTTTTAATGTTGATAACCCTGGTTTCTGAATGAAAAGTGACTACACTTTTTTTCCAAAACCTTACAAAACATCTTCAAAACATCTCTAATTCACAGCAAAGAAATCAATCAAGCTTGGTTAAAAACAATAAAACTTAATTGATAAAAATAAATAAAAAACTGAATTGAGTGAAAGAAAATAAACTATAAACATCTGATGTGGCCAGGTACATGACTTTATCATACTATACAGTGCCAACGTCAATGTTCTGACACTGCTGTCAATAGAATCAAAATATCTGTCAAATTCTAACGCCTCACTAAACTATTCATTGTATATACCTACATAATGCACAGACCGACCAACAGAGTCAATTGTTATGCATGACTTTTGAAGTTAAAGTTTGCTCATGCATGACAAAATAAGTTAAACGAAAAAAAGTGCTGGAAAAATTAAAGATATCATTTTTACATAGTCTTTATTATATTTAATTCCTGAGAGTGAATCCCTGAAGTAACGCTTCGTATATTGTATAACATCAATAAAATAATAAAAACCTAGTCAGAAAGCCTTCAACACAGTTACATTAAATATTGTAATTTCAAACTTTATTCAAAACTTATTTAGTGTATGGTTGACAGGCTTTGCTTTCCACAGAAATAAATCTGATGAGGCCAGGCACATGACTTTATCATACAATATATAACTTTAATAGTTTAGCTGCATGAGATTCTATTTGATCGAGATCGGTCGTGTCTGCTACTTAGCCAGGATTTGACAGATATTTTGATTCTATTGACAGTAGATATTGTCAAAACACCAGCGTTTCATTAGAATGAAAATATCTGCCAAATCCTTGCTAACTAGTTTTATATTAATGCAGACACGACCGATGTCGATCAAATATAATTTGTTCATGCAGCTAAACTATTAATTTTACCAAACAATGTCATAGTCATAAATTGTTCAGAATTTCCTGTACTTTAATTTATTATTGAACTATTTTGACGAAATTACAGAAATGCCGGCTTATTTGCAAAATCTTTAAAAAATGCTAAGAATAAACATTCAGTTCCTTTTGACCTTTAAACAAAACGCTTTCCAGCTCTAGAGCTTGGTCAAAAATGTAAAGGAGACCCAAAAAAGACATATTTCCGCAAAAATCTCAAAACTTCTTTTCGACACTATTACGATATTTTGTCAAACTACGTATGATAAAGTAAAAATCCTAATTTCAGATAATGTAACAATCAAATGTATACTAAATATTCTGATCAATTCACCGATTATTAAACAGGAGGACTTCTTAACGCGAATGGAGAACAGTTAAATTCAAATGACCAGAGAGGACATGTCCTCCTTTTGTATAGCATATGGTAGTCATACTCTTAAAGCGCTATGAATTTAAAACAATTTAAAATTACATTTAAAACTCAAACTTTTCTTACGTAAGGCATAATTCAAATCAGAAATAAATACTTTACTAAATTTTAAAAAAAATGGCCCATTAATGGGACACATTAAGAAAAACAAAAGACGCCTGTCAAAAGATGTGGTAAAATAAATACAGTTTTTCCTCAAATAAAAAAAAATCTATCTATCTATGCGCAACTAAATTTGCCAAACAACTATTTTTTTCAAACGCAATCTTGTGTAATTAATTTAATGAATCTTGTATAAGTAAATAATTTTTGTAATGGCAATGATCAAGCGGGCAGAACATAGGTAATAATCAAAAACCTGAAATATGAAATGCTATATCATTTGTAGAAAAGTATTCACTTAGATTAAATTTCTAAAAGTTTGAACATAAAACTATAATAACAAAAACTTCAAATCTATGTTCTGAGAAACCACCAATGCGAAGTTATATCTAGTTAGAGCATTCAGGAGACAAAATGATAATAAAAGTGTGATGTTGGTTGCTTATGTATATTTTAGACTATTTCCCTCATGATGGTTGTCTTTTAACTCCGGAACAGGTCAGAAGTACATTTCTGCATAACCCACAGGCTTTTCATTTTCTTGATATTTCTCAACAATCATGCTCAAACCACAAAAGTTTCAAACTACAACTCTGAGATTAATAACAATGCAATAGTTCGATGTGCAACATACAAAGGTTTACAGAATCACCTCCATCAAGCCAAAACAATTAAAAAAAACAAACTCTTACCTTTAGCCCATCCAGTAACAACATTTCCAAGATATGCAACTTTATACGTTGGATCAGGTTCCGTGATATCAGCGCTGGCACATTTCCTTAACCTCAATCGGTTGAGCAAAGTCTTCAGGGCCCTTTTCCCTCTATCCTTCTGGCATCTCTTGTCCGGCATCTCACTATTGAGAGCCTCGATGGACGGTACGCGTTTTGGAGCATTTTTGATCATCAACGCAGCATCCACAACGTCTTCACCCTCCATGTTGTATTAACTCGTTCAAACTAATCGTGAACTGTACTTCGCGATGATGAACATTTGCGGTCGGTTTTTATCAACTCCACGAAGCACGATATTACCGACTGAGGCTCGAGACTATGGTACACCGCCTCCTAAGTTGTTTTTGATTGTATAATCTCACTTAATTAATTTATTATGCGTTGTATATCGCGTTCGGTGACAATTGTTTGTTTTAGTGCTGGGTATGTTGATCCAAGTTGACAGGAGTGACGCTCGGTTGCTCAGGTGACGTTATTTTGGTCGCTAACTTTGGACTCTAACCTGAAAAAAGAAAACCTTACATAAGACATTGGGAATACCTTTAAAAATATATACAGTGGAATATTTTAACAAGTTTAAAATTCATATAATAGCGCAGGTTTTCCCATTTGTGGTCAAATATACTTATGCCCGTAATGCCCGATAATTCTAGAGATGTTGTGGACAAGATTTATGCATGTATATTTATAGACGAAACAATGGAATCGTAAGTAATCAATAGAGAAAATGACAATGAATTGTTTCGGACGTGTATTCAAGAGAAGATAGGTGTCTCGCTGTTATATTGATTATTCAGACGATGCCACTTTACTGAAAATAGAATTAAATTGCACAATTGGAAGTATGAGTACCCAAGTGTATACTAAGAGGCTCTTATTGGTAATGCAAAAATTGCCACTTACCTAACAGTTTTATGCTGGCACATTTAGCTATTTTTGTTCATACTACTGGGGACAATCATAATAATACTTTTTCTACTTTGCGTTCATAATTGAGAGTGCCTTTAAGAATGGTCTCTTCGTCCCCTTTTCCATTGTTTTTTTTTCAAATAATAAGAATATAGCCACAATTTGTTTCGATGTATTATGAGTTATTTGATCTTGTCGTATTAAAACAATAGCCTCTTAATACAGTCGCTGAACAACAGACTGGCAAGTTATCGTGCATTATAATTGTCAACTAAATATCAAACAATCCACCATATCTACCACGATTTCAATTACTGTCGCGATAACTTGGTTACTGAATATAAGCATACACGTAGCAAGCTATAGTGTATCTAAAGTGTTGAGGATTTCTTACTTTATATATCGTATAACGTTTTCAGTAACATTTTGGACAGAATTCGTATACCAATAATTAGAGATTGTATTATGAAACTACCATGCAAATAAATGAAAGATTTCTTTTTAATATACTTTATGAACTATAAATAATGACCATCAATATAATTGACAATTTGTAATTCACAAACATAGATATATAATATTCAATACAAACTGTGTCCAAACCAAAAACACAACTAAAAATTACATATAAAATCTGAATTTGAGTTAAAAGTACCTACGTACATTTATTTTGGTTATTTTCGAACACTGATATTTGGATAGGTAGTTTAGAAGAAAAAAATACTTCTGAATTCGAATGACCCATATATATCCTATATTTTACCTATATTTTTACTTTATCATACGTAGTACGTAAAGATTGTAATCGTGCAATAAAATTTTTTTTAGATTTTAGCGTAAATATGGCTTTTTGGGTCCCCTGAACATTTTCCACCAAGGTAGGTACCAAAAAGTCTGTGTGCGTGTATGTGTGTACTTGTTTTTTGTGGCGACGATTCCGGAGAAACTACTAAAGGTATCGGGACGAAACTTTATATTTAGAAGTTTCATGACCAAACTTTGAGCTGGAAGCTTTCTGTTGAAAAGGGTCCAAATGAACTGGAGGTTTAGTCTTAGCAGTTTTGAAAGATTTTGCAAATAAGCCGCCATTTCTGGAATTTCGTCGAAATAGTTAAATAATAAATTAAAGTAGAGGAAATTCTGAACAATTTATGACTATGACATTTTTTGGTAAAATTAATAGTTTAGCTGCATGATCAAATTCTATTTCATCGAGATCGGACGTACTGCATTAAAACTAGTTAGCCAGGATTTGTCAGATATTTTGATTCTAATGACAGTAGCTAGTGTCAAACGCTAATGTTTTGACAATACCTACTGTCAATATAATCAACATATCTGTCTAGTTCTACTAGTTTTATTTTAATGCAGATATGGCCGATCTCGATCAAATAGAATCTCATGCAGGTAAACTATTAATTTTATATATAGTATGATAACGTCATGTGCCTGGCCACATCAGATTTTGTAATTCTCGTAATAGATATTAGTCATTATTAGCCATTGCTCCTAAAGTGCTCTGTACAATGTATTTTTTATGTAGTTTTATTTTGTTATTATTACAATTTTATGTTTTTTTATGGTCAAAATAACAAAATCAGGCCAAACTATAAAATTGTAACGAATTAGAGACTCCAAAGATCATATTATCTAAAAGTACGAGTTACTTCAAACATTAACATAAGTGATGTTTTATTTTGGTATTTTACTGATATTTGTTATAATAATACGAAAAAAACAGAAAAATAAAAAAATCTGATGTGGCCAGGCACATGACTTTATCATACTATATATAAAATTAATATTAATAGTTTAGCTGCATGAGACTCTATTTGATCGAGATCGGCCATGTCTGCATTAAAATAAAACTACTAGAATTAGACAGATATGTCGATTAAAGCTGCGTTCGGATATTGTACTCCGTTGACACCGGGTACACCGTCAAAATGACACTTACGTGTTATTGGGTGTAAAAAGTGTAATGCAATATGCGAACGCAGCTTATATTGACAGAAGTTATTGTCAAAACATTAGCGTTTGACACCAAGACTACCAACTGTCATTAGAATCAAAAAATCTGACAAATCCTGGCTACTAGTTTTCATGCAGTATCGACCGATCTCGTAGAAATAGAATTTGCTAAACTATTGATTGTACCAAAAAATGTCATAGTGATAAATTATTCAGAATTTCCTCATCTTTAATTTATTATTTCACTATTTCGATGAAATTCCAGAAATGGCGGCTTATTTGAAAAATCTTTCAAAAATGCTAGGACTAAACCTCCAGTTCCTTTGGACCCTCTTCAACAGAAAGCTTTTCAGCTCTAAGTTTGGTTATGAAACTTCTAAATATGAAGTTTCATCCCGATACCTTTAGTTAAAATGCTGTGACTTAAAATTTAAATAAATTTTCTTTCTAAAATTTTCTAAAATTTTTATAGCCTTTCTAAATAGAACACTTATACAGGGAATAATGAAAATAAATATACTTTCAAACACATATTTTCTGATATATTTTGATTTAAGCATACATATATAGAATAAAATAGAAAATAAACAAATTTTAACATAAAACTATAAAAACAGAATGATCTAAGAAAAAAATTCATTTTAATTGATGCAGTAATTATACAAAATTTATTTAATTACATTTTTCCTCTCGTAATTGATTAATTTGCATATAATTCTTTTATATGATGCATAGTTTTGTCGTCGTTTATGTTTTTCATTCATTCAGAAATAACACTATTCTATCATAAAATTTTAATTCCTTTTTGTCTTTTCTTGTTATAATAACTAAATTTGATTATAGCAAGAGTTTCTACATTTTATTACAAAATATTGTTTTAATAGTCGATAATAATCAACCATATTTGTTCCCTTTATTTAACTATTGTTGTTTTGTTAGCTTCTAAATTTGTATTGCTAGCTCAAGATCAAACATTACGTGCTAGAAATATTAGATACAAATATTTTATTCATTCACATATTTAATTATTTATTTATTAAGAAATATGTATATAAGTCAAGAACGACGTTTGACATTGCTTAACAATTCTACTCTAGCATTTTTAAGGCCGTTGAAGTTCAAATATGATGATAAAATGTTTAACGGCGGGTTACCTTCCGTCTAGATAGGATCCTTGTTTCCTTGTTTGATCAGCAAATAAACTTTTATAAACCCAACGCTAAATCATTTCAGATTAAAGGCTAAAAAGAGAACTCATTAACATGCCTGTTTACTTGGTGTTGTAATGTTATTAAAGCCTTTAATGGAGCATGAGATGATAGTAAAAGTAAACGAAATATGTACCTACTTTGTTGCAAATTAATAGATCTACACCTCAAGTAGCACCTATTTTTTTGTAACAAAATAACAAGAATGTTAAATACGACAAAGTAAGTAAAAGTAATGCATTTGCTTTCTATTTTTTCTAGATATCTAATTAGATATACCTTATTGTTGCGGCTTAAAAAACGCATTTGGTATCTGTGTTACGAGCAACACTTTCTACATAAATTCTATTCTATTATGTAATCTGTTTTTCTATACTTCTGGTTTTTTACTATCCATAGGCGACAATGTGACAAATCTAGATCAATTCACGATATTTTGTTTACCCATTTTGTAGGATTTTGTAGTGGAACGACTGGTTGTTTGTTCTGGGTTTAATTTCATGTATTGTTTGCTGTTGTTGTTTTGTTTTGCTTGTGTGTTGCTTATTATTGTGATATAGTGCTTGAGAAACTTGATTCGTAACAGTTTAGGAGTTTATTCTATTGTTAATTGTAATAAAGTTAAACACATTTTATATCTTGAGTAAGCATCAGAAAATACTTGCGTAGATAAATCATAAATATGTGGACCTTAGACGATAGTGAACGTAGTTGTTAGTTTTTAATGGGCTAGTTGAAAAAAGTTGTTTTAATATTCCGACTAGGTAAACACCATTAATGTTTGATTAATGTTTGCATTTCCTTATAGGAAAGAATATCTTGTAGCAATACAACTGTCAAAACAGCGCAGTAATATAAGTCTACAGAATTTCGCATTATTGGACAAATAGAACAAGTATAAAAATCAATACATAACTTGAACCCAAGAATAGTAGCATCCCACACCTATAAATAGTACTTAATAATACATATTTTCAAACAGCCATTCACGCAGGAAGCTATAAACTTTGAAGCAGAAGCCATCTACTACAAAGGAAGTCGCCAAAGAAATCAAATCAAACTTGAAACCAATAAAGGATATCCATCTAACAATACAGTTGGATGAGATATTCACACAAAAAATATATTTATTTGAATCAAAATATGATTTCTTTGACGGAAGTAAACCTATTCTTTTAGCCAAAGCAAATTTTACTTTAAAGAAAATAATTTCTTCTTGAATATAAATATATTTGTTTGAATCAAAATTAGATTTCTTTGGTGTAAAGATACGTTATTTTGGACCAAAACCAAAATATCACTTTGAACGAAAGTAATTTTTGTTGCTATCCAAATTTATGTATTTGACTTATTTCACTTTATTAAATATTCCAAATAAATTAATCTCTACAAGCAAATAATTTAGTCTAGAGTATTCAATGAAGATATATGTTTTGATTCAAAAAATATATTTCTTAAAAACAAGAAATCTTTTCTATCAGTGTACAAGTCGTTAGACAGTTACCAAAGAAAGGTATTGTTATGCTGACGTATTTAGTAAACCCTAAGTTCAGATTAAAATATGTACCATGAATTATTAAGGCTCCGTTTCGTTACGATGTTCTTTTTGCTGGGAGTGATCAGCCTGTCCCCCACCAACGTCAATCCGTAGTCACCAGTTTAAATATGCTGTGTTTAAAGCACCTGTCGTCTGCTGTCTATACACCGGGCAGTAGTAATATTATCAAATAAACAAATTTCTGGCAATCACGCTTTATTATCTCAATTATAATGTTTGGGTTAAAATTGTACTTAAATAAAAAATCTATTTTTGTATCATGAGTTGGGCTAGATGTTTTATATTTGAAAAAAAAAAACCAAAGATGTAGAAGTAACGTAATTTTTATCTTCCCAAAAAATTATTTTTCATCCAGCCCAACAACTATCTAAGAAGTTACACTGATTATTTTTTGACGTTTCTTAAAACCAATGAAATGCTTCTTTATTTGTCACATGGGTAAGTTTCAACCAATTATGTCATTATTATAGTGGGAATAAATCTCTTGTGATTATTCTCGGGAATAATCACTGTAGCTTTTATTTGCCTAGCAACTGTCAGATACTTGTCAAAATAATTACTTAATTGTGTCAACGCGAAATGGGTGAAAGTCATCGGTTTGGTACCTTTTCTAATGCAGAAATTACAAAAAAGATTTTAGAAACTACTTCGAAAAATACTCTAATAAGTAATCAGTCTATATGGAGACAATTTAAGACCTTCACCAAAGAAAGAAATTATATTCTGGATCAATCTACTACAACAGCTACTCTGGCATTGATTTTAAAAGATTGGGCTTATAACATGAAAAGAAAAGACGGAAATGATTATAAAGAAGCAGTAATAAAGACAATGTGGAATAAAACGGCAAAATTAGTTCAAAAACTTTACTTTAATAAGTATAACAGGTCCTTTGATCCTTTCCATGATGTAGAATTCAGAAATGCTCGGAATGCAAGAGATGCAAAAAGAAAATTTTACAAAAACATCCTGAAAAGCACAAACAAAGTTCTGTGGCACTTTCTAATACAGAATTGTTGCAAATTTTTAACTATTGGGACGAAGATACACCTTGTGGATTGCAAAGAAAGTTTTTTCATGTTTCATCGTATGAACTAGCTTGGAGGGGAGGAGAAGCTACGAAATATTTAGTTCATTATTTTAAAAAAGAAACCGACATAAAAAGATTAAATACTGGCCGCATTGAATACAATCCCATCTTTACAAAAACTGCACAGGGTGGAGCACAAAGGTGCGCTAATAGTAAATGGTTGACTCCAAACATAAATAACCCAGATATTTGCCCTGTTCGTCTTTTTGAAAAACTAATGAGTAAACGTGAAGAAAATATTAAAACCGAACGCTTGTTTCTTACTCCAAATCCGGCTTGGCAAACTCATGGTTTTTGGTATAAAAACGTTCCTGTGGGAATAAATTCCATTTCAAAATGGATGAAAGAATCCGCAGAAAAAGTAGGTCTAGACACAGTTACTAAAAAAATAACTAACCATTCTGTCAGATCAAGTGCAGTAAGTAACCTTTCAAAAGCTGGTGTAGGAGAACAAGAACTAATTAAGGTCACTGGTCATAATTCTGCAAGTTCGATTAAACCATACTTACAATTGAACCAAGAACATCATTCAAATATAATAAATAATCTTAGAGAAAATACGCAGGAGGAAACACTTAATATAACGAGCAATTCCAAATCCTCAATAAATAATAAGTCTCGAAATATTTTTAATAAATGTGTTTTTCATTGTACTAATTTAAATTGTTAATTCTTTTAATATATTCACAATGTGTCAACGATATTTTCATATATTGTAAGTAATAATTAATTAAATTAAATTTTTCAATAATTTTATGATAGTTTTATTGATAGTTTTATTGTGAATCAAAAAATAATCTAGTCAAATATAACTCGAGAGTTCCATAAATTAGAAAATAATTTGACAGATTTTGTTCAAACTTGTTGCCATTTGGCAATAGTCACGAGAGCCCGCAGGGCTCGAGTGGGGCAACAAGTTTTCAAACAATCTGTCAAATTATGTTCAATTTATTCTCACTCTCTTGTTATATTATTACTGAAAATTTCATAAACTTTGAACAATAAATAACCCTTTTATTTGAAAACGCGTTTTAGGAGAGGTAGAACTGGGTTTTAAAGCTTAATTTTTAACATCTTTCTTAGCAACTGATTCGAATTTGTCAATTCTGTAAAAACAGATTTTTCAACAGTTGTTAAATTTCTACTTTTACGCCAGTTGCTATAATACCAAACTACCGCCAGCTTGTGCGTTTTCGAAATGTTTAATGATCACGAAGTTAAAGTTTGGCACCTAAGAGCCACATTAAACGTCAAATATACAATTTATTAGGCAGTAAACCCCTTACCGAGATATTTTCGACTCCATTTAACATTTCTGGAAAGAACAGTTTTAGGTTAGAATAGTCTTATTTTACAAAGGAAACAAACTCGTGCTATACTTGAAAACAAGAAACTGGTAAAATCGTATCGGCTGGGAAATTGGACGTATCGACGCAAAAGATATCACAAAAGATATGAACTCCTTTTGCATACGGAAAATCCTGTAGAAGACGTTGCAACAGAACAGTAGAGCGTGTTGAAACGTTTTGCATGTCTTTCTAATGTTTCACTGATCTCGATATGGAGGTCAGTGGCTATAATAGTGGCAACAGTATTGTTTCGCATATGATGGCTAGAATAGTTATTTATGTACCAAGGGCATTAGACGGATGTTTATGCCCCAAGGGTGACAGTTTAAGTCGCCCGAGGGTATAAACATCAAGTAATGCCCGAGGTACATACAAAATTTTATGCCCTACAATGGTTTTGTTCCTCCGTTTGAATAATATTAATAAATATCTTGACGTTATCAAGTGACATGCGTATCTACGAAGTTGAATAACAATACAAACAATTCGGAGGCCAGTGACAATACAGACAATTAATTGTTAAACTTATAACCTTAATCGCCAATAATTGACATTGATGAGTGACAATACAGACAATTAATTGTCAAACTTATAACCTTAATCGCCAATAATTGATATTGACGATTCAAAATTTACAATTTGAATGACAAATATTTGATATATTTGACATATAACCATGGCAATCCTTTATGCCCTAGTGCGCAAAAAGTAGCTGTTTTCGTCCCGGTAACTAAGATGTAAAATGTTACTTTATGATCATGTAGGACATAAAATATTTTCTTGCAAAGACTGTTCCATTGTAATAATTTTTAAAGATCTAAGTCTATACAGAATCTAATGAAAAATGCAAATATCAACAGATTAGCGTCCTCTTTATTTAAGTACCTCTTCATAAAGATATGTATTTTACAATGTGTATTTCCGCAAATGTATTTAGAACATGAAAATTATCATAATGTTTCTACAATATTACTATGGCTACTGTTGCCACTAATGCAGCCGAACAATTTTAACCTAAAATACGTCTTGACTGATATCTTCAAATGCAGTCGAAAATGTTACTCTTTTCCCACATAAATTAATTGCGATTAATAAATTAAAATTAATCACGCGAATGGGTTGCAAACTTGTAGAACTGTCAGATTCGTAGTGGTTACTCATACAGAATTGCCAATCTACTATTGACTATGATATACAAGTACATATTACAGCTAGAAGTCAGATTTTTATTGACTCACTGCAGCTTCTAAACAGTTCATCCAGAAGTGTTGTTTCCTCTAAAAGTTCTACTATAACCCCTGTATACCCGTAAGATTGTAATACTGATTCATTTACACCCTGTATAGATATCTCATATTGAAATTTCTACTCAACAGTATCTAATCAATACAAAGATATAGATAGTACTCTTCTCGCTTCACTGAATATTTCAGACAGTAGACGGATACAAACACTTAACTACACGCTAACTAAATACCGAGACACGAAACACTCTTTTTGTACCGAACAGGAACTATTATAATTTCAGAGCTTTCTACGGATAATTATTGTCAACCGCTAATAAAGCTACTTTCTAAACATAATAAATATACCGCTTTACCTTTTATACAGCAAATTAAAACCGACGATGTGAACTGAATTACATTATAATACATACAATGACCACCGCGCCCTATTTTCGCTATCAGGTCTAAAAATATGAATTTCGTTTACGTCACAAAAGCTACGAGATCAAAAAAAGTCGCCCCCTTTGTCCTGCTAATCGAGATATAAACGAGGTATTTGTCGATAACAAAAGCTTTATGTAAACCTGGTATTTAGATTGGTAGATTTATCATTATTAACCCTTTATTTCATTATTTTTTATATTAAGGTGAAAAAAATAAGGATTTTTTTTACAATAAACTGGTACAGATCAAATATGAGACAGTGTGACACAAAATGCCGTTTGAAATTTGAATGAGAATTGCTTCTAATGTATTTCCGACGGTGGTCGACGAATTTTTAAATTTACTGCTTTTAAGAGCAATTTTATCATCAACAAACCAACGCACAGACTTAAAAACTTTTCAGCATGACATCTTACATGGTGTAGAATCATTTGTTTAATGATTTTAGTCAAACAATTTGATATTTTAAACAATATACAGGGTTATTCAAAGTAACGCATAAGATTTTATATTTCCTTTTAAACAAACAGACACAGAAACGGATTCTGATAATTATTCGATAGAGAACAGTACATTCCGGCCTAGAAGTGACATGTAATGCCATACACATAGCGTTTATAGCAAAATGGCGCCGACACAAAGCAAGTCGCACATAAATAATAAACAAGTTCACATTAGCAAACTTCTCTTGTTACTTTGCAACTTTCCAAAAAACTACAGAGGTAGTACGTGGTCTTGTAGGCAACTAGTAGACACGCTGTCAAAACATCTATATTTACTCATTTGAAGTCCCTTCTTTTATTTTGAATAAACCGATATGGCACCTGAATTACACTATCAAAGTTTGGACAATTTAGTTTGACCAGTCCAATGTTTTCTGCAAATTTAGTGAAGTTTCCATCAAAGATGATTGCAGATTTGCAAATAACGTGGATGGAGATAATATATCGGGTGCTCCTTTTAACTTGAGACTCTTAAAAATCTCGAGAAATATGCATGGTACGACAAAAGTGTCTGAAATAAACTTGTAGGACGTAAAGGAGGAAATGACTTGGCTATATCAGTTTCATTGCAGATGGCGCTGCAATCGGTGAAAATGAGGTTAACTGCATTTCTTTTAAATGGGAATACCCAACTTTTTTTTTATAAAATTATGATTTTACGCTAAATAAGAACAATCTTTTGTCTGAACATATTTTTCGTACGATACATCTATCAAAAGTTATTGACGATGGAAGTTTGTGGCGTCTGCGGTAGTTACGACCGCTGCCACTGCATGGGA
This sequence comes from Aphodius sticticus, assembly GCA_963966075.1. Taxonomy (NCBI): domain Eukaryota; kingdom Metazoa; phylum Arthropoda; class Insecta; order Coleoptera; family Scarabaeidae; genus Aphodius; species Aphodius sticticus. The sequence goes on along the minus strand of OZ014508.1, from coordinate 14,915,282 downwards.
TGCGCTCGCCGTCTGGCAGTCAATGCGACGACTGAGTGGACACTCATGGTACAACGTAAGAAGGTATGTGCATAACGGGTTTTGGTACCTCGCGCGTTGCCCCGTCATGGGCATAGGGTTTGTTTACGCACGAAAAAATGCATCGCACGAAAAAAAGTTTCAGACAAAAGATTCTTCTTATTGAGCGCAAAATCACAATTTGATAAAAAAATTTGGGTATTCCCATTTAAAAAAATGAAGTTAGCCTCATTTTCACCGATTGCAGCGCCATCTGCAATGAAACTGACATGGTCATCTCATTTCCCCCTTTGAGTCCTACAAGTTTATTTAAGACACTTTTGTCGTACCATGCATATTTCTCGAGATATTTAGGAGTCTCAAGTTAAAAAGACCATCAGGTATATATTACCAAATCTCATATATTTGCAAAAGTAAAATCTAAAAAAGTATTGTATAAGTTGACCTAAAGATTCACCTGATCATTACTAGTTTTCAGGAGCATCTTTATGGACAACCCTAACTTTGAGAGCTGGCACAACTTAAAAAAAAACTAAAACCAATTGTGCAGTTTGTTGTAGATTTTTCAGGACAAAATGAAAAAAGGTGGTAAAAATGACTCACGATGCGATAAAGAATCAATCAACAATACGGAGTGACATATATTAGTGTGTCTTGGCATACTTCTGAGGACTTCATCCTGATGGTGTATCCCAGACAACTTGTATCTCATGAAAAACCTACCATCATAACTACACTACAGTTCGTGTCGAGAAATACTGGTGCAATTAATTATTTATTCATTTTAACAGGTTAAACGCTCTATAATGAAATTGTTATAAACCGTAACTGTAACAATTAGCATTTCTAATGGATGGGGAGATCGCGTTTGCCGTTGGAACCTTGAAACGTTGAAGAAGTTATGCAAATCCTGGTCGACGTTGATAAAAAATGCGATGCCGAAAGGAAAAAATCCTTTCACCGCGCGCGCGGTTCGTACGGCGTTTATTTCATTTTCGCTTTTGCTTCTGCAGGTTATGTAATAGTCCTTGGAGAGCTCGCGGGAACAATTCAATGAGTGTACCTCTTTTTTTATTTGGTCCATCGGTGACCATTCACGAACATGCTTGTTGTATTTTTCGAACAGGTGCTTACGATTTCGCAAGGAGAAACAAGTGTTGTTTTCTGAATCGACATATAGATGGACGCTTTGTTGCAAGCATTTTTGGTGCATAATTTTAAAAACTGTACAACAACACATCATTTTACAAATTTGTTTTTGAACATTTTTTAACGTTCAGAGAGCTTCGATTTTGGAATTTCCCACATTATTATGGTTTTGTAATGAAGTAATAGCAACAGAAAAACTGTGTTATTTGGTATAGGTGGGTGTTGAGTTATGTTTCGATCAATTGTTTTTAGACATTGAAAACAAGATAATATCACTTTTAAAGTGACGTTTTGCAATGATTGTGATCATTTTATATTGACAACTACAGACACAAATTAATCCATTTGTATACAAATATCCAGTTCACAATTGAATTGACACTAGACATAACTAGATGTGATATTGATATATCGACAGTTGTTGCAATATCTACTTGATATATTTTTTTATATCACTTACAGAGTGATTTATAACTCGTCTTCGGTCTGATTTAAATTTAAATATTATCCAGATACTTGAGAACGGCTAATAATAAAATGAAGACATATGTGTAAATTTTACAGTATGTGTTATTTTACAAGTGAAAGTTTGCTATTCTTGGTCCCTAGCCAAAATACATTTTAAATAATTATTTTATACCATTTCCTTGACATTATACAGTGTCAGCCTATACATCATCTCATGATTTAAATATGACTGAGATCTTAAACACTGGAATTAGAAATTAGAATCAAACTACTACCTGTTGAAGCATGAAAAAGTTCCTAAAACTTCTAAAATCCGATACACATGTGTAAGTAACTTTTCATTTTAGTCATGATGTCAATCTAATAAGTACTGTAGTGTATTCAAGAAGTAATTTTGAACCTTTTGACATAAAACAACTGTTAAACAGCACTCAAAAAATGACCACGTACACGACATTGACCACGTAGTCCAGTAAAATCGTTTCCGACGGTGCCTGTTCCAGGAAAGAAATATACAAGTTTCTCGTTCTCTCATTCTATATGTTTTTTGGTGTGCTTGAATCCGAATTTCAACTTTGCTACTTCCCACGGATGTGGCTTGACAATGAAAATCGCAAAAAAGCAAGAATGTTCGACCATTTTTCCGGTTTTTTGCGAAAAAGTAATAAAACTATGCACTTTTCGAGGTAGACCATCCTATACAAAAATAAAGTACCTACATACTTTCAATTTCCTATAACAGTACCTCTGAAATGCATTTTTGGTTGAACTGTTTGGCCGCTAGAGCGTGCTGAAAAAATACCAAATTTTCCTACTTTGTGAAAAACCCAGTTTGCGAGTTAGTTAAAAAGGCTGCGATTGTGCTAAAACTACATTAATTTCCCTACAAACTGCACATTTTAATCACTTATTTTGGCCAAACCGTGGAGCCGCGAATGCCCGAATGTTTATGTTTTTCTTACAAACACAAACTAATGCATTAAGTATTAATTAAAAATACCAAATATATAGTTTTTAATAAATAAATAGTCTACTGAATTTTTGGTGAAGGGATCTTGACTTGGCGGTTTTGCGTAATATGACCAGGGTTCGGAAACATTCACTCCCGTTCGTACGCGAACGAGAACGTGAACGTTTCAATATTATCTGATGAGTTCTCGGTCGCGAACGAGAAGCATAAAACAAGTCCAGACCGTTCGCGTTCGCGTGTGTTAGGTAGACACAATTTCCGCTGTTGTTCGTACGTGTGTGTATTGGTGAATCACACAGCGTGCGTTCATATATGTACCTATAAGTTGCATCGATACGTTCGCGAACGTTCACTGCTGTCGTTCGCGTTCATAGGTGAATGTAAGTGCTGCGTTAAACATTCGCGGAAATTTGGTGTGGTTCTATTCTATCTTCTATGCGTTTCGGATTTAGAAAGAAACTTGCGGGAGATTATCAGAAATTGTTCAGAACTCCCCAAGGATCACATCCACAACCACTATTTTTTCCCAGCCCCCACCCTCCCCTGCAGTACCCTAAAAACTAATTTAAAATTGTTTAAACAATTACCATTTGTTTAAACAAAAATATGCGATGTTACAAATATATTTTTCCATGTTTTGCAGAAAGTATTAAATTATTGGCTTTTTTGTCATTTATTAACTAATTAGCAATTGTTTAACAAATACCAATTGTTTAAACAAATATATACAATGTTGCGGACATATTTTTTAAAGGAAATTATTATTAGGTTATTGGCATTTTTTGTCATTTACAATTTAACACTTGCTTACAAAAATATACAATATTACGGACAAGTTTTCCTTTTTTGGAGAAGTTATTATTAGATTATTCTTCTTTGTCATTAATTAACTTCTTTGCAATTGGTTGTGGCTGTAATATTTGATTTATTTAAAAAATTGCATCCCGCCTGGATATCACCATCTTAGATACATTGAATATTTGATCATTACGGTAGTATGTCCGTATGATACGGTATGTCCGTATATTCATTTCTAGTTAATTTAAAATTGTTTAAACAATTACCATTTGTTTAAACAATAATATACGATGTTACGAACATATTTTTCCATTTTTTTGCAAAAATTATTAAATTATTATTTTCTTTAGTCATTTATTAACTAATTAGCAATTGTTTAAACAATTACCATTTGTTTCAAACAAAAATATTTGATGTTACGCACATATTTTTCTAATTGTGTAGAAATTATTAGATTATTGGCTTTTTTGTCATTTATTAACTAATTTGCAATTGTTTAAACAAATACCATTTATTTAAAGAAATATATACATTGTAATGGAATAATTTTTTACAGTTGCATAAATTATTACTAGATTATTGGCATTTTTTTCACATTTATTAACTAATTTGTAATTGTTTAAACAAATACTATTTGTTTAAACAAATACTATTTGATTAAACAAATATATACATTATTACGGATATATTTTTTATATTTATTGCAGAAACTATTATTATATTATTGTTTTTGTCATTTATTAACGAATTTGCAATTCTTTAAACAATTACCATTTGTTTAAACAAAAATTTACAATAGTTTTGTTTTTCTTTTTGTAGAAATTATTATTGTTACATTGTTGGCATGTTTTTTGTAATTTGTTACTTAATGTGCAATTGTTTGAACAAATAAATTTGTATAAACAATAATATACAATATTGGTACGTATTTCTTGGCAAAAATTATTGTAGGATTTCTGGTCTCTAATTTTGGAGGTTTTACGCTATCGGTCAAACCAATAATGTGGTTGCAACACTAATTATTATTATTTTGACTATTGCAAATTAGTTAATTAATGACTAACAATGCCAACAATCTAATAATAATTTTATTTCTCAAAAGAAATTATATGTCCGTAACATTGAATATTTTTGTAAACAAATGGCATTTGTTTGAACAACTGCAAATTAGTTAATAAATGACAAAAAAGCCAATAATCTAATAATTTCTGCACAATTAGAAAAATATGTGCGTAACATCAAATATTTTTGTTTAAACAAATGGCCATTGTTTAAACAATTGCTAATTAGTTAATAAGTGACAAAAAACAAGCATTTAATAATTTTTGCAAAAAAAGGAAAAGTATGTTCGTAACATCGTATATTTTTGTTTAAACAAAAAGTAAATGTTTAAACAATTTTAAATTAGTTTATAAATGACAAAAAATATGTCAATAATCCAATAATAGTAATTTCTGCAAAAAGAAATAATGAAATGACGTAACTTTGTAAAACTGTAAATTTGGGGAAAATTTTGCCTGATTTTTAGGGTACTGCAGGGGAGGGTGGGGGCAGTGGTTGTGGATTTGATCCTTGGAGAGTTCTGAACAATTTCTGATAATCTCCCGCAACTTTTTTTATAAATCTGAAACGCATGGAAGATAGAATAGAACCACACCAACTTTCCGCGAATGTTTGACGCAGCAGTTACATTCACCTATGAACGCGAACGACAACAGTGACCGTTCGCGAACGTATCGATGCAACTGATAGCTACATATAAGAACGCACGCTGTGTGACTCACCAATACACACGCGTACGAACAACAGCAGACATTTTTGCTACCTAACATACGCGAACGCGAACGATCTGGACTTGTTTTATGCTTCTCGTTCGCGAACGAGAACGCATCGGAGAATATTGAAACGTTCACGTTCACGTGTAAAATCATAAATGTACGTACGCGAACGTTCATAAATGAATATTTCCGAACCCTGAATATGACATCAAATTTCAACGCGCTCTAGCGTCTACACAGTTTGTCCTAAATAAGTGATTAAGTTATCCAATTTGTAGGGAATTTAAAGTAGTTTTATCAGAATCTAAGCTTTTTTTGTAATTACACGTACATTACACAAAGTAGGAGAATTTGGCTAATTTGGCCTTCTTTCAGCGCGCTCTAGCGGCCAACCCATTCAACCAAAAGATACACTGAGGGTGCTCTTTATAAGAAATTCAGTGTACTTTATTAAAAGTGCATAGTTTATGACTTTTTCGCAAAAAAACTGAAGAAAAGTTACATATAGAATGAAAGAAAAAAAACTTTATATTTATTTTTATATTTTTCCTGGCCAAAACACCATTTGACTGGACTAACTTGTGAAGTGCTATTTCTTTTTAGAATGTAGATGTCATTCTGAGTAAAAGTTTTCATGAGCTATTTGCTTTTTCAACGCCTTTAAGTTACAGCCGATTGAAATACATATTAACAAAACAAAGTAAAAATAAATATCAAACAATGCGGAAACGGAGAAAAAACTCAATCAATACCCACTACAATGTAAACAAATTCCTGTAAAAAATAAATTGAAGAAAAAATAAATCCAGATGAATCTTTTTGCAGACTTTTTTAGAAAGTTACCGTAATTCTGAATAAAAAGTTTCATATGCACTTGATGGTTCAATTGCTTAACAAATTAGAGCCGTTTAAAATACAATAATAAACCTTTTTACTCAGTATGATATTTACTATCACAAAATAAATTTTACGAGAAAAATGGCACTGGAAAAATTAAAAAAATACCTTTTTTATATAATCTTGTAGTATTTTGGTTCTAATTACTGATTCATTTCCAAATCTCTATTATATTTAAATCCTGAGAGTAAATAAATAGAAAGCCTTGAACATAATTTCATTAAATATTGCTATTTCAAACAAATTCATAGATTAATTTAATAAACAAAATACTTCTCCGATGTTAAATGTTCTTTATTTGATTTCGTGCAATGCACATTTAACATCGGAGAAGTATTTTATTTATTAAATTAACCAAAGACATCTGATGAGAATGGAGAAATTCCTTGCTAAATTCATAGATTATTAGGGTATAGTGGCAGGCCTTGCTTTTCTCAGGAAAAAAACGTACACCACTGACTGAATGAAGCGCAGCAATCCGTAGATTTGTATCAAACGTATACATCAAATATTGAAATCCACTTTTTGAAAATTGGGTTTTACCTATTTCTAATAAACGTTTTATATACAATGTTTGGATAAATATAACATTATAATTGTAAAAATACCTTAAATGGCTAAAAAGTAAAACATAAGTTCTTTACAAAAATGCATTTTAAGCAAAATAAGAAAAATAAAATAAATACATCCGGCGCAATAATAATTTATTTGCAATAAAACAGCGACTGCAGAACGCTAGTTGGAATTAATTATAATTAATTGATTAAGATAATTAATCAAAACTCTAGTCAGAATGCTGTTTTTACATATTACTGCAACTGGTCTACAGTGATATTGATATCTGAGCAAAGATAAAGGATTTTTGCAGCCTGAATGATTTCATATCAATTTAGACGAAATCTAGTTTCAACAAGTTGCTGCATACGCTATACTGATAATAAAACGATGACTGGGTTGTGATTGTGAGTTTGAAGGCAGAATTGTTTTCTCAAACTATGATAATAATGTTTATTATTTATATTTTTATATGCTTACATTTCTTCATTCAATCTTTCTTTCATTATTGGCAAACTATTTCTTTAAGTAAATAGTAACATAGGCATATATTATAATGTAGGAACGGTCAACGACCGTGTAACAACAACGCACTTATCAGTTTATTGCTCTGAATAAATAACAATAACGAATACAAACCTAAAGCAAGTGATGTAATTTATCTTTGAGTTAATAAAACATCAACAATTTAATGTTTTTAATGTTGGTCTGTTTTAAATAAGCCCATATTTCCTTATACATTTACCCAAAACCACTTTGAGGACAGTTATAGATAGTCTTCGGTTGGATGCAATCACATTTACGCAACACCTGGGTATAATTTAAACCAGCGTCATCATGGATAAAGACAAATCTTGAACACCGAATTTTACTTTCAGCTATATTGCTTGCTAATGGATACAGATTATTGTCATGGCTTTGTTATTTATGATGGTATTCAGTACCTACACTGAGATAAATGGCTGTAAAATTACACATAAATCAATGTGAAAATTACAATAGAAATGTGGTAAGTATAAAAATTGCACGTAATTCCAATTATTTTTACAAGTCTGTGTACTATTATAGCGATATTGCTGCTTTATTTCCATTACAATGATCTTTAAGTAAAAATACAATGGAAATATACCTTTAATTCGTAAAATTACTACGTATGTTGTGATTTTACTATTATAGTAGCGGGTTTATTGATATTGTAACGCTCAGACGCAGATATTGTAACGCTACGTTTGATCAACTGTTTTGCAAACGAACGCCGGCACGCATACCATCGAGTGCGATATGTAGTTGGGCGCGTTGTATTTCTGTCTCCGGTAAGTAACAATGATACAGTGAACTAAAACTTATCTAGATACCATCTAGGTGTAGGTTACAATACCAAGTCACACTGCAGAACTTTGCCTTTGTAGATCACAAGATCACCAACGACGACAATTAGCCATTAGAAATTGATGTCTTAACGTTAACGCCATACCTGGATGAAAGCTGTAAGTACCGTCTTCTACGTTTCTTTGTGAAAATTTGTTTTAAGATTGAAGGGTTTTATACCAACAGAAAGATAATGTGCAATCTTCTTTTTAGGTTAACTCTTTTGTGTCTGTCTAATGTTTCCTTGTTCTTACAGATACAGATGCGGAACATCTTGCATCAAGTGTGTTTGTCAGAAAAAGTGTGAACTAGTATGTGTGTTCATTGTAGACCGAAGTGCATTTATATATTTATCCGTGTGCTTTCTATGTTTAAGTATTTGCGTACGCTAAGTATTTATTAATTGCTTCTCTGTAGTTTAAATGTATTTTTATGTCCCTCAAACTATTTTATACTTGTATGTACGTCTACATATTTATCTTTTTACAAGTAATTTTATCTATACCATTTTGTTTGACCGTACTATTGTCATTTTTGACTGTGTGCATGATGTTACTGTTTTTTTTTTGTATTATATGATAGATAATGTTAATATCTACTCAAGATCAGAATAAAATTATACAAATCAAAAATACTGCATATTTCATTGAATATTACACTGAAATAGATGTAAAATTATTACGCATTACCTCATATTTCATTTGAAATTACATTTAAATTGATGTTCAAATATTAGGCATTGCCCCATATATCACTTAAAATTACATTAAAATCGGTGTAATATTTCAGCCAAATTCTTTTAAAATTACGGTGTAAATATACAATGACAATGTAAAAATACAATTGAGATGTAAAATTACACTGATTGTCGCAGGGCAAAAAATACCTACTATTCCTACTATAAATTCACATCAAATTTTTTTGCAGTGTACAATAAAAGGACCCTTACAATTTAATAAGAAGTAGATTAGTTTCAGTTTAGAAAATTAGTTCCAAGAACATGAAGTGTTTTCTACTGTCTACACACAGAAAAGTGATTATTTGGAACGAGAAAACATAATTACTTGCATTTATTTACTAGATTCAAATGCATATTTACTTGGATGTAGAAAGTTAGGTATATACAAGAAATGCCACATACTCAATATAAGTAAAATAATTTCTCAGATAAATGCTGTCAACAAATAAATTCTTTCTCTGAAACTTCTTTCAATACAATATTGGTTCTTATGAACCAATATTGTATTGAAAGAAGTAATTGAATTATTCGTCCCAAAAGTGTTAATTTCTCCAACGAAGTAATAGTAAATCCATCCAAGTGCGTTACTTGATCCAAGAAAATATAAAACATTTAATACAAGTAAGTATTGTTTACTGAATAAAAACCCACCAATTATTTAACTGAAGTGGTTCTCACTTCTTTCAAGTAATCCCTTTCTCTGGAATAAATATGCGCACCGTGATTTTGTCAAGGCTCGCGCGCGCGCGCGGTGCTGGCGCCGTATAGGAGCCTCTAGTACGAAAACAACAACGAAATACCCGTAGGGGATGTGCCTTGTGATTTATTGGGGATGTGTATTGTGATTTATAGTGTACAATAAACGTTTCAACACGGAATAGTTTGATGTAACGCACGCAACAGTTTAGAACGAGTAAGTAAATATAACATACCTATCTTGTTAATAAGCAATAGAAAACGTATTTGTGCCAAATCTCTAAAATTCTTACATTAAGTAGCTAAAAATATTTACCGGGAATAAAAATATAGGTACACTTCATTCAAGACTGTTTACTTACTTCACCAGAGTAAACACTTTTTGTAAATCTAGTAATTATTCCAAGAAATAAAATTTCTTGGTTGAAGTCAATAATCTCTCGCGTATATACGAACCTACCAACTACTTCAGCCAAGTAATTCTCTCTTCGTTTGAGAGATCACTCTTCTGTGTGTAATAATTGCGAACAATTGCACTAGTTCTATACAATATGGAGGTATCTACATGGCCTTAATATAGATGGCCATGACCTGAGCTGACATCACCACCAAAAACAAAAGGTTTCGAACCGCCCTAACGAGGGAAAAATCATTACGGAACACACCCTGATAGCAGAGCAAAACGCGATTATTTTGGCATAACCTTTACTGGGAAATAATTATCCCGCTGAGGTAATGTGAAGTAAATGATCACAACTCGAAAAATCCACCTTAATTACAGCTAATTTAGCCAACAACATCCATCAAGAACTCACATGTACGAATAGGTAATTGCCGTTGGTAAGACAAGCAAACCTAATTTGACACTATGAGATATTTATCGGACCTATAAAACCATCCATCAAATTAAGACAATCTGTGCAATAAATTAAAGCCTTTGTTGTATTATATGTGATGATTCTCAAAAATAAAATGCGGTAAAATTGATGAGACATTTGTGGTGCAATTTATAATTACGCTTAAAATTATTTTAAAATAGAATAATGTTGTCAGATGTAGGTTTTGCAGGATTAGCGACATTAATACTACCGGTGACATTTAGATATTTGCAATAATCCAAGAAAATATATGCTTAATAATGGTTTTATTGAATTAATAATTGATTAAACATTAATAAGTTTATTTCGTTTGTGTATTTACCGGATTATGGATTTTTATCGGCGATCTATGTAATAAAACTGTTGGTAATTAACTCATTTGTCATTAAGCTTAACATGGGCCAAAGTACCAAAGTTGTTACGCTACAAATATATGCAGTTCTTTGTTTGTAACTTAATAAATACGAATTTAATTGACTTATTTAACTTTTATTTTTATTTCGCTAATCCATTCCTTAGTCACAAATTTAATTAAATATTATCGTCTAATAATTAACTCCCGCTTGGTCCCGTGTGGGTTACATTAACATCAGCTATATTCATACCGTTTCAGACACGGTTTTATAATTTATGAATTACCATGATTCACGAAAGCAAGCTCTGAAAATTAATAAGCTACTGAATACTAATGTAAAATTTCAAGGCCCGGAAATAGATATGGCTGTGGTAAGATAATGTTGAAATGCGAGGAAATAAACGTAGTTTATAACATTAAAATATATACAGTAATTTGATGTTTTGTTTAATGCATACAGTATGCGCGCTTTTGATACAAAAACCAAAAAATTACAATAGTATATAGCCTATAAATGGTGAAAATGTGCACAAAACAAATGCTACATTTGGATTTAAACAAATATTTGTGTGGTTCGTAAGACAATATGTATAACAAAAAAATAAATAGTGTGTCCCACTTGCCGTCCGTATATTTTCGGTAATTTGGTATGAAGATAAGGTGCTTTTGATTTACTGTATTTTAAAATGTTAATGAAATAAAAAAAATTAATTTGTCAACCAAACTTGGTACTTGGTACGATATTTTTTATCATGAGCAGCTTTTCTACCAAACTTCCATCTATCCCCAATAGGTGTCACGACGGGTTTGTTTAATTCAAAATTCGGATTGCAAATCATGAAGTGACAAATAAAACCTATAAATTTCCACTACCTCTGTAGCTCAAAGCGGAGAGCTGTCAACCTGAAATTTGAGGGTTCCTGGTTCAAATCCAGGCGGAGGTGCTTTTTCCAAAAATTATCCTCACCTGGATTAATTATCATTCGCTTCTTTAGTTGATAACTACATTACTGACGAGTTTAAATAATAACATATTCCCTTGAACTTACAATAACATACTTATACTTATAAAACAACCTAAATATTTGCTTTAAGAAAACGATTGTTTTGATTGCATTGAATCTTTAGTTGATTCTACATTACTGACGAGTTTACATAATAACTATTTTCCCTTGAACTTACAATAACATACTTATACTTATAAAACAACGTAAATATTTGCTTTAAGAAAACGATTGTTTTGATTGCTTTGTCCAAGAATCTTCAAGCGGATCTCAAAGTAAACACTAGTGCACGGACAAACAGTTAGCGGTGCTTCTAGCGGTGCTGATAGCGGCGCCGGTAGCGGAGCGTTTGAATACACAGGTACTTATGGCCATGAACACACAGTCAGCGGTGCTGCCGCCACTTACGCTTTGTATTTATACCTGCAATTGTGAACTTTTTCTGATGTACTGACAGCATTTAGAATCGCAGAAACCTAACGTGATTGGAAATTTTTGAGTCCGCATTCGCATTCAGCGCACAAAAAAACTATTGAATACTGTGGTTTTATCAATATTATAAGAACTTTTTGTGTCGAGTATTTCCCGATATTGCAGAGAAAAATATTCCATTTCATTTGTAGTCCAGTCAATCTACATTTTTGATCTACAGTGCATATAAAGACTAAATGCAGTCGATGAAACTGATATCAATCGATAGTGTATGGTTGTCGTAGTAACATATTAAAGTGTTTAGAATCAAAGTTAATAGGAAAATTTATAATTAATGATAAAAAACCATCGAACAATAAAATTGTGGTTCTCACTTAATCGAAAAAATAAAAAGACCACCTGTAGCGGACAAACTTTACCGTCTAAAGGATTCGGTAACCTATACGAGTAAATAATCGGTTAATTTAATATAATTGATTCAAGTCATGTTCCGATTCCACGTCAACCGGTCTGTTGACATCAGAAATTTTCGCTCTAAGGTCAAACGATTGTTTAATGATTGTCGGTTGCCATCAGAAATGACCGTTCTTATATCAAAGGATCGTTTGACGTGGAATTGCAAACTCATTTTCTCGTATAGGTACACACAGAAAAGTGATTATTGAATTTCGAGAAAACATAATTACTTGAATTTATTTACTAGATTCAAATGCATATTTACTTGGATGTAGAAAGTTCGGTATATACAAGAAATGCCACATACTCAATATAAGTAAAATAATTTCTCAGATAAATGCTTTCAACAAATAAATTCTTTCTTTATAAGAACCAATATTGTATTGAAAGAAGTAATTGAATTTTTCGTCCAAAAATGTTAATTTCTCCAACGAAGTAATAGTAAATCCATCCAAGTGCGTAGTTACTTGATCCAAGAAAATATAAGACATTTAATATAAGTAAGTATTGTTTACTGAATAAAAACCCACCAATTATTTAACTGAAGTGATTCTCACTTCTTTCAAGTAATCCCTTTCTCTGGAATAAATATGCGCACCGTGATTTTGTCAAGGCTCGCGCGCCCGCGCGTGGTGCTGGCACGTGCTGGCGCCACGGAACCTAACCTACTACGAAAACAACGATGTACCCGTAGGGGATGTGCCTTGTGAGTTATCGGGGATGTGTATTGTGATTTATAGTGTACAATAAACGTTTCAACACGGAGTAGTTTGATGTAACGCACGCAACAGTTAAGAACGAGTAAGTAAATATAACATACCTATCTTGTTAATTAGCAATAGAAAACGTATTTGTGCCAAATCTTTAAAATTCTTACATTAAGTAGCTAAAAATATTTACCGGGAATAAAAATATACACTTCATTGAAGACTGTTTACTTACTTCACCAGAGTAACCACTTTCTTAAACCTAGTAATTATTCCAAGAAATAAAATTACTTGGTTGAAGTCAATAATCTCTCGCGTATATACGAACCTACCAACTATTTCAGCCAAGTAATTCTCTCTTCGTTCGAGAGATCACTTTTCTGTGTGTACCCAAATTCTTTTCAAGGTATCTTTTTTCCGCTACGGTGTGTTATTTCTATTTTTACGATTAAGTGAATGCGATTTGAGGAATGAAAGATTTTTAAGTCTGACACGCATCATATATAATATTAAAAAATGTTCTATTAAATTTGATTCTAAACACTTTACTGCGAAAACCATAAACTATCGATTTATAGCAGTTTTCTTCCTAGGGCAAAATCAAGAGTTAAAAGTTTATGGAAAAAACTAAGTTTTTGAAAGAATTACGAGCCTGCCTCCTAAATAATAACATTTATTGAAAATAGGATACCTAATACAAATTAACTAAAGTACATAATATTACAATAATGAAATAAACTCACAATACATAAAACACTGAACAAATAACATGACATATAAATCTCACCAAAGTATATACAACATTGCAGGCATAATTACAATTCATATTAGGTGCGTCTTTAACTGACATTTGAACGTGCTGAGGCTACTCAAATCCTTTAGACCTGAAGGCAGGCTGTTAAATTTTACAATCCCCTTATGAAAAAGTGAATTGGCACCCTTGCTAATCCTACTAACCTTTACATATACATCGCTTCTGCACCAAAATCAGCTGCATATTGTACATCATTTATATAAGCGATAAATAAAAGAGGGCCCAATACACTACCCTGAGCGACACCACAACCAGTCTCTCAGTAGAAAGAACATTTTCAATTCGAGTAACCTGTTTACGATTACTTAAGTAGCTTTTAAACCATTCAAGTGCAGTACCGCATATTCCAAAGTAAGTTACTTTTTTTCAATAAAATGCTTCTGTTGATGGTTTCAAATCCCCGCTTCAGGTCGAGGATAACCACAATAGTATAAAGCTGCCAGTGAATGTTGTTATTTAATTTTGTCAATAAAAACTGAAAAGCTGTCTCACATGTCTCACATGAATGTTTTTTTCTGAACCCGGATTGGTGGTCCATAATGAGATTATTCTCCTGAAAATTGTCCATTACCTGATTATACACTACCATCTCAATAATTTTTTCAATAGAAGGCAGCGCATTTATGAGTCTAAAATCTTGAATTTTATTAGAATTTGTTACCTTTCTAATAGGAGTGATTGAACTTAATTTCAATTTTTCTTGGACTTCCCCCAGTTGCAAACTAGTATTAACTATATTAAGCATTACATGTCCTGCAACCTCAAAAAAGTTCTTTAACATTTTGTTATTTAATACTACATTGGCTTGAAACTTATTATCTAGAGATCTAACTATTTTTCTCAGTCAGACATCGACAATTCCCTAAATTGGCTAAAATTGCATGAAATATGTTTGAAATTATTTTCAATATCCAATACACTATATATGAAATAGTTATTAAAACACTCTGCGATCTTAGCTTTTTCATTGATTTCGACATTGTTGTCGACAATAGAACTCAGGCCTGTATCGGTAAGCTTTATCAGTGATGTAAGTGTTTTCCACATTGAATAAGGGCTTTTGCTAAATTTATCGGTTTTATTACTGTAGTACTTTTCTTTTGAGTTTTTGGTTAAATTGACCACTACATTTCTTTTACTTTTGTACTCATCCCAATAGTTATTTTCAACAATAATATCCGTACAAGTCTTAAATTTCTTATAAGCCCGATCTCTTTCCAAACACTTTCCTTTAATATGCTTATTAAACCAAGGTAGGTGGCATCTGTTTGAGGGATCAATGTGTAGCGGTGCTATTTCGTTCATAATTAATTCGCAATTATCAAATATATCCTCTTATAAAACATTGACATCCAGTGAATCTAACTTCCAGTACCAGTACATAAATCAAAAGTGAAAAGAAGAAAACGATCTTCAATATCAAGAAAATGAACAGTAACGTACATTTCTATTCAAATATTTGAAATGTAGACAATGTAATAGACAAAATACGAAATACCTATGGGCAAACCAATTATGGCAAGTACACACATACTATAGCAACAGTGAATCACAAGGTGCACTTTTGAAATTCAAAACACTTCTTGCAACATTATTACAGAAAGTTAAGAACCAAAACAACTACAATTGGTATGTTTATAAACGAGCGCGCTTCAAATGTCATTCGCAGAGGCAAATATTATTAACAAACTTACAAAACTACGCACATATAGTTGGTTAATGCATCAATTCCAATTAAGGTATCTAGTAAATTGTTTAAGTACAATAAACCAATTAAACACATTGCGTAAGTAATCTCTAATAAGAACCATATACCGAGGAATACACACACATGGCACACCTAACGGAGTTATTGATAAACTAATTAATAAAATTATTTTTATGTATTGTCGTATTTGTAAGTATGTATGTAGATTGTAGGTATATAGAATCTTTTGATGGTTGAGTAAGGTATTATGATCCTAAATAACTACTTAATTAAATCATACAAAGCCAGCGAAAGTGTTTGTTTGTTGATCCTACATGAACAACATCACAGACACTTACTATTCCTAGAAACCAGTTGCAATTTCAATGTCATGGAGTGTATCTACAAAAGGACGCAGGTAATAAGCAACATCGGTATCCGCAGCCGCGATATTTCATTAGCATTGAATAGATTACTCATTGTTCTCCGAACACAATGTTGAATAAGATTTTCTTTGCATCATAGTGGTTGTTGGGTTCGTCATATATGTATGCATTTTCAGCATGTGGCAGGAACTTGGAAAGGAAGAGAAGATGTATTCATATTCAAAGAGCGAGTCCGTTTTTTGGCGCGCGATTTTGCCGGCAGGTGGCGTGCATGCTGGAATTTCAAGCGTCTATTGTTCATGCTCAGCACGTCTCTACGACCAGGTACTTTCGAAAATCGCGGAAAAATTAATTATTTATGTGGAAACACGATGCGCTGGCGTATTTTCTTTCCCTTGTGCATTCTTGCCTGTGAATCCTAATTTTTGCGACTAGCTTTGAAGGATGTGATCCTTCCTTATCGTGTACTTACGTGGGATTTAATCACTCGAATAAATTATACTGAAGTGTATGTTTACACATGTTTGAATAATATACGTACGTATTTCATATACTTCATGTTTTTAGTATAAAGGCTGTCCCATTTAGCTGGAGACTTCCATTGAGCAAAGTTTTATATAATCATTCGCTCTACAGAAATTATTTTCATGTGTACAAATTGTTACAAAACGATGTACCAATACAAACTTTTGCTTATTTTTATGGAACACCAGGTATATTATGACAGTTTTTCTTTCTAATCATTTTGACAAAACATCGTACCTACATATTCCAAAACATCATTCTAAGGTAACTAACAAGAAGAAAGAATAAAGAAAACTAATTTTGCATACCAGAAAAAAAACCATATCAGTTAGATTTTGTTTATTACGTAGCTTAGATTATTGTATATTTGATAAATTAGGTAATTACTTGAAAATATTTGAAATGCTCCAGATTCAAAAGTCAATTGATTAGTTTTTTCTAGTTAATAACTGTGATATGTAAATTTATTGTGTAGTAAAACCAAATAAAAAGGTATTTTTATATTATTAAATATTTTATGTATTCATCGATCTCATATGTCACAGGAACTAAATAAAGATATAAAGGAACCTATTGAGAGAGTCCTGCAGACAAAAATAAGTGTTGAAAAATAAGGACCACCCCACTGCGGAGGTTTCCTAACAATCAAATTACTTAAAAACTTTAAATTTAAATTTTAACACCCTGATATTTTGAC
The DNA here is from genome assembly GCA_963966075.1 of Aphodius sticticus. Classification (NCBI taxonomy): domain Eukaryota; kingdom Metazoa; phylum Arthropoda; class Insecta; order Coleoptera; family Scarabaeidae; genus Aphodius; species Aphodius sticticus. Next base: position 14,897,905 of record OZ014508.1, on the reverse strand, counting down.
GATAAGTAAAATTAAATTTGTAATAATAACTTTTCTGGACAACAGTAAACAAATTGAATAAAATAATGTTGAATTCTATGTCGGTTTTGACGAGAAACAGAAATTGTGAGTTGACTATAATTTCTGAGACTCAGTGCAAAAAAAAACGCAAAAAAAATTTTAACAAAGCTTGTTTTTATTTCTCAAAAACTATACCCAGTTCAAAATGTCTGCCTTCAGATTCAGATTCCGCGGATAAAAGCAATACCATGATCAGTTGTAACTTGTTGGTTCGTGTAAGTTAGTTGCGATCAGGGTTGTTATGTTTTAAAACATTGTTTCAAACATAATATTTTGTTTTAAACATGTTTAAAACAGTTTGTTTGAAACATGTTTTAAAATAAATTTTTTGTTTTAAACGTATTTAAGGTGAGTGTACTATTTAATTAACAGCAAACATAACCTGCATTTGTACAGCTGAATTATTTATTTAATTGCTAATTGTGTATTGTTTTTCGCAGTTTGACCTGAGGATGTTCATTATTGAACGAAACTAGTAGACAAGAATAAAATACTGAATGAAAACTATTAGAATTTTGAATAAACCCAACCAACAATTGCGTATTTAAAACAGTTTGTTTAAATGTTTAAAACACTTTGTTTTAAAACATTGTTTTAAAACAAATATTTCGTTTTAAACTATTGTGTTTTAAACATGTTTAAAACAAGTTTGATTCCTTATTTAAAACATGTTCTTTTAGGTTATTTAAAACATGTTTTTTTCATGTTTAAAACATATTTTTGCGAAGTGTTTAAAAACACTGTTTCGTTAAAAAAATCATTGTCATTTTATAAAAAAAAATGTTTGTTTTGTTTTAATTTAAAAAAAAACGTTTTTTTATAACAACCATGGTTGCGATTATTGATTTTTTGACAAAATAAGAATCATCCTATATTGTCTAACTTCGTAATGCTATCATCAACAGCTAAAATGTTATTAAGCATCCTAATTTCACATTTCCAATGCACAAGAAATGTTCAAATAATATATAATATTTTACCTACGTACAGTACAGTATGTCCCTTACGTCACGGACTGTTTCACTCGTATATCGCTTATAACAAACATGCTTTTGGTTGTGCTTTTGTGTTTTTAAACGCACGACATAATATCATCAGAACGCAAATGTAGATTCATAGTTTCCTATTTGTTTATAATAATTGCCCTCTTGTCACAACAGTTCAAATGCAGTTCCTCACAGTTGCAATAGATGTCGCGCGAATAACTAGCATTGGATAAAATACATTTTTGTTGAACTGTCAAATATACTAACCTAACCTAATACATCTACTTCTGTCGCAATATTTCTCTTTTATTTAAAGTAAGTGATTGGATCTGTAATTGTCGGTTGTAGGTAAAACTATGTACGATACTAGAGCTGTAACGCATATTACGTGCTCGTGAAAAATAACAAAACTCGCCGCTTCGCGGTTCGTATGTTAACTTTACACTCACATATGCTAGTTACAGCTCTTGTAATGTAATATACTATACTATTCAGAGTTCAGCAATCGCACAATATATAACAAGTAAGAGTATTTAACAGTCGAAAATGATTTAATTATTATATCCTAAATTATTTAAGTTATATTACTCAATCCTTGAATTGAATAATTTTATTAATGAATTTTTTGTCGAACTCATATAGTTGAGAGGTGATACGATTTTAAAATCGTGCATAGTCATAACTTGAATGACGGGGAAAAACTGTTGTTTTTATGGGCACCAGCTTGGATTTTAATATTCTGGAATCTTTTCTGATTCCAACCGATATCATAAGGCTCTATATTTAAAGCAATGTTTTATTATATTTTAGCAAAAGTTTTGCAAAGGGTGCTATGGAGGTGGAGTAATGTTAAACAATTCAAATTTTGGCTGTTAGTAAAACAACATTATTGAAATACAACAATTACAACTATTATATTCTCCAATAAACAAAATTCATAATGTCAGTTTTCTGTTAATATCTTTAACACTAATAATGAGTTATTAAAAACGGATTCAACGTTGATCTTATAATTTGAACAACTGAAGCCTCCAAAATACCGGTTACCACTATATAACACTTTGCCAAACAACTTTCTTACAGGAGTCACAGTGCATGATCTAAATATAATTTAATATTATATAATACTGCAGCGGTGTTTATTTGAAAAAAAAATAAGATAAAACGTCCGAAAGTCGTCGGAAAAGACCCTATATAAGCAGTTATTTAGTTATTGCAAAAAACATTTCAAACAGTTCTTTTTTTATGATAAATAAAAACTTATCGCAAAACGGTAAGACGCATTTAAATAAATACCACAGCAGTTATGCGTGGTAATTATTTTCAGATCAATTATTTTTAATAACTCAATAAAGTAATAAACCTTTGCACATACCAACAATAATTATGTCAGATAATACATGGCTGGCTTACAATTGTTGATATTTGCCTTATCAGTTGCTGATTGATGAACAGTAGGCAATTCTAAACAAATAGGTAGTGTATCTATAAACATATCGCATATTTTAGTTCAATGCACTTCATTATAATAACGGTCCTTAGCATACCGTATCAACGACCATAATATTAATATTTTAATATGAATATAGGAACTATAAATATTATAATCGTCAATAATTTTACTCGCATGGCATGCACGTGCGCCGAACAAGATGCAATGACGGAACTAGTAGACCTATTTTATTTTAATCTAGCTGATGTAAAACATAAAGTATGTCTGAACGAATAACTGTAGACGAAGATTAAAACAAATTATAGTATGTATGACCGAGAAAGGGTAATGCATATGCACTAGATTCGAGTGCACATTTAATGTGATATTACAATTTCAATTCTAACGTACATAACTGTATTATTGCTGGTAGTCCACTGTATCATATGATTTTTATTTTTCTAACTGCTACTCTACTTACAACAATGACTGTTCGATAGGTAGGTATGATTATGTTATAAAGTTGTAATTTATATTGCAATTGTAGAGTGAATTAGGTTATAGACAATCTCTACCTTGGTCACATTATTATTGGACATAATTGATTATTATTGTAGACCTACCACGGATGAAAAGTCTACACTACTGTTTTCATGTACATACTGAAATAAAATAATATTAAACTTTTAAAAATTCATATCTTCCACAATTTTTATCTAATATGGTATATATAGGGTCATTATAATGGATTGTAGTCGAAGTAGGCCATGATATGTAAAGATATGTAAAGTCGAAGTAGGCCATCAAATGTAAAGATTTGTGCAAAGGTTAGAGCAAAAGTTAAAGTGGTTGCCTAACCTATTTCAAGTTTGACAGTTATTTCTGTATTGGCGCCGTGCGCGTACGATATGCCCATCTCTATTGCCGCCGGACGGGACTAAGATCGCCACGAGGTGGCGCTGTTCTATGCAGTTTCCTTCCTAGTAATCACCCACGTGGTAGTTACCTGTAGCGCGTCTACTAAGTAAACATAAACAAGAAAGCTGTTGCCGTACGTAAATGAGGTTAATTGGTAGAAGCAAGTAATTTATTTGTAGTGGTTTGTAGTGAATAAAGCGGCGTCTTCTTTCGTTGTACTGGAGAATAATAAAAGTAAGTATTATATCAAAGTATGTTTTAGTTATAAATAATTAAGTTAGGTTTAAATGTTTGGGTTATGTTTTGGGTACAACAACAACACGTAAACATTACTGATTTGAGAGTAAACCATATTTGTATACACAATGCTAGTCTGTGCACAACGCTATCAGCTGACAGAAATAATAAATAAAGTCGACTACAGCGCTTTTGCGTGCAGCGGTGACCGAGAAAACTTCTGGCGGATACATATTCCGCCATGGGCGCATAAAGCGTTCCTCAATCCCCCACTCCGTACTGCGCACGGTGCCAATAGCGGCAAAGCGTTATTGACATGGGCATGGCCTACTTCGACTACAATCATTTAGAATGATCCTGTATATATAATATAGTATCCGATATATCTGATTAACAAAAAATAAATTAAAAATCCGACATCACATTACTTCTATCAATATTACTTAATTATTCTCTTATTTATTATTTCCTGACAACACTATTTTCTGTTATTCTGTTATTACAGTTATATTAGTATATGCCTTTGCAAAATACAGATTTAATGATTAGAACGAATAATTTAATCAAACTCTGCATAACAATGGTCAAATAACAATGGACGGATACATAACGAACAAAAAAAGACGCATAATAGGTAATTGATTTCCGTTATTGCAAATTTTTAGATAAATTCAGTCTATATTCAAAAGGGATTAACAGAATATCGTAATTAAAAAAAATTAGAAGTCATTAATTACCGGAAACACATAATAACTAACATAATGGTATCTAGGTAAGTAGAAAAACAGGAAATGATCCATAGAAGGAACCAAAACAATAGACACAAAATAACGCAAATACGTAAATTGCAAAAATACTGCAAATCTAGATTTGTTGGCAAAATTGTTGTGAAAATGTAAAAGGATGTGATTTTGGTCATCCTTGTGAATGATGTGTCAATAAACCAAATCTGACAACAACAAAAATAAAAAAAAAATAACGAATACCGGTTGACATGCACTCTTAAAGCACTGACAGCGTTTCTTTGTAGTACGGAAAGCGCGCATGTCCATTAGGGAGGTCTTTATTTTTCAATTTTTAATTTTTTTTCTGCAGGACCCTATCAATTTGCTTCTTTCCGTTCATATTTAATTCCTGTGTAATTTAATAATATTAAAATAATTTAAAAAAAAATTATTTGTGTTTACTAAAATAAATTTATGTCCCAATTTAATTCCGTGGTGAAACCATAGAGGGTTTAAATAAAGTAACAAATATTCACAATAACTTTTCTAATTGTTATTTTGCAACAGAATTGTTTAAAGGAAAGTGTTTTGGGTATTTCTGTAACACAACTGTTTTGTTACTATACTATAAAGTGACCTGTAGTTAGTCGCACATGCAAATTACGCATGCCAAAATTAAGTTGCAAAACAATCATATTGAGATTGCGCAAAGCAGTTACGGCACATGTCATAGCTATTCAAAAACCATTATTAATAATCAATAAAAAGTGCTGTTCAATTTGATGTACCTTTTGTCATAACAAGCAACAAACGTCGTAAACTTAATTATAAATGACACTATTATCATCAATCCATGTATAGAAGCCGCACAATTATTTTTAGTATCAATTTTGCGTCTTAATAAGTGTTGGTAGCACCTTGTGCGCGTAAATGACACCTAATGTCAAACTATCATTAATTAATTTCTTGTTTTCTTGTTAAGGATCCACGTGATAAAATATGGCGGAGTTGGAACAGCTGATTCCCGAACTGTCAATTTACCGGTTATAGGTTAAGTATCTTGCATCATTAGATCTTATTAAAAAAAGAACGTATGAAACACAAAAATCCCTAACATTAATAGGTTATATTTGTTCTGACAGTTCAGCAAAGTAGAAACAATAGCTAAATTCTTCTTTATTTTCGTATTACTGTGATATTTAACGTGACATTGACCTTCTGGTGCACTTGTTCTAACCGTTCCGCATCTGTTAAGTTCCGTTGGAGACCGAAGAGGGGCGATTTCCGGTTTTTACGACGATGACTTCCGCTCGCGTGGGCTGTCCCTTAATTAAGGACGAAGCTGTTGCATGAATAATGCCGATAAAACCTTGAAACTAATTTTATGAAGTAAACCGAATCGATTAGAATTTTTAGTTTGGAGAGCGCGTTGACTGTTTGACCTTTTTTCTGGGAAATGACTTCGTGTATCGTAACCGCGAATATGGTCAGGTGTTAATGAAGGAATGGTTTTGCTAATAAACTACTAATTGTTTTCTTTGTTTTATTGTCTTCCTGGGTGGTGCCTGGTAATGAAAAAAAGCGTTGTAATGTCATGGTGACGATACATTGAAATCGCTTATTGTTTTCCCAAAATTTTGGGGTAGGTACACCAAATTTGTACACCAATTTTGTATTGTTCGTTGCAAATTGAGGGATACATATTTTAAGTTTTGGATAGAAATATGTTGAATAATTAAGAAATAATTAATGCATGGGTAAATTTAAATAATTACTGGTTCCTATAAGTCGTGGGAACTTGACTATAAATAAAATCAAATCATAATTTCCGATTACAAATTCCTAATTCATTTTGATTTAGTTAGTTATGTAAGGATTTGCAATTTATTAACAGATAGTTTTTTCATATTTACATAAATTTACATACTACTTTTAATATTCGAGTGTTTTCCTTATTTTTCGTCTATATGGCTGATTTATTGTTAGTGGAGTGCAATAATTAGACATATACATAGGAAATACTCAAAACTCTCGGATTTTTAAGGAATCTATTGCATTGAATTTGTTGTTCTAAAGCTGCAAAGATGCTCTCTTGCTGATGTATCTATGTGCAAATATTATATTTAACTCATTTAGTATCCCAATAGTATATTATTATACAAGTTTTATAAGACGTCAAATTGGCGCACGAGTTCGCACCATTTGACATTCGCACCCTACTGCGATAAATACATGAAACATAACCTAAAAAGTTAACTTAATTTAGCTTTAAAATAGTGGTTTCATAAGTATACTAATCAGAATAGACGTGTTTGGCGGTAACTGATAACGGTTAACGTTTAATAGCAGTTTCTACCTAGTACCACTGGCTTATACAAGTTTACATGCACATATAATTGAAACCAAATTCTAATTTCGGTGTAACAATTTATTAGAATAAATCTACTTAGTAAAATTACATGTGATGGAGACAAATACGTTGCACCAGAACTAAGACGAAGTCGAAAGCGACGGACAAAAACGAATACGGTATTGAACCGAGCAGCATTCGGTCAAAAATGTTACCGAAAACTTATACGTTACATAAACTAAGAAATCCTCAACACTTTAAATGTACTATAGCTTCCTACGTGTATGCTGATATTCAATAAATTTTTATTGCGCATATACTATCACGCAGCAGTAATTAAAGTCGTTCATATATACGATGTAGGTTTGATCTTCGCATAATACCTTATTAAAGTAAATGTGGTCCTTGAATTATATCTGAAAAGAGGATTTGATGTTTAGTTGAAAAGAATGATGACGATCACCTATCAGAGTCTCAAAACATCACCGAAAACGTCATGCTGGCGCACTGCTGGCGTATTTTGATGAACACAGCAAAACTAAGAAAGCCCCAATCCTTTGGCCATTCTATAGCAGGCTACACGCATGTTTAAATATGTATAGAATATTGATATTTCGCAGTTTATGCGATTGCAAGCAATTAAAAAGAGGCAGTGTGTGGTTGTGTTATACGTTTGACATATGGCATTTGATATCAATCGATATCACTGTGTACCAACCAATAAGAAAAAAGTTACTAGAAGCGATGTTACAATTTGTTAAATGTAACACCGAAAACAGTGTTACAATGTGTGCCTTGTGAATGCAAAGTAGAAAAATACAATTATGGTAAAAATATCTTACATACCTACACCAAAATTTAAATTGTAAAATTCCCTACCTATGTCGATATTCATATGGTTGGAAAAACCATCCAATAACGTTTAGAAAGTACCTTAAAAAGTAGTTATATTCTCAAACGTCACTAAAGCCATCTGAAATAACTTTCAACCACAAAATCATTCATACAAAAATATGAAAAGTTGTTATATATTTCATTTAATGATTAGATATCAAATTTGAATTTGTCATATCAATTTAAATATTTCATCCTTTGTTTTTATCGTTTGTTCTTGATTTGGTCTGATGTCAACATTATTATTATCAAAATAATATAATAATTGCATTTGATAATTAATGTGTTATTGGTAGTGTTAACTCAGGCACAACAATAACAACAACCTGTGAGTTCGGTAAAATTTAAAATCAGTAAATTTTTTGGTCATATACCTATTTTTCCAAAAAAAAACTTCGAAAATATTATGAATCTACTATAAGAAACAAAATTGTATATTTTTTAACTTTCAGATTTTGTGGATAAATACATATCTGATAAAACACCTCAGAACTTTTAAGTGCTATGACACTAAACGTGCTGATTTTGTACAAAAAAGCAGTACTTTTCGTGCAATAATAACTAAATAAGTTCTGTGTACTATTCTAGATTATTTAACAAGATATTCCGGATATTCAAAATACCAAGTTTTGTTGAAATATTTAAACTTTTATTTGTTAACGGTTTAGAAAGTTTTGGCAATTTTATTTTGCTTATAATTTATTCGGTTTTGTTGAAATACCAGCATACCTTTTTTAATAAAAAGGTATATTTTTTCTATTAAATTTATTAGTGCTTTTTTTCCCTATATAACTGGAGTACATGCTTTTTTGAATAGATATCGGAATGTGGTTTTAGTAGATTTCCTTTGTTATGTTTTTTTTTCTCATTGCGTGCTCACCAGGTTCCAAGGTAAACAACGCTTATTTCACTCAATTACAATAGATTATTTAATAATCACAGAAAATACCTTATAAAAACACAAATTATAGTTTTGACGTAAGATTCTTAAACCCTAACGTGACAGTACTTTTTTTTGGACCGATTCGAATCCAGCACGACGAAATAAATTTTAGAGGAACAAAACACCACAATTAAATAATAATTAACAAATTCATTTGTTAATGTATGCAGTAGTCAATACGTTCGTAACTAATGTCAGTAAATTGTCAAACGTAACGACCTTGCATGTTTGCATTTGACACCGCATGACTTGCATTTCCATAAATCATAGCACCCTTAATAATTTAATAGCAAACATCATGCAGTCTTATTGTCAAATCGATTATATTACTTCTAGCAATCTAGAACCTCAAAAATCCAACATTCGTGCCAAACTACAGTTGGCTACACTGTCTGCGTGCGTCACAAACGCTTCCTCAGGTGCCTACCTCCAGGTTGCAGGTGGGAAGTCCCTCAAGGCTCTATTCTCGGCCCTCTTTCCTTTTTAATTTATATTAATGATCGTACTGTTAATTCAGCTTTCGGCTATTTAAACCAGTTATATTTCGCCATGGGATAAAATGATCCAGATGTTGAAATATCAATAAATTGTATTAAATATTTCACATGTCAACTTCCTAGTTTGCACATGCTTGCAGAAATACCAATCAAATGGAATTCTGATTTCACATGTTCTAGAATAATTAGGTCGTATTCGTTCGAAATTGAAATTGGTTTCTTGGTTACAACAATATAAATTTCCTAATTACGTATCAGATTATTGCATTTGTTACACGGTGTACGCGTATTCTATATAAGTGAAATGAATTTCCTGAACAGCTGCCATACGTAGGTACAATTCTAGCAGTAATTGCATAACAGCAAATTTCACTTTACATCATGTTATTTGCACTTGACGTAAGGCAATACAGCACAGTAGTACCAACGCCAATAACCAACAAAAAAATAATCACCAACAAACCCGTTTATACTCAGAACAATGACAGATATAATAATCAAGAACAAAAGACGATCGTGCTTTTTTTATTGTTTTATTTCGCATGAGAATATCAGAATTGAGATTGACGAGTCGTCGTTGAAGCAGAAAAGAACGGAATGAACCTCCGTCGCCGTCATGGCTTACTGCTTTAAATCGGTTATTTATAATTTCCATGGACTGCTAGATATAATAATAGCGGGCAATTTGTGCAATTTCAGTTCGGTGGGTTTGCGACAAAAAGCTGTGTTTGCTGTAGACCGGGGAGCGACAATGTTATTAAATTTTAAACAAATAACGAACTGAACCCAAGGACGCCTACCTACGTAGCGCCATCTAGCTTCACTCGTACCTTAATCACTTTATTTTCTGTGTTTTTTTTCTATCTTGGCATATAATTGATTTACGTGAGACAGGTTTGTTCCGGTGATCTAACGTCCAATTTTGTTTAAACAGGTTGGTATAAAAACACACCACTGAAAATGCGTTGACTGTCATCTCTAAATATAATGTTTAGATTCAAAGAAGTTGTGTTTGGATTATTACACACAGAAAAGTGATTATTTGGAACGAGAAAACATAATTTCTTGAATTTATTTACTAGATTCAAATGCATATTCACTTGGATGTAGAAAGTTAGGTATATACAACAAATGCCACATACTCAATTTAAGTAAAATAATTACTCAGATAAATGCTGTTGACAAATAAATTCTGTAATTGAATTTTTCGTCCCAAAAATGTCAATTGCTCCAACGAAGTAATAGTAAATCCATCCAAGCCCGTAGTTACTTGATCCAAGAAAATATAAGACATTTAATATAAGTAAGTATTGTTTACTGAATAAAAACCCACCAATTATTTAACTGAAGTGATTCTCACTTCTTTCAAGTAATCCCTTTCTCTGGAATAAATATGCGCATAGTGATTTTGAGGCTCGCGCGCCCGCGCGTAGGGCTGGCGCCGTAAAGGAGCGAAACCTTGTACGAAAACAACAGCTAAGTACCCGTAGGGGATGAGCCTTGTGATTAGTGTACAATAAACGTTTCAACACGGAATAATTTGATGTAAGGCAAGCAACAGGTTAGAACGAGTAAGTACATATAACATACCTATCTTGTTAATTAGCCATAGAAAACGCATTTGTGCCAAATCTTTAAAATTCTTACATAAAGTAGCAAAAATATTTACCGGGAATAAAAATATACACTTCATTGAAGACTGTTTACTTCCTTCACCACAGTAACAACTTTCTTATATCTAGTAATTATTCCAAGAAATAAAATTTCTTGGTTGAAGTCAATAAATAATCTCTCGCGTATATATGAACCTACCAACTACTTCATCCAAGTAATTCTCTCTTCGTTCGAGAGACTTTTCTGTGTGATTGGATACCAAACACGACAAAGGCATTTAAAAAAAAAGATTTTTGATGGCCTAAATCATATACAGTGTGATTCATAACGAAATATGGCAAAATTTATTAATGTTAGTCTAGATTGTAGACTTCCGCGGTCTGAGTCAATGAAATATTGATTTCCGGGTGGAGATTTAGCATTAAATGCCAAGTGACAATGCGACATAATAAAAAAAAACAACCTATATAATAATTTTGAATTTTTGAGCAATTTTGGCTCTATTAATTCTATTAATAATCTAGCTATCAACAGTTTGTTAACTTGATCAAAATACTATATTTTTATATACAGTGTATTGTAAAATTGTCACAAACAAATAAAAAAAAAATCATATCACTTTGGATTTTCAAATATACAATAATAGTACAATTTAAATCTGTTCTCCTGCAAAATAACGTATTTTCAGATTACTTTTCCATTGCAATAACGAGTCATATTCCATATTTCAATTGGTTTTTAAGTTACATCGTCACAAAAAAGGCAAGAAACAATAATTTCTTTGTTCTTCGACTGCACATTAAATAATTACCAACATTAGTCAACATTGATTTTATCCCAACATGGACATGATTCAGCTTTTCTTTTGCATAGATGACAGATCTGGTAACCTAAATGATCAACTACGTCATATTTTTACAAATTAAGTCAACATGTCAAAAAATCTACTTTTTTTCACTTCTTAGAAGTTTTTATCTTCTCAGCTTTAAGTTAAAGGTCCAAGCATTTATTTCAGCCTACGTATAGAATTAGAGAACAGAATTATACTATCAAAGAGTCTTTTTGAGCATTCATTCCTTTCAACGTGATGTAATATAGTTCTTAAAGTAGTTGAATATAATAGTTATTTAACCAACAAGTATATTAAAAAGAGCGACTAATGATCGAGACTGTTTAATGCACGAGCGATTAGCGAGTGCGTTAATTGTCGAGATCATTAATCGCCGTTTAATATTCGAGTTGGTTACAAAAAAAAAATGTTCCGTCAATCGTATTATTATGGCGGCGTCTACATAGATTTTATTCGTCGATACTTTTTATCGGCCAATGTTTATATTTTAAACAAAATTTCATATTTTTTCTGTCCGTTTTCGTTAAGAGTGTATAGTTGGAAAAATAGAAATATGCGTTCTACAGGAGTCTAACATATGAAGCTGATTACATTAGTGATTTTATTATTAGTATATTTCGCCCTTAAAATATAAATGCTTCTATAAAAATGAGCACTAATGCAGTAACCAAACAGTGTTCTGGAAGTGAAAAACTTTTTAAGAAAGTAAGAAAAATATTCAGAGCCTGCAACTATGTGTACTTTTCATGCTCTCAGTTCAGTAAAACATCCTATACATAAAAAACTTGGCTGGAGAACATATTTTAGACAATTATTAGAATATCTTTCAAGTACCACATAAACACGCATGTGTAATTTTACGAAACGGAACTATAAATTCTAAAAACTCGTATGTTTGCTAATTGATTTTTAAATAAAGTCACTGTAGGAATGTGTAGGTATAAGATACATTCATACATGATACACATGTTTTGTTATTTGTATTGTACAATTTATTACTATAAACAAATTCTTTTAGCTAATGAAAATGTACAGCGTATTTGATAATATAGTTCTGAAGTTATTGCATTTCACATTACGAATGATGTAAATAAAAATATCCATGTATTTCCCTGTTGAATATTGTTTGAGTAGCAAGGAATCCAACAACCCAGGAACTAAAAAATTTACACCGTTGTATTTTTACGACGATAAAACGAATTGTTGGTGCATTTTAATGAGCATATCGTTAAAATAACTGTGTTGAGCTATTCACACGTGGTGTACATAACTTCCATATTTTTTTCAAATATTATTTTAAAATAGCCTTCACCAACAGTTAACATCACCAAACAGAGCCAAATATTCGAAAATATCAGCATATAAAGAGCTCCGTTCATGCAGTTTGGATTACAGCCAGAAAGTCTTTATGACTGTGTTGAGCAAATAAAAAATGCAACCTTTAAAAATTATTGTACTTGAATGAAATAAGGAGCCATTCAATATACAGTGAGCACATAAAGTATGGAAACATGACAAAATTTCAAGAACGGTTTGCTATTTTAAAAAATCCTCGAACACGTCGATTAATAATTATCAAAATACACCTTATGATATCAATTAGATTTTTACCTTCAGTTGTTTTTAACCGATGACGTCATCGATTTTTTTTTAAATGACAACGCTATATTTTTTTAATAAATTTGACAGATCTTTTAATTGTCTTAATGGTAGAATAATATTTTTATGGCCTTACATGAGAAAATTTTAGAGAAAAAAGACAATTGAAGGTTATGAAATAAAAGTGACAAAATCTTCGGAACGGCTCGACCGAATTTAACAAAATTTTGGAATTAAGTATTTTGCAACCATGTGAAGTCACTGGCGTTATTATTGTTGATGTAACGTTTACAGTTTCAGAGATATAACCTAAAACTTTTGAATTTGAAATAGAACATCCTGTATATTTTGACATATTCTGTTACAGTCTTCATTATTATATCAAAAACATCTAGAAATTAACAAAAACCTTTGTTACTTAGGTCTAAAAATTAACAAAGAAAAATTTGATAACAAAACATTATTACAGTTTTTACTGCAACTACTCTAGTTGGTTTATGAGGATTCTCAACCATTGACAGGAACACATTGTTTTTAATTTGATCGGTTTATTTTTTTGTTGTTGTTATTTCTTGTTATCATTTTTTTCTTTGTTAATTTTTTGACCTAAGTTTTTGTTAATTTCTAGATGTTTTTGATATAATACTGTAACAAGCGTAGTAACATTGAATAGGCAATGGAAGACTGTAACTGAAAATGTCAAAATATACAGGGTGTTCTATTTCAAATTCAAAAGTTTGTTTATATCTCAGAAACAGTAAACGTTGCATCAACGATAAAAAAATGTCGATGACGTCATCTGTTAAAAACAATTGAAGGAAAAAAAAATAATTTGATATCATAAGGTGTATTTTGATAATTATAAATCGACGTGTTCGAGGATTTTTTAAAATAGCAATATATGAAGTTCGGATTGTCGTTGAAGGAATTTTAATTGATATTTTTGTCGTAAAATGTGGTTTCCTGTACCAAACCCAATCAAACGATTTTCTAGTTAAACATGTTTTCCTAGATTGCATTGGTGTTGCGATTGCGAACAATTTTCACAACGTTAAAAATTGAATGCTCACATGTGACTTCTGCATTATTATCGCGGTCATTGTTTTCTTCAGGCGATTACAACAACACTTGAACATTTACGACCAATAAAAGTCAATACTATTTACATGAACGTATTTACATATTAACTGGAATTAATCGATTCAATTTGAGTCCACTGAGGTCATAAAAATAATGTTAACGCCTATCGTCACCGTTGAATGTGATGCACAATTGCACACAGTCTTAATAGTTTTTTGACACATTACGCTGTTTTGATTTGTGTTTTGTTTGAAATTAAAACAGAATATCCAACTCCGGTCTTTTTTTTTTCAATTGATTCCTAAAAACTTTAAATCACTGAAACAATTTTGAAATGTTCTGTTTTGAGAGAATATCAATCGTTTTTTGATTTCGGGATATAATAAAGTTTGATTGTGAATTTTTTTCATACATGTTAATGTGTTGATGATCTGTTCAATAAAATGAAAGCTATTTATACATTCTTAAAGAAAATGTTTGATTAGAATTCAATGGCATTGTCGGAACATAAAGTTGTGATTATTAAAGCAAATCATAGTTGGGTAAAACTCACTTAAATTTAGTTTTTACCTATTTCCAATAATGTGTCTCATTTGGGATCCATCATCCAAAATCGAACACCTAATCTTTTGCTAAACTTTTATGTTTAATAACTTTTGTAATTAATGGCGAATTTAGATGATGTTTTTCAACATATTGTAAAAAAATTCCTCAAGCATTTTCAAGTTTGAAAAAGAATTTTTTAGTACTTATTATACAGGGAGAATCAGCATCTTTTGGTGGTCTAAGTTAGAGACACCCTATGATGTAATTAACCAACTTGATCAGCTTCTCAAGTAATCTGTTACTTAAGAGCAGTATCAATTCCCAATATTCTGTTTTTACGATTCCGGAGAAACTACTAAAGGTATCGAGACAAAACTTCATATTTAGAAGTTTCATGACAAAACATGAAAAGCTTTTTGTTGAAAAGGGTCCAAAGGAACTGGAGGTTTAGTCTTAGCATCTTTGAAAGATTTTGCAAATAAGCCGCCCTTTCGAGAATTTTGTCGAAACAGTTAAATAATAAATTAAAGTAGAGGAAATTCAGAATAATTTATGACTATGACATTTTTTGGTACAATCAATAGTTTAGCTGTATGAGCAAATTCAATTTCATCGAGATCGGTCGTAGGTACTGCATTAAAACTAGTAGCCAGGATTTGTCAGATTTTTTGATTCTAATGACAGTAGGTAGTCTCAAACGCTAATGTTTTGACAATACCTACTGTCAATATAAGGTGCGTTCGGATATTGTACACCGTTACACTTTTTACACCCAATAACACGTAAGTGTCATTTGGACGGTGTACCCGGTGTCAACGGAGTACAATATCCGAACGCAGCTTTAATCGACATATCTGTCTAGTTCTATTAATTTAATGCAGTTAATGCAATTTATTTTATTTTGCAGACATAGCCGATCTCGATCAAATAGAATCTCATGCAGCTAATCCATTAATTTTATATATAGTATGATAAGCTCATGTGCCTGGCCACATCAGATTTTTTTATTCGTCCCAATATCTGTATGTCTGTAAAAGATGCAGTTTTACAAGAAAAGTTGACCAATTGAAGCTTAACAAATCTTCAAATATTGGGACTAATCAAAAACCATTTTATATTGACTTTTATATAGAGTTCTTGAGAACCTCCAAATCTATAATCAAAATCGGTGAAAGTTCACAAAAGTTATTGAACATAAACTAAAAATTAAAATTAAAAAGGCAATTTAAAGTTTTAGTTGTAAAACCTGTAAAGCTTTAAATCTTTTACAAACATTCGGATATATTGGGGCGAATCAAAAACAAACAAAAAAGTTGGTGTTGATAAGGCTCTTTAACAGACTAGGAATCTAACCAAGCTTAACTTCTCCATGGAGATTGTTGAACCAGCAATTTTTCAGAAAATGCAGATGCCAATGATTACAAAAGTTATTTAAACATAAAATTTTATCGAAATATTAGATGTCCGTTTTTTTTTTGTGTCCCGGAGTGTAGATCCATCGTCATTTCTTAATATTTTAGAGTTATTAAAAAGTGATTAGTATAATAGCTAAGCTAGCTTAGGGTCGATCTTACAAGTGTACGTATAAGTAGTAGAATAGTTATTCCCAGTATAAATAGTACTATGCCGCCTGCCATTGGCTAAAATATTTGTGTTGTCATAGTAATAACAACTTATACTGGTATTTATGCCAATATTTAGTTATACCATGGTATAACGTGGTTTGTAAGATCGGCCCTTAGTATAATAGCTAACTATGATTTACCTACTTTTTAAATATAAAACTGTTATAAATATGAAACGATTAAAGACATTTAAAATCTGCCAATTCTACACGTCAAAGTGAAAAAGAAAAGTGACAAAATCAAAAATTCTTATATTGCGTTAAGCGAGCCTTTATTGAAAATTTTGGATAGTAAATTAATAAGTAATAAACAGTTGAAAGCGACAATATTACTTGAAATATACTCAATTATTGAAAGAGTATATTTAAAAACAAAACAAAAATACAGAAAACAAACTGACAAAATCGAAAATCAAAAATAGCAAATTAATAGACAATAAAAATTGGGCACAAGTAGTTGGAATTCAATAAATTGTTACGGGGATTGTTAAACTGCCAATTTTTCCAAAAATGCAGAGTCCAAAGATTACAAAAGTTATTTAAACATAACATTTTATCGAAATATTAGATGTCCGTTTTTTGTGTCGCGGAGTGTAGATCCATCGTAATTTCTTAATATTTTAGAGTTATTAAAAATAAATTAGTATAATAGCTAAGCTAGCTTAGTATAGGTAATAGCTACCTATGATTTACCTACTTTTAAAATATAAATCTTTATGTTATAAATAGGAAATTATTAAAGACATTTAAAATCTGCCAATTCTACACGATAAAGTGAAAAAGAAAAATGACAAAATCAAACATTCTGATATTGCGTTAATCGACCCTGTATTGAAAATTCTGAATAGTAAATGAATAAATAATAAACAATTGAAAGCGACAATATTACTTGAAATATACTCAATTATTGAAAGACGACACTTAAAAACAAAAACAAAAATACAGAAAACATACTGACAAAATCGAAAATCAAAAACTCCAAAAAGATTAACGTTTATCGAGTCTACAATAAAATTCTTTATAGCAAATTAATAGATAATAAAAATTTGGCAAGATTAGTTGGAATTCAATAAATTATTTTTTAATTAGACTGGCCGAAAATAATATGATCAATTGTAAATTTATAAACAATTATAATTTTTCACAGCAAATTAATAAAAATTAAAGCCGAAAATCCGATTATATGGTAAGTTAATGGGTAAATAGTTTATAGTTTACAAAAACTATTAGATTTTTATGTGGAAATTAAGGAATTCAACCTTTTTAACGATTGTTTTCCTTAATTAGAAATAAAACTGTTCAAGTAGCATGTATTGCATAGTCACTTTGAGTTCTTAAATTAACCAAATAGATTTTTAATTATTTTAGATTTTAATCGACATTAGCTTCTACTAATTAAAAAAATCTATGTTCAAATTGATCCAGACCTACACACAAAATAAAGAAAGAAAGATATCGATGTATTTCAAACAAAAACATTCACAGATTATTCCTGAAAATCTTATCTAGTAAAAAAAACAAAAACTCTGATTTGACAAAAATATTGTTCATTATTGGGCAATGTGGTCAAAATTTCCAGTGGGATCTGAAGTTGCTTTTTGGGCAAGCTTCCAATCTTCACTGATGATCTTCATCCTAGTTTATAGTCACCATAGACGTTACTCTTTACGTGTCTTCATAAGAAAAATCCGAAAGGTGGCAAAATTTGGAGATGGTGATGATATTAATTCAATAAAATGGGGCCTCATTGCCCAATTGACCTATTAGGAAAGATGCCATAAGAAACAAGAATATAGTTTATAAAACTTGTAAAGTTATAAATTTAAAACTTTGAATCTTCCTGTATGTAATAACGTTAAACCAAAAAAGTCAAAAATTAAACATATTTTTCCTATTTTACCATATTTAGGTAACAGTGATCTATATCAACAGCAGTGATGAATAATCTGCTCTCCCATTACCTCAATTTACCGGTTTCATGCTTTTTATTACTGTTTTATTTCATTTTAAACAGCTGGTGTGCAGCCGTGTCCTCAAAAATTGTCGGTATCAAATTCTGGTCGCCATTTCCGTCGAGCAGTTCCAAATTTTGTTGTATTACAGCACACGCGTCAAGAGTTTTGTAACTGCAGCTTAGCATATACCTCCGGACAACTAACACATTTCAGAATGAGGACAATCCTCTTCTCTTTAACGATCTGCCAACAGCATTCCTCGGCGTTCACCGTTCGCCTATGCTTTGACCACATCAATTTCTAATGCCTAACTCAGAGCTCAACTTTAACATTTAAGATTCTAATTGATTATATCTTTCTTATGCACAGCCGGCCAGATTTATTCGCTCCAAACAATGGACGAACGGCCAGTTGGGTTGGTCGTTCCGGTACTCGACCGTCTTTATAAATTCTAACGTGTGCACACAACCGCCTTGATACAAAAGCAAGACAGAAAGAAGGATTTGAAAGAAAAAAATGCCCTGCGAATAGAAACGGGACGGTGGATTTTTTAGCTACTAGCTTACTACCAACAGCGGCTTTCTTCCATTTGCGCAATTAAGAACAGGTTTCTTCATTAATGCACACATTCATAACATAGCTCTCTATAGTAGGGATACTTACAGCAAACAGTGGCCGTCTAGTTATCCATGAAGTAACAAAATTTCAGCGAGCACAACAATCACAGAGAACAACAGGTGAATTTTTCGAATAAAAAACGGAACAACTTGTTTCACTACAGACGTGACTCGCAGCGGTTGAACTGTGCAACATAACCTCACGGCGCGACGTACGGTGAACGACTGCCGGTCTCGGAGCGACGAACAAGTGAATAAACATCAAGGTAGCATTGAAATCGCGTCCACCACGGCCCGCTGCGTTTCTAGTGGCTAGGCGATCAAAAAACGAACGGAAACGGTGGAATACTCACGAAACCCGAACGTGTTTCCTCGTCGTCTGCCGCGACTGTCGCTTTTTTTCTTGTTCTAAAGACGTCGACGGCGGCGCCTGCCGTTTTATTTTTGTTTTGGATGTTTCTTTGTTATTTTTGACAATCGAGATACAATTTCCCCAGTTTTAAGCTTAATCTGTAACATTACCGTATTTCCTATGTAAATGTACACACACCTTGTAAAATTACTGTGATATTGCTGTAATTTCACCAAAAAATAACAGGATTATCGCGGGTTGAAGCATTATAACTTAAAAATAGCGATTTTTGCATTGAAGATTTTAATTTTATGATGATAATAGATTATAATGACTACCATAAGTGTTTAAAAATTGAGGCCTATCATCGATATTTTTTAATTTGGTGACCAATGTACCAAAAATAGAATCAAAGTCTTTTTTGTGATGTCGTTTGTTTTTGCTCGGTGGCGCCTATCGTTTTATTTTTGTTTTGGTAACTTCCTTGTAATTTTGGTCGATCGAGGTCTTTTCTGGGAGATTTTTTGGCTGTAGTCCAAAACGTATAAAAATGATGTGTGGCGATATTAAATTAAGTGGAAAATATGTTCTTCCTTTGATTTGTATTTTTATTTCAATTTTCAACTAAAACTAGTAAGAAAATTATCTTCAGCCGTGATGGAGTTAAAATACCCCCCACCCAGTGATGTTAAATACCCGGTATTTATTATCAAGGGTAAATACCCCGGGTAAATACCCGGGTATTTACCCAAAGTGGGTATTTATAGGGGTATTTATAAACATAATATTGTTATTAAAAATAGCAGTTAAAGGAAATATTTAATTACTAAGTAAACGTTTTTCTTTTATCACAATATCAAAAGGTATACTCTTATCACAAAATAAACGTTATTCTTATACAAAAAAAAAATTTTTAAGACAAAGGATAAAAATATCAGTCTCATTTGACGATATATCAAGAGCAGACATTTCCTTGTCATCGTCCATAAAATCGTGTGAATCTTCCATATTTTCTGATTCTGTTATCGAAGAAGATTTAGCAGAAACTTATGATTATATGTTAAGTATAGTTGACATAGCGGCTTTTGTCGATATTAATCAATTTCTTGTTTTGCTATGAATCCAACTAATATAAGTCAAATATTTTACATTATTTGTAATGAACAGTACACATCTACAGAGTGTCCCATTTTTTTTACCATAATGTTTTTCTAGATATTAACTGCCACACTGAGTAAAAAGTTTCATATGGACCTATTTGTTTTCTTTATTCCTTAAAAAAATACTACCGTTTCAAATAATTGTAAAGTAATTGCAAAACTGTATATTAAATAACTTAACTTCTTTAGGAATTAATCAACCCAATAAGTCGGCATGAAAGAAACTTTATACTCAGAATGACAATTGCGTCTAGAGAAACAATTTTGATATGTTTTTGCTTTCGTTCATTTGTTTATTTAGTTCATTTTTTACATCTTGAATTTTTTATTAAAATTTATTTACTTTTAATTTTGTTATTGGTATTGATTGTGCTCTTTCCTAGTGTTAGCATTGTTTGATATGTAGTTTATTGTTTACTTTTCTTTATTTAGTTAATGTTTCAAGCGTCTGTAACTTGCCGTTGAGAAAACAATTAGGTCCATATGAAAAGTTATACTCAGAATGACATTTAATTACTATCTAAAAATACTTCTTGCGGGAAAAAAGTATTACAGCCTGTATAAATATCTCTTAAATGTTGTTAAATGGTGTTTTAAGGATAAAAAGGATAAATACCTAAAATTTAGGTATTTACCCTAAGTAGGGGTAAATACCCGGGTAAATACCCATTTTATAAGTTCCCACCCGCCGGGTATTTACCCGGCCCACCGCACTGCCACCACCGCAAAATATTAAAAAAAAAAAACAAGTGAACCGATTTTGCTCATTCACGAACTTGTCCTTACTTTTTAAGAGATAAGCTTGTATACCAAATTTCAGATCAATTGCTTCACAATTACGGCAGTTATCGTGTACACAGATGGACAGACGGACAGACGGACAGACAGACGGACAGAGCTAAATCGATTCAGTTTTCAATCCTGTTCAAATCCATGTATATATATATATATATATATATATATATATATATATATATATATATATATATATATATATATATAATACACACGTCTATCTGCCACGCCTCCTTAAGGGTGTTACAAATGTTGTATCAAACTCAATATACCCTCACCACATTAAATGTGGGGGGTATAAAAAGCGTATTCAATGCAATAGAATATATGGAAAACACCTACTATGGTAAATTACAGTCCAGACCGGAAATAACGAACGATAAAGGTGAAATGAAAAGTAGTCGTATTCGTATAACCGGACCAGTGGTAATTCGGCTTCTTAATCAAATTAACGAAACTAAATTAAAACTCCATCTGAAATAAAAACAAGTGAACTTTTCTTGTATGATGGACGTTTGGGTTTATTGTAGATGGCGTTAGTATCGTGAAACCAAGTGAGACCAAGTTTATTTTTGTTCTTGATGAAACCATGCCAATATGTTTTTAAAATCAATATTTCGAAAAAAAAAGACAATTGAAAATTGTAAAGTATTGATAGTTTTAGTAAAAATAGTATTAATTCCCTTGAAAACAAATCTGGGCTCCAAAATTTTCTATAAGATTTTCGAAAAAAGTGGGGTGAAAAAGTCAAATTTATATCAGCTGAGCCCATCGTCCTAGAAACTTTTAAATGGTCATAGTAAAACATAATCTGTGCACTTTTACCTAAAAAACTAAAAGTTTGTTCTCAAATGTTTTTGGAGCATTTACTGCGATTCCTTAAGCGGCGTGCAAACGGCTCCATAAGAAAAACCTCAAAAAAACGCAATAACCTGACGTGATATGCAACTTTTGATCAGATTCGTATTCAGCGCAAATAAATCAATCAAAAACGCCTATTCGCTTTCCATAAAGAAACAAAAGTTATCAATACTACTCTAATTTTCAACTGTCTTTTTGTGTTTCTAAGGCCATAAATTTTATGAATTACGTTTACCCAAGACAATAAAATTAGCAGATCTATCAATATCAGTACAAAATATATGGGGTTACTATTTAAAAAAAGCGTCGATGGCGTCACAAGTCAAAAGCAACGGAAGGTTGGAAATTAAATTTGATGTAAATATGTATATTTTGATAATTAAAAGTCGACGTGTCCGAGGATTTTTTTCAAATAACAAACCTTTTCAGAGATTTTGTCATCTTTCCATACTTTACGAGCTCACTGTATGTGAATATTTTGTCAATGTAAAAAAAATAAAATCAAGATCAAGTTTAATCATAACTTATGTTACACGTTGTGTTGTAGTATTTCTATACTACAGATTATTATGAAAATGTCCTTTATTTTGTTTAACGTTTTATTGTTATCTACTTCGAATACATACCTACTATTGAAACAAATAAAAGAAACAGCTCATAGTAAAATTAATTCTGACCTTAGACATTTGTTACGTATATTATTTTATGGTTAATAATAGTTTCTATCTGATATTTAGTATTATGAATTAGTTAATGTTTGGATATTTTGTTCAGATGTCTTCATAACTGACAAACTTGAAAAATCTAATATAAAATAATCTGGAAGAAATACTAATGTGTATTCATTATTCATTCTACAACTTATTTTTATACGTATTTTTCCTAAAAACTAACGTGGTATAGTTTTTAGGAAAAATACCAAAACCAATTCAGCTATTTCAAATACAGCCCAAGAATCGAAAAGTAAATGAAAGTATTTCGTTGATAAAATCAACAACGAAAACAGTTTCTGGTTTCATTATATATCTGGATCATTATTTTCGCTTTCTTGCTTGACAGACAGGACAAGTTCCTAGTAGAACGAAAAAAAGACATTAAAAATATATATTTCAAAATGGTAGTAAATTTAGAAACCAAGGCATTTCAATACAAATCTAATTCTACATTGTTTACCGTTCTGAAAACATTAAAATAGCTACGTTAAAATAATGTAGCAAATATTTCAGTAGCTACTCATTTCTGTTGATGAATGTCGATTTAATCGAGAAAATATTTTCCACTTACATCGGAGACGGCATGGTTACGAATACCCTGTGCAAAACCGCATATTTTAAACATGTTTTGAGCGAATTGTTGTGTATGGCCAGTCGTGAGAAAATGTATACCGATCTAGAAAAATATTTCCATTTAAATAATAATATTGATGTGTCTAGAAACACCCAGAAGTATTAAAATAGTACACCAAATATTTCAGTAGCTCGTCACTCCTGTTGATAAATGTCCTTTGATCACGCAAGTGTTTTCGACTCACATCGAAGACGGTATTGTTTTGGATACATTGACTCGAAACAAATAGTGTATTTTAAACTTGTTTTGAGGAAAATGCGATAGTATGCGAATCCGTGAGAAAATGTCTGTAAAGAAAAATATTCCAGTTAAATAATAATATTAATAAATATTGTTATTCATAAGTCACAAGACTAAAGAAGTTATTTTGTTTGCGTTCAAGCAAATTCCTGTGCTTGGATAAACCGTGCTAAAATGTATATCAACTTAAATATTTCGAGAACATGTGTATTGAGATAAATATGTTATGATTTATTAGATATTTTGAACCACCTACCTTCTACAATCTATTAAGCAAAATTATACTTATTGTTCGACTAAAATTAGTAGGTATTTGTGTGAAAAGAGCTAACTAAACATTTACAATACGATATTCGTCACGCTCCAAAAGCCTGGTTGATGATGATGTTTAACACATCAGATATTCTGATACTAAAACTACCGGAGATGATTACTTTCAGTTGTACATACAAGCATTAAGTCGCACACTAGGCTAAAACTATTAAAATCATAAACTCAGATGCAAACGGATTAGAGAATTATTTTGCTGCAATTATACATGGAGTAATAAAGTTTCTAATTTTTACACAGATAGAAACTTTTGTTTAATTCAAAAGAATATGCGTCGATTCAAACAAATCCTGTGTTTCACTAGAGGTAAAGAAATATTTCTTTGCGGATAAAAATGCATTTGTTTGGTAGAAAGAACGTTTATTTGTGTCAAACAACTTTATTGTGTTGAGTGAAAGAATTATTATTTTTTTAAATTACCAATTGTCTAAAGAAATCATTAGTTTGTTGAAGGAATTAATGTTTTCCTATTATTGACAAGAACTTTTCGGAGGGTACAGTAGAGCAGACATTTGAATTGTGTCCTTTCTGTTTCTTATAACTGAGTTAAATAGTATGCAAACGTTTTTCTCTATTTTCTTTTATAATATTAATTAAACTTACATATTCTTGATTTTAAACCCCATTCTTAATATGTATTGATCGTATTTAAATTTCACAGGAATTAAGTATGAGAGTTTCCTACATAAAATAAAATAAAAGATGACAGTATGTCCTGTTCCAAACTTTCTAACGATTTCGTCAAAAAGAGGATATTTTTAGGAAAAATCTGGAAAATATATGTCTAGTAACCCTATTTATATTAAGTACATTACATTACATACTTTACATATGTTAGTAGTGTTATGTGTTATGTTTTTTCTTTTTTTCTTTCATTCTATATATTTCTTGGGGTGCTGAATCCGAATTTCAACTTTCCTACTTCCCGCGGATATGGCTTCACAACGAGAATCGCAAAAAAGCTTTTTTTCGTCTTTTTTTTTCGACGATGCAATTTGTATGAAAATTAATGTAGTTTTATCAGAATCTATGCTTTTTTGTAATTACACGCACATTACATAAAGTAGGAAAATTTGGCCTTCTTTTAACGCGCTCTAGCGTCCAACCATTCAACCAAAAAATACATTTGACGGTCCCTTTTATAGGAAATTTAGAGTACTTAATTTTTGTATATAGTGGTCTATGTCGTTTTATGACTTTTTGGCGAAAAACTGAAGAAAAGTAGAAAATTTTGAGTTTTTTTTTGCGATTTTTGTTGTGAAGCCATATCCGTGGGAAGTAGCAAAGTTTAAATTCGGATTCAGCACCCCAAAAAAACATATAGAATGAAGGAAACGATTTGACAGTACTAATACATGCTATTACTATGTTTACATACACAACATAGCATGCGGTATATAAAAATTTGCTGCACTTTGATTTTTATACCCCCCTCATTTACTGTGGTGAGGGTATATTGAGTTTGCCACAATGTCCGTCTGTCTGTCCGTCTGTGTACACGATAACTGCCGTAATTTTGAAGTAATTGATCTGAAATTTGGTATACAAGCTTATCTCTTAAAAAGTAAGGACAAGTTTGTGAATGGGCAAAATCAGCTCAGCTTTTTTAAAATTATATTACGGTGGGGGGTTTTTAACTTCAGCACGGCTGAAGATAATTTTCTTACTAGTTTAGAAGTCTTTTTGAGTAGATAATCATCCTTTGTGATTCTTTTTAATCCCTTAGTGTCTCCGTGCTCAGTCTATTGAGCATTTTTGTTTTATTTCAAGTAATTGCGCTGAAAATACGCTCCACAGCTGCAGTACTATGAGGTTGACACAATACATTTGTACTTTATCATACGCAGAATGTAAAGTATTGTAATCGTGCCAAAAAAAATTTTTAGCGGAAATATGTCTTTTTGGGTCCCCTGAACATATTTGACCAAGGTTCAAAAAAATGTCTGTGTGTGTGTATGTGTGTGTGTATGTGTGTGTGTGTACCCGTTTTTTGTGGCGACGATTACGGAGAAACTACTAAAGGTATCGGGACGAAACTTCATATTTAGAAGTTTCATAACCAAACTTAGAGCTGAAAAGCTTTCTGTTGAAGAGGGTCCAAAGGAACTGGAGGTTTAGTCTTAGAATTTTTGAAAGATTTTGCAAATAAGCCGCCATTTCTGGAATTTCGTCGAAATAGTTAAATAATAAATTAAAGATGAGGAAATTCTGAATAATTTATCACAATGACATTTTTTGGTACAATCAATAGTTTAGCTGCATGAGCAAATTCTATTTCTACGAGATCGGTCGTACTGCATGAAAACTAGTAGCCAGGATTTGTCAGATTTTTTGATTCTAATGGCAGTAGGTAGTCTTGGTGTCAAACGCTAATGTTTTGACAATAACTTCTGTCAATATAAGCTGCGTTCGCATATTGCATTACACTTTTTACACCCAATAACACGTAAGTGTCATTTGGACGGTGTACCCGGTGTCAACGGAGTACAATATCCGAACGCAGCTTTAATCGACATATCTGTCTAGTTCTAGTAGTTTTATTTTAATGCAGGCATGGCCGATCTCGATCAAATAGAGTATCATGCAGCTAAACTATTAATTTTATATATAGTATGATAAAGTCATGTGCCTGGCCACATCAGATATTTTTTATAAATATTGTCAAATTTGGATATGGTGCGGAATAATCAGCGTTCTTTGTATTAAAAACTATTTTTCAAATTTGAGTCAAATAGTCAAGTTATAATATATCATAATATATGTAACAAGATTGAACAATTCTCTAATAAATCAAATTTCTATTAAATAGAAAAGTAAAAGAAAATCCACAGATTGTTCATCAAATACGTTGAGTCGGGTATCTCAGCCCATTCATAACCGATTGACTTGAAATTGAGACAATCTTCTCCGATACATACCTATACCAGTTCAGCAACTTTTTTTTTACGAAATTTTTCAAAACTTCTTTTTGGTTACAGCTATTTGGTTACAAAATTGTCGAATAAAGAGTGTTCAATTTGTGTGCAATAACATGGCAAACTGCAAAAAATACTATTTGCTAAAATCCTACGTACTGGACTGGGTTTTGTATCAGAATACATAAAATCTGTCTATGTACTAATTTTAAATCAATCAGGTTTGAATTGGTTGAGATGTCCGACCATTTTTGAAATGCATATGATTAATCGTCCGCCTTAATCGTCAGCCGGTCCGCGAAATTTTTCGCCAACTTTTGCCGGTCCGCAGGCGTAAAAAGGTTGAAGAACGCTGGTTTAGAGTAACATTGGGGGGGCACCACTGTAGGAGAGGTGTCACGTGACTTAGTTCGAGTACTTCGTTGTTGTGATAGCGGGTAAAAGCAAGGTTATGTTAACATTTGCTTGTGTTTTTGTTTTGCGGATTATTATTAAGATAATTGATTATATTTCTATACGAAAAGGTGTTTATAAAACTAATTACGTTTGTGTGTTAGTGATACGTTTTCTGGTTTTGTGGCAACATTTCGGGACTATTTCAAGAACATAACCTATGTACGAGTACCTATTTCGAATTGTTCGGCTTGTTTTCTGCAGGAATGCGGGAGTTACAAACACACAGGGTAAGTCTTTTTTGTTAATTTTTATTATAAAGCAATTACCCAAGTACAGTTTTAATTAATTTACCTCTTATTTCCGTTGTTTTTTCTCATTGTTTTCAACGAAAAGTATATAAAAAACAGTTACTTAACATGATTTACTTAACTGGAAAAGAATTGATTATATTTGTTATAAAAGTACATAAAAAGTCCTTTTCGCCAGTTTTTTACTTGATCGTATCCATGCTAAAGGCAGAATTGTAGTGTTAAACCAAATCAAATCTTTTCTCAAAGCCAGTCAAAGGTTTGATCAAAACACCACAAATCTAAAACGTTTTAAAAGGTACCTAATACAGGTGTTAGGTAGATCGACTTCTGAGTGTTGAAAATCAGATCTTCTTTGATGTGATTTACCTATGTGCTCACACACAAAATCCAAATATGCAACAAAGCAAACTGATAGGCATCTTTAGATTCAGATTTTTATTCATAGGAAAAGAATCTATTAAAATCACTTCCAAATAACCGACTTTCCTTTCACATTATCAATATTAATCATACTATCATTCATATTATCCCAATTTTGAATTGTCTCTCCAGAAAAATAACCTATTTTAAACCAATTAACAATAGCAAGTAAATTGTGGTGGTTGTTCTTTGTACTGAATACAAATCCGTTCTCAAATGTAGCTCATCAAGACAGGTTTTAGCGTTTCTGTCTGTTTTGTGTATGAGCGGACATACTATTACAACGAAACGTCTGCGCTCAATTTTCACACAAGCAAACAATTTTTCACTATAGTCCCCCTAAAATTACACTGTTTCTGGCTTACTTCGGAGCCCAACTGAAGTTACTAGGTCTTCAGGTTCGCTCGCTGTACGTTTGTAAAAATTGCTAAACATACTTGTAAAATTGTGTAATACCTTGATAACCGTAATACTTTTTATATGAATAAATCTAGATAAATAGGTTATAAATGGCTTCTTCTACACTGATAAAACTGAAAAGGTAATTTTACCGTGTGGCACGGCGGTCATTTTTAACCTCCGTGTATCGAAGGGAATTACAAACCACGTGGTTTGTAATTTTACTTTGAGCTTAAATTTACTTCTCATATGAAATGAGGTTTCCGATGTTTACGGTTTTATATATACTTTTGTAAGTAAAATTACTGACGTTCAGTAAATTTACCGTAAACACGGAATTGCAATTAATAGGGTATTTGACTATTTTTGGAAAACCATCTTAATGTGTTTATTCCTTCACTCTACATTGTAAATGCATTCTTTTTTGTAATTATTTCCTCAATATTTCATAAAAATCAGCGTTAAAAATTGAATCACAAAAAGTCCCGCCAAAACGATACTTTCTGTTGTGTGATGTCACCGGTTAGTGATGTCAAGATGTCAAGATGATGTGATGTCAAGATGTCAAATCGGCCCATATGGTCTGTCAGCATCGGCATCGTCGCCGTTTGGTAATTGTGTTGTATGATGTGTTGTTTTCACAATTTCTACATAAAAATGGGTTATAAATGGTGTATAAATCCACAATGCAGAGATATGTCAAGAAAAACTCCGGATAAACTATTTGTAGCTGTTCCGCAAGATTTGAAACTGCGAAGAAAGTGGTTGGCTCGTAGAAATCCAAATGAAATAAATAGCCGCCAATACAGTGTTTTCTGTTGTGAAGATTACTTCGACATAAGTAAAACTGGCTAGAATAAGTTATCTATCGTATTTTCGAAAGGTATTATCTGATCTGACAGCTGAAGGTTAGGGCTATCCTAACCTACAAAGTTATGCTTACATGACGCTTTCGTGCTATTAAATTCAAACGGGAGAAGCATAAAAGCGCGTTCGGATAACCCGGTATTTTACGGTGAGAGTGACGCGCTGCATAATAGACGGACTAACGTCATACGGCGTTTATCTGCATATAAGAGAGAGACAGCCGACCCAAGTTATCTGAGCATTGCTCTCCCCATACCATACCCTCACAAACCGAACGCGCTCTAAGGCGGACTAACGAATGACATCACTGGAGACTGACCCAATTACAGAGCGTTTTCAATCACGTGATAGGACGTGAATAAAATTCAATTTTAATTTTGGTTTTTCATAGAAATAAAGCATTTTTTTTTTGAAAAGTAATAACAAAGAGTTTTCTTAAACTGTAATCTATTAGGATGACTATAATACATGCCATATTTTTAATACAGTCAAATACCCTATTGTTGTACAGTAAATGTTCTGCAGCTTTAATATTAGATTTCTCCAAGCAACTGAAAACCAGTTAACAATCAGTACTTTTGTGATGGACCACATATGTTGCTATGATAACTCCTTTATAAATACCAATGAAACATTATCTGGTTTCTCACAAAAGAACTGTTTGTAAACTGGTTTTGCGACTGCTCGGACAAGCCTGTTTTGTCAACTCTAAAATCACTAGTAAAATCCCATTAATGTGGAGATCATAAATAAAAACAAAAAATAATAGTATGAAGTTTTATTATAATTTTAACAGTAAACATGTGAAACATATTTATAATATTTATATATATATATACATATTTTTAACATTAAATAAATAGAAGTTCTTGACAAAAATGTAATCATAAGTAAATGAAATAAAATAGGAACCCATGGACTATACTTATCTACATATCGTATAATAAAATAAATCGATCTGCTTAACAGAGAGAAACATATCTTTTAAATATAAATTAAATATTATTTCAACAATATTGAGTTGAAATGCCTATGGTAAACTTACGTCACTTTATTCGTTTTTGAACCCTGACTTGGAATAATTTTTAAAAAGCTAAACCGTCTCCAGAGTAAGATAACCTGGGGATAATCCAACCACAGCATATAATATAGTCCAAAATTTGTCACCTGAAATCAAAATAAGAAGTACATGAGTCATATATCATATACAGGGTATAACAATGTCAGCAGCTGCTTTCCTTTGAGGTACCGAGTGTGTGTAAAGTTATTAATGAGTGTTTCTAGAAAAGTATTTTTTTATATTGGTGATTGAAATGATATGTGTTATACATGTTAGTAATAAATTTGATTGTAAGACCGCATGTACAAGAAAGAAAAATAAGCGAAATCTTACCTATGGACACCACACAAGTCCTTGAATTTGTAGGATGTCAGTATCATCAACACTTGTATCCTAAAAAGAACATCCAACTAGTGAAAGTGAAATTATACGTATCAAGACTGCAAACTTTTACCTGCACTTTGTAGTATATATTTGCAAAGTCCTCCATAATATACAAAGAGATGAATGTACCAATATTATATCTTTTAATACTATAGAACCATAGGGGGCAAATATTCCACACGACACCGATAAAGGATAAGTCACAGAGGCACTAACAGTGTTAGATTAGTTGTATATAACAATCGCACTCAATAAAACTCTAACTTAGCTCCTGTAAACACAACCAAACGGATGGCGAACGGAACTCGAACTGTATATCCCATTATTGCGCAAGCGCGACAAAAATTATCTCGGTAGCACTTTACCATCTAGAAAGGAAAATTGCACGAGCACAGGGCAAATTTACATATCAGACAGTAGTTTTAATGTATAGATTTGTAATTTTATTCCGTTGAAGTAATTGTTATTATGAAATTTACAAATTTGTTAGCAAATTAATGAATGTAACTGCATTTTCAATGATATTTAGTATTTTTGCTTTTAGTATGTTTGTTTACTGAACGAAATGTAAATTTCATTTGTAAATTCGCACTCATTTTTATCAGTGTATAACCCTTTAAATATTTTACATCGTGCTACCCAACTGACTGAGTACAGAGCAATATTAAGATACTACTCTTTAAATTCCAAATATCACAAAAACTAGTAAAAATAGATATATGATATAGTGAATATAAATTACAAAGAACTTAAGGGACATTTCAATTAACAAATAATATACAGGGTGTTCCATTTAAAAATCTCAAGAAAAAGCCTTTAAAAATGTTTAAAAGCTACTGCATTATACGATCACCCTGTATAGCATCTAGCTATGGGTTTAGTTATTATGTGACAAAATTTTTACGACAATATCTGCAAAATTGTAGTATTAACGTAGTTTTTAAGAAAGGGCATGCAATTGCCAATTTTTTGCCAGACAATTGAATATATCAGACACTATTTACTTTACACAGGTACAACTTCACAGTTGGAAAGACAACTTCCTTAGTATTCATAATATGGTATGATATATAAGGCGTTTCATTTAAAAAATGTAGGTACTGACTTTCCGTCACGCCTAAATGCAACACCCTGTATAAATGAAAATAATTTTACGTTATAGAAACTAATGAGTCAAACAACTCTTGTATAAAACATTTTTTTCTTTCTCAAACGATTTGATGACTACCGACCGCCGGGATACTAATAACTCAGCAGTATAATCATCACATACAAAATTATCCCCACTGAATTAATTTTCACGCAAGAGCGATTTCGTTAGAATTTGGGAAAAGGGAAACCCGATAAAACCCCATGTATTTTGATAACTGGAAAACAAAAATAAAATGTAAAATATATGACCTTGTTTAAAATAACAAAGTTGATGTTGACTTCCGGTTTAGCGGTAATGGTAGTGGCATAACTTGAGAGTATTTCAGGTTAAAAGAGTCTGTCGAGTATTCAAATATCAAATTTCAAATTTATATAAATATAAACATACTTCTAATTGATCAATTGCATGAGACACCCTGTATAAATAGTGCTTATGGCACTGCTGTGCGTCTTCCAGAACAGATATGCTGTAGATTCAATAATTTGGTAAAATTGTTGTTCAGTTTTTACATAATCTATTTTTTCGTAAAATTGTGTAGTACTTATTAAACCAGTGATTCCCAAACTGTGCGCCGCGGCGCCCCGGGGAGCCGCGGCGTCTTCACAAGGGCGCCGCGAAATATTGTAAATGTTTCATAATTCCAAGTGCCTTTGTCTCTTATGTTAATAACACAGTTAGTCAAAGAATACAACAAATGGCGGAAGATAAATATCAAAGATCAATTAATTGAGCAAAATAATGGAGTTGAGTTTGGAGTGCAGTTAGATCGTTAGATGAGGCTAAGGATAAAAATAAAGATGCTAATTTGATATGCTATCTACGGTTTATCGATGTATTTAATAATATTAAAGATCTTCTGTTTTGTAAAAATATTGCAGGAGCGAAGGCTGAGGACCTGGTCGAGCTTCATATCTGAGAACAATTTGAATTGTCCTAAATATGTTGGTGTCTGTACTAATGGAGCTCGCTTACAGGTGCTTATTCGAAGCAAATCACCACATGCACTGCGGACCCATTATTCAGTATTCATGAGTGTGTATAGAAAAAACGTTTTTTTCTAAATTCTTAATTTCAAGTTGATAAAAAGTTCTCCCTATGGACCTTAGGTCTCCCGCAGGAGGCCTAAAATTTGTATTTTCTTTAAAAATTCGAATTTATTAATATTTTTCTAATGAAAGATTAAGAGATTATTCTTCCCCAAAGCCCACATGGATGCACATAATAAAATACTTAATGATAAACTTTTATCAACAATTAAACACATTTTTAATTTATTAGAAAATTCAGTCATTTTTGTAAAAGTTCATACAAAGATGCAGAATATTTTGCTGGTGCTGATTCTTTAATAAAACAACATTTTTGAAAAGCTGAACTTCCTTAATGGCTCTCTACAGGAACATGCACCTTTTGAAATCAACGGAAAGCTTAATTAAAAACCTATATATAAAAAAGTATGGAGAAGAAAATTGAATGAAGATGTAGACAAAGATTGTTTCTTAATATTACAGCAATTTTTGACGTCAAATGAATGTGATCTTTCTCAAGATATAAAAACCATGTTTGAGGAGCACTAATCACAGCTAATGATCTGCTTAGAAAAATATTTTCCAAATGAAAGTTTGCGTGTATTCAAAATCCATTTAACACAAGTTCCGTCTGAATTTACTTCTGCAGAAGAAGAGAAACTTATCTGGTGATAGCAGTTTGAAAAGATAACTTGGCAGCGTGGAATTGACAGAGTTTTGGATTTCACTAAACGATTAATATCCCCTTCTAGGTGATAAGGCTCCGCGGATTTTCGACTTCGTATTTGTGCGAAGCATCAGGGTATTCAGCAGCCGCTGTAGTAAAAAGCAAGTATAGACGTGGAAACGCAAATGAGAGTAGCCGTGTTCAGTTTATCTCCACGATTTGAGAGAATGTGCACTGCCTAGCAGTCTCATCCATCACATTAATTATAAATAAATTCTGATTAAATTCAATATTAATAAAGTTAAAAAAATAATAGAGAAGCACGATTTTTTTTATTTGTATCTCTTATTAGTAAGAGATACAAATAAAAAACTCGCCATCCTTTTACTTAGAGTAGGGCGCCATGGAAGTATTTTAATTGAAAAAGGCGCCGCGACTAGGAATGGTTTGGGAAGCACTGTATTAAACCATTAAATACAGTGACAAACAAAATTTCAGTACTATTTGTTTACTACATTGAAACCCAATTAAAGCCTAAACTGAATTGTCCATAAAATTAACGACAAAATTAGACGCACACTTACAAAAAAGCAATTTATTGAATACAAGTTGTAGTTAAGTAATTAAGTATTAAATTTATCCCAGTTGATGTATCTGGAAGATTGAACTGCCATCCATAGGGACAGCGGGGCAGTCAAGAATATTATCATAGCGACAGCATTGATATTGGATTCATATGTTTTTACTGGAAGTTCTAAGGCGTCGGCGTCGCTGGATAGGAAATCGCATTCATTGTTCGGACATTTAAACGATACTTGTTGATCAGGAATATAGTCGGTTGTTGTAAGTGGTGTGGACTTGTCAATAGAGTTGATTGGGCCCTGAAAATAGACATAATAATTGTTAATTTTTTTGTCAATATATTATGTTGAATGTCAATTTAATTTAAACGTATTTTAGTTTATAACTTTCCAAACATTCAAAAATATACATATAAAATTATGCAATTCATTTTATGGAGGACAATCTAATGCCGTTTACATATGATAACTTAATTGGAGTTGCTCTAAATTAGTGTCAATGACTAACGCTTGTTTGCAACTGTCAAATACGGTGTGTTTTACTTTAAGATGATATCCCTTTGATATTTTACCAGAGATAAAGGTCCATTATGTTTATGATACAGTACCTGATCAACTATTATTAAAATAGAAGTGGTATTTCGAACAAACTCATGTCACGGAATAAGATAGAGCAAAAAAGTATTGAACAAAGTTGATGCTAATCGCACAGAAAGGTTTTTGCTGAAATGTTTCAAGAACAATATACCTAAATGAAAACAAAGGTAAATAAATGGCACAATTGTTATGAAAATAACCATTTTTAATAGTGTTATCTTCCCGATAGAGACCAAATTAGATAGAGATAGAGACCAATACTATAGTGCTACAATAGTACTTACCGTATATGTAAATAATGCTGGTATCAAACCAGACACTATTGAATATAGTATGCCAGAATAAAACAGTGAAGAATAGTGGCTCCTCATAGCTAAAACTTTAACAATTCACCAAGCGCTTCGGCCCAGTACTAATACTAGAATAAATGTTTTCATAGGGAACTGCAGTTTATATGGAGCAAAAACAGAGTAATGAATCTTAGTCCCAATTATGCACGTATATTAGTATAATTGCTTAATAGGAAGTATAAAATGTCTATTACAGTAGTTATCAATTTCCTTCCTACGTCATCATCGTACGAGCATATTGGTACCTGAACGTCAACTTGTCGACATTATTTTGTATGTACTACCTACTTGTAACAAATAAAATTTGCTACTGTTTTATAGTTTCTGCAAACAAAGCACTATGTTTTCTTTTTTATCATTGTTATACATAAAAGAGAAAAAATTAACTTGTAACACACGGTGACAGTTTGTTTATAATATGTGTTGGTTTAGTCAGGTAAGTAATACTGATTAAAAATATAGCAAAAATATATATGGTCTGTTTAAAATTTCTAAGAAGATATCATTTCCAAAAAGCCCGGAAGTCAACATCAAGAATTATGACACAAAAACTTGGTTTATTAACACTTTTTACATAAGGGTTTGTAAAGTTGGTAATAATTTATACTAATTATACTATTTTTTCCTGATTTTATTGACATTTATATCATATACCATAGTTTTATGTAGGTTGCCATTTCTGGAATTTCGTCGAAATAGTTAAATAATAAATTAAAGATGAGGCCATTCGGAATAATTTATGACTATGACATTTTTTGGTACAATCCATAGTTTAGCTGCATGAGCATCACGGAGTAGGAAGGGAGGAGTTCGCAGTTACCGTCCATACGATTTGAAATCTGACCCAAATGACTGCATGATAAGTACCGACCGAGAACGGCAAGTTTGTGGACATGCGCAGTGCGCACATATTGCTATCTCTTTTCTCTCATTCATAAAAATACCCATGTGAGTAGCGACGTTTTTGGCGACTACTGTCATTGTGTGGTGAGGTTATGTTTCTAAAAATTGTCAACCGAATGTTAAAATGATTGAAAGAAGTTATACAGAACTTAGTTTCACTTATTTTTTACGAAAACTTTACAAAATAACCTTCTACGAATTGCGGCTATACGAATGGAAATAAAACAACTGTTGGTCTACCGTATTAGCAGAGAATAATGTTAATTTAGTGTTCCTGTTCGACGTTTTGCAGCCTGGCACACAGCACTTCATAATGAAAACCAGTGAAATCTAAATTTTATTTGTCGCTATCACAGTCGGTACGTATAATGTAAATATATAATAAAATAATCGTATACACTAGACGACATAACCACCATAACCTGAAAGCTGACAACCATACGTTTTGACAGGCCGATTCGTCGATCAAGTTATGAATGAGAGCAGTATGTGCGTACTGCGCATGTCATGTGTTACAGTAATTTCCTTCCTACGTCATCATCGTACGAGCATATTGGTACCTGAACGTCAACTTGTCGACATTATTTTGTATAAAACTTTGAAATAGTTAATACAAGATGGCGGTAATTTTTTAAGTTAAAAAACTACAGCCACGCCCAGGCGTGGCTGTAGTTTTTTATATGCAGGTTTCTGCAAAGAATTAACATCCATTATATTATTTTGTATGTACTACCTACTTGTAACAAATAAAATTTGCTACTGTTTTATAGTTTCTGCAAACAAAGCACTATGTTTTCTTTTTTATCATTGTTATACATAAAAGAGAAAAAATTAACTTGTAACACACGGTGACAGTTTGTTTATAATATGTGTTGGTTTAGTCAGGTAAGTAATACTGATTAAAAATATAGCAAAAATATATATGGTCTGTTTAAAATTTCTAAGAAGATATCATTTCCAAAAAGCCCGGAAGTCCACATCAAGAATTATGACACAAAAACTTGGTTTATTAACACTTTTTACATAAGGGTTTGTAAAGTTGGTAATAATTTATACTAATTATTAGAGACCGGACTTTAGGACACAATTTAGGACACCATTGGCGTGCCGCACATATTTTCAGTGGGGTATTTTACATTAACGATACTGCCGTATTAGCACAGAAATTAAAATAAATTTTTATAAATTCTTTGTCGGCGGTAACAAATCGCATACTTATGTAGATTTAGAAACACACACGATTTTTCCCTGTACAATGGAGGCGCAAATTGTTTCTGAATTGACATATGTATGTACTATCGGGAGCAAAAGAAAAACGGGGACAGCAAACTGAAATTAGGCACTTATATTCTAAACAATTTTAGTTGTGTAACGTTTACTTTGACCGTATTTGTTAACCTATGAAGTCTAAACTTCAACAGTATCTGTCACTGTCAACCTACAAACTTGATCCGGTTTCAACAATTTTATTCTTCGCGGTATTTTTGCCTACACTTAATTCAGTAGAAATTTCTCGAATGCTGATTCCATCATGCAGTCGAATTTGAATGGGGTATTCCGGTGTTTTTGAAATTGTCATTTTTTATAAAGTATGGGTGCTACTGTTCGCTACTTCACGAGTAAAATATCAAACATTGTTTTAAATTAAGAGAAATCGTTGTTTGAAGTTTGAATTAGGATTGGTCTTTGTGACGTCACAAAGACCGCTCAAAGTGAGCGACTTGACAACGTTGCTATATCTACGGTCCACGTAGTAAATTTTTGTCTTCTGTTGTGTCAACGTTTAGAATCGCTCGTTTGTTGACACCTGCTTTGGTTATTGAGGTTATATCAAACACTTGTTCAAAATGTATAAACTCCAACGCCGACATTGTTCTGTGCCGGGCTATAACAGCAGTAGAACAGTAACTTCTGATAAGATTTTCTTTACATTGCCGACTAGCGAGATGAGAGATGTTTGGCTTCAAGTTTCAATGATCAAATCATCTCTCGAAAAAGGTACCTTTATTCGTTGTCAAACAACAGGGTCGCCAACCGTCAACTTGGCCGATCAGCTGTTCGAGAGCTGTCCGCTGTTGCCACCGCTACTAGGGATCGGTAATCATCGTGTATTTCCGAGGGTGGTCGGTGAATTCAAACGAAATGCACTTTTAATTGCAATTATCTTATAGAAAAACTAAATCAAAAAGCTCATAGCTTAACTATATGAATCCTCATAAATTGTACAATAGGTTAAACCGAATATCTGCTTAAATTTTGACATGACCGGAATACCCTATTATTGCCTTCTGAAATTCATTCAATTGCGGCATTTTTATTTCTTACGTCAAAATTCAAGATGACATTAATGTGACATAACCAGTTTAATTAGTGCAAATTTGAGTGCTCCCGTTTTTTTTATGCTCACGCTAGTACATAGTTTTTGATAGTTTTTAAGAATTTCCGACTAATGCTTGGTATTGGAAACGTCGAATAAATGTTACGAGTATTTTTTTGTGAAAAAATGTACTACGCTAGAAAAATATTATTCGACGTTTATAATACCGACCGTAAATGTTTTATTTTAAAATAATAGTAGAACAAAATACTGCCGTATAGGCAACCGAAAATACAAATTGTACTGTGATATTGAATTGTTGAAGATACGACACTCTGTAGTAGAATTCTCGTAATCCGATATTTCCCAGTTGACATTTATTTATAATTAATAGGAAAGAATACACTTACCTATTATGAGCTAATTAATACAGGGTTAAATATTGAGTTATTTATTGCGTAACAGTTCTTTAACACGCACGAGAAGTGTGCTACAATGGTATTTCATTTATTTTATAAGAAATACTAAATATTAATAAACGTTTCAAATATTAATAAATGTGTTAATATATTACTATTGAAAATTTGAAACCCCCAGCAATTTCGCAGGCAACGCCAAACCACTAGCTGGATCAGTTACACACTTGACTTGAATCAACGACTCAGACGTTGAGGTATCGCATGGTGTGTTGTAGTCTTTGATTATATATATTACATATGGATTGAGCTAACTCTATCTGTCTTCTAACAAAAGTATGTTCCCGAGGGATTGACAAGGATGGTTTAATAAAATTGAAGAAAGACAGTGATACTTAGGACAGTGACTATCTTCACTCTGATGCCGGACCACTTGCCAATTGTCATATCCGACATAACCCCACATATGCACACAACTTTTAACGCTTGACAGATATGTAACCACACGGATACATCGTAATACAAAATTATAGCGTTTTCGACTTAGCCGCTCTATGCACGCTCTCAGTGCGACCCGGCACCGTGCCAGTGGGATGTGCATTTTTTTCGTGCAGTTGGTAAGCCGAACGCTTCAGAGTGTCACAAACTGTCAATGGTCGGATCGTGATCGATCGTGATTAAGGTTAGAATCACGGTTAGAATCATATTTTAATCAATTATAAATAAATTTTAATAGATAATGGTCCAAGAGCTAGAACTTTCAGAATTTGTCCCTTTTAGCGTTACAATAAGATAATATCAAGTCTGGCAACCTTCCGAGGGTGGTTTTTGCGCCCATAGATTTTTAAAGGGTAAACAAAATCAAAAAATTACGTTATTATAATCAGTCTGTCGGTTTGGGATATCAAAAGTTGATATCAAAATTTTTTATTCGCGGCAGTTTTTTTCTGCTTTTCTGCATGGCAATTAAAATATCTTCTTCGCCCGCAGATGACGAAGACGATAATAAGTCCATAAGCCGTGACATTATCACTTTGGCGCAACCTGACATCGCTTGTTGACAGTCCGCCATATTGCACTGACACTGCACCGACTCCAGAAGTCGGAGCAAGAAAATTGCCCTCAGTGCGCACTGAGGGCAACTTTGGTCGTAAGTCGAACACGCCGCACTCGAGGAGTGCCACCTGAAAATTATAAGTCGAACACGCAAAACTGCCCCGGGGCAAGCCAGTGCAGAAAAAGTGCAGTAAGTCGAAAACGCTATTAGTTTCCACTAAAAATAACATAATTAGACATAAGTACACAAAATTAATACATGTTAGAAAAATCTATTTTACCTTTAACGTGTTTCAAATCAACACCCATATTAATTTAAAATTTCTCCGTAACGCCATCTAGCGCCATTATCAGAGAAGAGCATATTCCACGCGCCATTCTATCCTAATTATCGCTATCTCAGTCAATCCCTCGGGGTACATCTGTCTCTCTCTTTCACTCAATCCATATGTAATATATATAATCAAAGGTTGTAATATAATATCGTACGCGTATCATCAACAGAGCGGCGCGACTAGTAACGTTGTAAGCGTACTGTTTTGTCCGGGTCGTTGTTCGCCGCTTACCCCTCCAAAAGCCTGGATTTTAGAGTACTTTTTTGTGCATGTCCGGTCTCTACTAATTATACTATTTTTTCCTGATTTTATTGACATTTATATCATACCATAGTTTTATGTAGGTTGCCATTTCTGGAATTTCGTCGAAATAGTTAAATAATAAATTAAAGATGAGGAAATTCTGAATAATTTTACTTTTTTTGGTACAATCCATAGTTTAGCTGCATGAGCATATTCTATTTTATCCAGATCGATCGTACTGCATTGAAACTAGTAGCCAGGATTTGTCAGATTTTTTGATTCTAATGACACTAGGTAGTGTCAAAGGCTAATGTTTTGACAATAACTTCTGTCAATATAAGCTGCGTTCGGATATTGTATTACACTTTTTACACCCAATAACACGTAAGTGTCATTTGGACGGTGTACCCGGTGTCAACGGAGTACAATATCCGAACGCAGCTTTAATCGACATATCTGTCTAGTTCTACTAGTTTTATTTTAATGCAGACATAGCCGATCTCGATCAAATAGAATCTCATGCAACTAAACTATTAATTTTATATATAGTAT
Source organism: Aphodius sticticus (assembly GCA_963966075.1). Lineage (NCBI taxonomy): Eukaryota > Metazoa > Arthropoda > Insecta > Coleoptera > Scarabaeidae > Aphodius > Aphodius sticticus. The sequence continues at coordinate 14,856,946 of OZ014508.1, read as the reverse complement.
GATAAAGTCACGTGCCTGGCCACATCAGATTTTTTTCCTAAGTATCTGTACGAAGAAAAAAGGAAAAAATCGTTATGAAATGTAGTCCAGCCGAGTTACAGTCGAGTGAAATATTAACAAAAAAGAAAATACATGCAAAAACGAAGAAATAAAACAAACTACTCCCATGACAACAATAAAAATAAAATAAATATTGATAATTAATAATGAAAAAAATTATTAAAATAAATTAAATAAATAATAAGATATGAAGAAACAAATAAATCCGCGAACTTTTGTTGTTGTTTTTCTTCTGTTGCATGTTATTCTTGAGTAAGAAGTTTCATATTGTCTTATTGTTACAAATTTGTTACTCGAAACCATCAAGTACTGTAGATTGGCCTCAGTCAGACATATACATGTTCATTGTTCAGTTTCCAAACCAACTGCAACACTATGTTCAGCCAGAAATGGCTCACTTCTCCACACAGTTAGATCTCAGCGACCTAGTATTTATGTTGTCAGTGTTTAGGCCGTTATTTATATTTATTCAGTGTTTTGAGATATTGTTTTGTTTTTATTTGATAGCGTGCTTCGCTACTTGCAGAATATACATTAGATCTTTTCATATTTTGATCTCAACTTTTTCGATACCCTTCAAGGACAACACGGACATGTCTGTGGATTTTAAAAACAACAAACAGTTTAAGTCTTAATGCGTTTATTAGTAAAATCGGTTTGTTTTTATTTATTCTAAACCAGACTGTTAGAAACAAACATAGATTTCGAAAACTGATGAAACGGTTGAATGGATCTTATTATTAGTGCTATCAAGCTTTGTAGGTTTTAAAAATATTGTTGAATAACCTTAAATCTTGCAAGGATTTTCTTGAAATTGGGAGAGTCTCAAGCAGGGCAGGGTATCTCAATTCAGAAACACACAAATTGTGACTGTAAAATGGAGGTGTTCCTTTTCTGATACCTTTCCTATATCATTATTTAAAAAGTCACTTATTTCTAGTGTGCTTCAATTAAAAATTGAACCTTTTCCATTGTTATAAGATCGTCATATCTGTCATATCTTTTAACGTAACAGATCACTAAATTGCTGCAATTGGTTTAAATGGGTACAGTACATTTTTTCAAAAGTTTTTGCTGTAGTTTAACAACGTCGTAGTTGTTGCTTAATTGCGGTTTGAAGTAACCAACGCAACAAAAAAATATAAAATAAAAAGAAAAATCTTCAATCAATGTCAATTCTAACAGCGTAAGTACAGCATAAAAGATGTTTTATCGTAAAGAATAATTGTACAGACGCGCAAAAGGAGTTTCTACTCAAATTAATAACTGCTCATTATTTATCTTGCCACGTGTGCTAGTTAGAAAAATTAACTTGTCAGTTTTGACAGTCATTATCTAATGGGTACATAAGGATAGAGTTTAAGGTAATAAAATAAAGAAATGCATAATTTTTAAAACTATGTTCCAGTATCTAAAAGCAATTAATCAATTTACCAATGCAGCACCAGCTAATATATGTTTTCGCGTATTATGTTCGCTTCTTATAATTTATATGGTACTGTATGCCATTATAAGTAAAATTAACTCTCATATACGTGATTAAATTCCTTATTATTATGGCAATGTACTATTACGTATAAGTACTCTATTATTTTCATCGTAGATCACGTGATAAGCATTAACAATAATCATTTATGTATGGAATTGTACAAGCATGAGTATTTGGTAAAGTTCAAATATTTCTCAAGGCCGCAATACCTCTATTTCACACTCACACGCACACACGCCTACGGAGATTCAACAGTGTTTTGTTTGGATTGATTGGATTTTGTTTTGATATTCCACCTACTGTGATTCCGAACGCGGTATCGTAGGCAATTGTTCCTGTTGTTGTTGTATATACTTTGTGGTTAGTTACAGTTGTAGAATTGCAGTGGCTTACGTGTACCTACTCAATGCAGGAATAATTTACATTATTAATACATTAATTTGCTGATTGTGTAAATAAAAAGATGAAATCATAAGCTGATGTATAAGAATTATTTTTGAGAGAAAATACGAAAGATTTCGCCAAGGTCATTGGAATTTGACTGGTTGTTTACGACCAAACAATAATTTTTGGTTTAATGTTTTCGTGTTTTTGTTTATAATAAATATCTTTAACTAAAAATACTTTTGATTGTTTACATTTTTATGATGTCTGTTCTTTTAATTTGTTGTATTCATTGACGCACATCGGTTCAATCAATTGAAACAACACTGCTCAAAAAAATTTGGGGAACACTTTTTAGAGACCTGTAACTTTTTAAATAATAGTTCTACGTAAATCAAATTTGGTATGCTTTAAGGGCATATATTTAACTAACGAAAATTACAAAGATAATGTTACAACTCTTATTTACTTCTAAGTTACACTTAAAAATCTAAATAAATACAGCAAAACAAAATGGAAAAAATGTCAAGTATGCTTCGAATTCATGTATGAAAGCCTACTAAAGATGACAAATGAATTCAAGTGTCAATTTTCGTTGATTAGAAACGCCATTAGAAGTAAAATGAGACATCTTAGTGAAGTGCAAGCTGCTCGTGCTGTCGCCCTTATTCAGCATGGCCACTCTATTCGACATGTTAGCAGGGACCTTTGAATTTCCCCTTCTGTTATTCAGCGGTTATGGAATCGGTTTCGGGGGACTGGCCAATATGTTAGAAGAGGTGGACAAGGTCGAAATAAAAAAAAACTACTCAAAATCAAAACCGATTTCTTGTCCTTTCCTCTTTGCGTCAGCGTACTGCCACAGCACGAGACCTCCTAAACGACCTAAAACGAGCACATGGAATACAAATTTCTGATCAAACTGTTAGAAACAGACTAAAAGAAGCGAATTTGAAACCAAGAAGACGTGTCCGCGCACCACGCCTTACGCAGCATCACAAAGCAGCTCGGATGAGGTTTGCTCTGGATCACAGAGATTGGCAACTGCGTCACTGGACGCCTGTACTGTTTACAGACGAGTCTAGATTTCGTTTAACTCGTTGCGACTGTCGAGTATAGACGTCCAGGTGAACACTACGCAGCCGCTACTATACAGGAAGTGGATAGATTTGGTCGTGGATCTATGATGGTTTGGACTGGAATCAGTATAGACAACAGAACTGATCTTGTTGTGGTTCCTGGTAGACTAAATGCCATGAATGACATAGAAAATATCTTGGAGGACCATGTGGTGCCAGCTGCATATGGCGTCGGTCAAAATTTCATCCTTATGCAGGCCAATGCAAAGCCACATACCGCCGGCATCACCACAAACTTTTTACAAGAATGTGGAATTCAGGTCATGGAATGGCCGGCGTTAAGTCCTGACCTGAATCTTATTGAACACGTGTGGGATCAGCTTGACCGACGTATTCGCAAGCGCCGTAATCCACCACTAAGCATACACGAACTGACACAAGCCCTGATTGAGGAATGGGAAAGCATACCCCAAGAATCTCTTCGCAGACTAGTGCGAAGCATGCCACGCAGGTGTGAGGAAGTGATTCGTGCTCGTGGAGGGCATACACTGTATTAAACCTCACCAATCCGCAGAAAACCCGACTGTCATCGATACTATGACAGGCATTTCCATTTTGTTGTGCGGTATTAATTTACATTTTTAAGTGTAACTTAGAGGTAACTAAGAGTTGTAACATTGTTTTTGTAATTTTCTTTAGTTAAATATATGCCGTTGAAGTATACAAAATTTGATTTGCCTAGAATTATTATTTAAAAAGTTACAGGTTTTGAAAAAGTGTTCCCCTAATTTTTCTTAGCAGTGTATAATTAGAAATAAATAGTACCTATATTATTTGACGAGCACATAATTTAAGATTTAAATCCAGTGAAAACTTTTATTGCCCTTGCTTGAATACTAGAAAATTTATGTTTTTGAGTTGATAGGGATAAAAGGGTGTTCTTAGTTAGATCTTTGTTATTGTCCAATATTTCGCCAATTATTGTTAGATTCCTTGGCTTTCAAGTGTGTTCGTGTCAATTAAGTGTAACATTTTTAGTCCCTAAGGAAGCCAACAATAATTGGTGATATATTGGTCAACAAAACAGTCTAACTAAGAACGCATTTTTTTAGCCGTATCAACCCAAACACACAATGTTTCTGTAATTAACGATATAAATCGCGACTTTATACACCAGCCGTAAACGAGTGTATAAACATTAGAGCGATTTATATCCGTTATGTGCGGGGCGTGGTCGAACACGACGTTTTATCTACTCAAAAAATCCCAAAAAATCAATTTTATATAGGTAAATAAATCAATAAATATCAAATATATTAAATGTATTTGTCAATGGTGGCGATGCGAACTGTCAATTAACTGTCAACCACATAGGTGTTTTTGAACTTAATGTAAAAATAGCGTACATTTTGAACAATATGAGTTAGTTTATATTAAATAATTTTAATAATACTTGTGGAATGATTATTTTTGATTATTTTTGGTGATTCCGAATATCTTTTTTAAACAAAATGATGGATTCCAGGTGGATTCAAATGCCGACCAAAAATGTAACAGCCTGCTGGGTAATTATCAGTTATTATGAAACGCATTTGTTGTGACATTTGAAGAGTCTAGATTCAAAATCTGATGTCAGATTTCCAAAATTCAAAATGGCGGTTTTTAAAACATGACCACCAAAAGTGTAATAATGTTTTATATACATGAAACTTATTTCCCTTGATAGTAGATTTACAATTCAAAAATACTGAAAAATTCTAAAGCTTATTTATTATGACATTAGAGCACATAGATGCCAAATCGGATGTCAGTTTGTAAAATTCAAAATAGCAGATCCAATATAGCGAAAAAAAAATGGAAAATATGTTTCGATTTTTATGAAACGTAAATCCCGTAATATTTCAAGATTGGCAATTCAAAATATCATGTCAGATTTTCAAAATAAAATCCAAATGGCGACAAAAATAAGAAAAAAACTGTATTCGCGGATATATATATTTCATGTTTCAATAATTCAAGTTTGGCATCAATCTAGAGAATGTTTGGATGATATATAGCTTTCGTTTTTCGTTTTAGTTTTATTTGGTGAAAATATCACATTAAAATAGAATAGTTGTTGCTTCGGTGATTTACTGGAAGCAGACAACATGTCGATGTATTTTATTGAAGATTCTAACGCCTCTATTACGTCACAATTTTGAAAATGGGATCAAAATGTCAAAGACTCTTATTGTAGTACTTGTTGATGCTCTACGCTCATATATCTATGACAGACATTTTATTATGGCACGTAGAAATTTATTGTTGTTATCTTCACAGTTTTGACAATAAGTTGTTACTTTTCATTATATACAGTATGTCCCACTTAAGAGTGTAACACTCTCATATCTTTTATTTTTTCGTTCAAAATTAGAACACATATTGCTCTATTTGCTGCCAAAAAATCAATTGCCTTCTTTAAATGCAAAGCACCTTGTGATGGCAAAATAAATGGCAAAAATCAAGAAATCACACAGGGATTTTTTAACGAAAAATTTTACTACTAATAATTGTTCAGAATTGCCCAAAAACCCTTAATCTGAAATTACATGAAAATTAAAAAATATTGAAATTTTCTTCAAAAATAATTCTTAGTCCGTAAATATTATTTGCATACGCAACTGCGCTTAAAAAAGTGTGCTGTTGAAACTTTGTTTGAAATAAAACCTGAACTGTCTAACTGCTTTGTCGTATTTAATTAAGATAAGATGTTGCCATGTTTGTAGGTTACTTTTTGCACAATAGCCTTTATTATTCAATAGAAATTTAATAAATAATATTTACAAATTTTTCCTTGACTGTTCAGGTTTTATTTCAAACAAATAATATTTATTTATGAAAAAAATTTCAATATTTTTTAATTTTCATGAAATTTTAGATTTAGGGTTTTTTTTGGGAATTCTGAACAATTATTACTAGTGAAATTTTTCGTTAAAAAAATCCCTAAAGTGATTTCTTGATTTATGCCATTTATTTTGCCATCATAAGGTAGTTTGCATTTAAAGAAGGCAATTGGTTTTTTGGCTGTAGATACAGCAATATGTGTTCTATTTTTGATAGAAAAGATTACTAAAATTGGACTAAAAACAAAAAAGATATGAAGGTGTTACACTCTTAAGTGGGACACACTGTATAATCATATTCAAGGTGCAAGCTTCCATTTATAGTTTCATTTGTTAACTGAAATGAATTTTTGAAATCTCTATTCATTGTTGCTTGAAGTTATTGCTGTACGCCACTGTACAATTGATGGAGGACATCGGATATTGATACCGATTGTATGGCTTATTTGTCGTCCTCCATGTATGTGTGAATCATGTGTTACGTAGCCTACTAGAGCCGTGTTTCAATTACGAAATTCCATGGACTGCATGGGCCAGTTAATTAATTGTGTTAAGTCACCGGGCCACATAGCGATGGCTTCTATTGTCGCTGTTATCTATGCAAAGTATTGGTCGGTCGTACTCAGTAACAACGGATGAAATTTGACCTGGAATTTTTGCATGTGTGCAAACAAACGTAACTAATACATCGTTAACATCGTTACCAACCGTTCGACGACATTGTTTGTTACAAATATTTTTAAATTGGTTCTAGTTTGCTGGCAGTTTTAAAAAAAAATCTCATAGTTACTAACTTTTGTATTACTCATGTCCAATATGTACGTTACAAAGTTAAAAACTCGACAGTAAAGTGAATAATATGTTATGAATTATGATACTTATAAATTGTGTTATACTTTGTACTTGTAGTAAAAGAGTATTTTTTAAATTTGTAACTTAACTTTGCATTTATTTCTTGCGAAAGGTGGTAGATAACGGAACATTTCGAAGAAACACGTTTGCGTTTCGAAACTGATGAAACTATTGACATAGATTTTTGCGATGTTGATGCAATTTTTATTCGCTCTAGTGCCTGCTGTATTGTGAAATCTTAATTTAAATGAACGAGTAACTTCATGTTGTTTGATCTAACCAAAAAAAAATATGAAAATTGTATTTTTGTACGTTTTAATATAAGTATTCTATTCAATCTTTCTGATGTACGTATAGGTACTAGTGATGTAAAGTTTCGTTACTTTCGAGTACTTGTAACTACCCGTTACTATTAGGTACAGTACCCGTTACTTAGTACCCGTTAGTTACTTTGCACCCGTTACTTTATTAGTTACTTTTTACCCGTTACTGTGTACCCGTTACTTTCTACCCGTTACTTTCTACCCGTTACTATCATTTACTTACCTATACGAGTACACGTATATCGTATTTGTAAAAAGTAGTTGTGTTGTCATAAGCTTGAAATGCAAATATTAGCATGTAATTATCTGCTTGCATGTACAGGGTGTTACCAAAACTATGAAAACATTGAAGAGTAAAATACTTTGATGTTCAAAGCTATGCAAAAATATTAGTTGAAAAAAGTATTTGGAAATATTAGATGTCTTTAAATACGAAATTATAATCGCCTTCTCCGTTGCATACACCGCGTGTTGCCAAAGAAATGTAAATAACATTAGGTAGTGTAAAGTACCTTCATCTTCAAAGCTATGCCAAATAATTATTTCAAAATATTAGAAGGCATTAAATATGAAATTATAATCACCTTCGACGTTCCATATACCGGGTGTTCATGCAGCGACGTAGCAGTTTATAACTTTTTATTTAATACCCTCTAATATTTCTAAACACAAGTTTCAAATAACATTTTTGCATAGCTTTTAAAATAAAGATAGTTTACTCTTTTTGAGTTTCTCATAGTTTTTGTAACACCATGTATATGCAAGTAGATAATTACATTCTAATATTTGCATTTTAGGTAAAACAAATCAGAAAGAAGCTTTATAAAGAATAAATTTTTCTGTAAAATTGATATTAAAAATGTTTCCCATTTGTATCCAGGTTAGTGCCGGACAGAGCATAAATATACGCCAACTGTCAACTTGACAAATAAAAAACCTTTACATGATGTAAAAATTAGCTCTACCACTTTTTTTGCGAGCAGTAGGTACATACTACATATTATATTAAGTGACAACAAACAAACAAAAAAATCATACAGAAATTACCTTTTGATGTTGATGGTTGTTTTGATCCAGTCCGTGATATTTCTTGGAGAATTGTGGGATGTTTTGAAATTAAATGTTTTCTCAAATTGGTTGAGTTTCCCCCTCTATACTTATTTTAGACATATTGCAGAAAGTATACTTATTTTTAGACATATTGCAGCCGGCTTTTTCATTTTCTGTCGCAGTAAAATGAAGCCAAATTTCGCTTTACTTTTGTGTTTCTTGCTCTGCGGACATGGTATGTCTAAGAATTAATTTATTTGTTTAGTTAAACTACCTGTTCTATATCTAATTTGTCAGGTTTATTTATTATTAAACCACAAAATGTTTGAACGCTCACTGACTTACTACTTACTACAACAACTTGTCAAGGGTTGAACTAAATGGAGCCACGAGTTACGATTTACGATACAATGTTTTGGTTTTCACATAAATGTTCAGTAGTTTTTACCCGACGACGGCAAAGCCAGAACGAATTCCTATTAACTGAACCGTCCTATCTCCTAATAGATGGCGCAGGTTCAGTATCTATAACTTTATATTTTTCAATGGACCAAGTTTTACAATCAAACAAACTAAAGGCGAATAGATAATTACTTTTAAAAGTAATACTCGGAAAATTGTACATAAACACTTTATTCTAAAGTTCCTATCTTGTATTTACACCAAGAGGTGACGGGGATGCTTGGTTGCATAGCGGAAAATTGACGTTCAGTTGTTATTGTGCGGGTAGTATCGGTTGTATGTTATGTAGTGACTAGTGACTCTAGTGAGTGCAGAACCGAGTGGAACAGGCGACCGGCAGAATGCGAAACCAGTACCGATAGTAAAAGTAACGGGTATACTTTCATATCGGTACCCGTTACTTTGAATCTCGCCGAGTACCCGTTACAAAGTAACTAATAGTTACTTCTTTTACATCACTAATAGGTACCTATAATATGCATATGTGATGCCAGAAAAGTGGTATTATATCAAATGCCATTTTTTCTGTATTTAATTAGCTTACATTTCTATTATATAAACCTTTGACCACGTTTTATTGTGTCCTTTATTTTATTAATTCCATGTGTTGAAAATAATAAACCGGGTAATCTATGATTGGAGGATAGTAAGATACAAAAAAAAAAATAAATGTTATTGGATTATTTTGAGTTTGGTATAACGGAAGTGACGTATTTTTTGTACTTTTTTTCTTCGATATTTTCATGATACTACTTTGAGCATATTTATACCAATTCTGACCGATATCTTTCTCAGACTGTTTTTTCTGATTCATGTTTTTTTTACTATACAGTGGCAATTTTTACCAAATTTTCGATTAATAAATTGTTAATTTTGTTTATTTAAAAAGGTATGAAAACGTTAAAACAGGGGAATTTGCTATTTTTTTTTCATAGATTTACATAGATTTTCTAAACAGGAATTTTATGAAAAATTGAATTATTATATTTTTTTTTCTAATTCTCAATTCTCAGCGTTTCTACAAAGAATTTGCAAAGAATTGCGCAGTTTGATTAGGATTACTCTCAAAACATTAAAAATTTAATATTTAAGCTTTTTTCTTGATATTTTTAAAAGTAAAAAAAAGATGAACGAAAATTTGTTTCAAACAATTAATCAACATAGAAATGCCCAACCAATGTGGTACTCAAATGGTAACACAATTTGAAGAGTAAACTATAAAATTGATTTTCTCAGAACTGTCAGAACTGTGTTATTTTTGATAAAAATCAAATTAAGCTCGCGTTCATTTTTTAAATACTCCTTGCAGTCTAGTGAATAAGAAGCAGTAAAAAATATGCAAGAAACACCCAGATAGATGTACAAACTGATAAGTTTTATGAAAAATCTTTTTAAATAGCCGTAACGGTCGTTACCAGCACAGCAATCTCTTGGTTTTGGTAACCTAAAATTAAAAATTCGCGGAGTGAGCCTAGTGTACAGTTTCTATTCTAATAAAGTTCATAATTTTAGTTTTTATGTGAAATTTAGGCTAGCTACTATTATATTGATTGCTTCATGTGTAGTAGCTAGAATAAGCATATAAATAAGCCTATAATCTTGTCACAGACATGAATAACAATAATTGGTGTTAAAATCAAATTACTACCTGACAATGTCACACAAACATTTTCCTAATTATATGTAGATATTGTGACATCACAAAATACCATTATTCTAATCGAATTATATAGGAAATTCAATACTAGTTTTATTGTATCTTTTACTCCGCATTAAATCACCAATAAACTACTCTGTCAATCTTCTTTGTCGAATTACGAAATTATACGTAATGAGCTGTCAAAAATAATAACCCAGAAGTAGGAAGTAATTGTGACCCTAGTAAAGCGTGATTGCAGCCGATGGAAATATTTAATGATGACAAGTTTACATCCTCTATCTCTACACGGTTGTTTTTATTTCCAGTCAAGGTAAAGGTCAATGTTAACAATGCTGAAGCATTACGTAAATAAAAAAAAATATTGTCTCGCCGACAATGGATTTATACCAGACGTATTTCCGATATGATATTACAGTAATACCAAATAATGTCCTAAAATGTCCGAGACAATAACATTACCGTTGTTTAGATGTCTGGGCTGTAAGAAATTTGAATGCAAATTAGATGATAATGACAAAGGTATTAGTGAAGTAAATAACACATAACATATATTATATTTTATTTGTTTTATATCTTAATTTAAATAATTTTAATATAAACATAAATTTTATTAATTTAAATTATTAATTTTAATATATACAAATCAATTCTCAACAGGAACCAAGTCTTCATGATAAACAATTTATTGATGTTTTATTGGCTCAAAAATATCTTTTCGAATTGCTTTTCTTTCATATAATATTCAATAACCAATATATGCAATATATGCATTAAATCAATATGCAAATCTTACATAACAAAACCGGATTGAAATTTCAACTTTTTATATTTTTATTAGGTGCACATGTTATCCTTGATCTTGGAATCTAATAAATTATCTTCAATTATCTTCGTATCTGACGTAAACGATTTATCAAAATTAAAAGAGATTTATTAAAAATAAATGGATATGTCTGCATATTTTGCTTTTTATTTCATATCTCATTTTTTGTAGGTTTACAGTGTCTCAAAGGATCCCAGACGATCCTTTGATACTATGTAAATAAACACAAGGTAAATAAAATAGAAAAATCTAAAATAGAAATAGTTCGATAATGTATTTTTATATATGTAAATGCTTCGTACGTCTACTCTGTTTGCTGACGTAATTTGATATAATTGTAATTGAATAAATTTGACTTCAAATTTCAAATTATACAGAAGGACGCCAAAAGTAAGATCTTCATTCATAAAAATAACCCAAGATTAGTAGAATAGCCAGGTTATCTGGTAACTATGTGCGAAACGCAATACGTGTCATTTGGTAAACCCAATAACGTTAACTGATATGGAATTCCGTGTTTTGCGTGAATGACTAAAGAATAATAATAATTTTAGTTACATCATTTTTTGGAAGATTTCTAATCGCCTTTACTTTATTATACATAGTTTTTTTTTTTTATTTATTAATAAGCATAAGATGCTTAACATTTTGAAACTAATCTAAAAGATTAACCATCAATTTAAATCTGAATTCTTAAAACTAGGCACTTGTCTCTAATAGGCTATCCGCTGACAAATTTACTTTGTCCCAAACAAGAAGCACTAACACTTCACTCACTGTGCTCTGCTTTTTACACATTTCACTGATTCACTAGTTCGAAGGGTTTAGTTCTTTTTAGTCTTCTCACTAGATTCTGGTTGTCCAGTAGCTGCAGGGCCTCTACGTTGACGTGATGGCTTAGGCGAGATTCATGCTTAGTGGCGAATCTTTTTATCTCTTGGATGACTTGTGGGACACCAAGATCACGGTGCAGGTCACTATTCCGTATGTACCAAGGAGCGTTAACCATATTCCTTAGTACTTTATTTTGGAAGATCTGGATTCCTTGTATATAGGAGCTTTTTGCGCAGCCCCAAAGCTGGATGCCGTATAACCAAATCGGTTTTAGTACTTGGTTGTAGACTTGTAGTTTGTTCTGTACTGACAACTGAGAGTTTCTTCCCAGAAGCCAGTACAGTTCTCTGTATTTGATGCCAAGCTCTACTCTTTTCTTCTTAACATGTTCTTTCCACCTTAGTTTTGTATCCAGTGTCATACCCAAATACTTTGCAGTGTTCACATATGGAACTATGGCGTCGTTAATCTTGACATGAGGTATGTCCTCGATTCTTTTGTTTGTGAAGTTAATGTGGACAGATTTCAGTTCGTTGAGCTTGGTCTTCCATTTTCTCCATTTGTCCATTTGTATATTTTGTTACAAGCTTGTTGAGATTCCTGGTAGATTCACCAATAGTTGATCCCACTGCCATTAGAGCCGTTTCATCTGCGAATGTGGCGACTGTTACATTTTCCATCTGTGGAAGGTCACTTGTATATAGTAGATAGAGAATTGGTCCCAATACACTACCCTGGGGTACCCCAGCTTTGACTTCTTTTAGTTCCGAGTATTCATCGATCTGTTTTATTCTGAATAGTCTATCAGATATATAGGATGTTAGCAGCTCGACGTATTGTAAAGGTAGCATGCTCTTTAGTTTGTGTATCAATCCTTCATGCCAAACCTTATCGAAAGCTTGTGTCACATCAAGAAAGATTGTTGAGCAAATAAGCTCGTCTTCTAATGCTTTCTCTATGATATCTGTTATTCTATGGACTTGATCTATAGTGGAATGCTTTTCTCTAAAACCAAATTGGTGATTAGGAATTAGTTCTTTTCTCTCAATGATAGGTTTCATTCTCTTTAGAAGCAACTTTTCAAAGAGTTTCGATATCATTGGTAACAGTGATATTGGGCGATATGATTTGGCCTCGGTCGGTGGTTTGCCTAGTTTTGGTATCATGATAACTTCTGCTACTTTCCAGACATGTGGGACGTATTTTAATCTGAACGATGCATTTATTAGGTACGTCAGCATAACAATACCTTTCTTAGGTAATTGCTTAAGAACTTCTCCTGTGATAAGATCATATCCAGGTGCCTTCTTTGGATTCAGGTTTGTCTTGATTTCTCTGGCTACTTCCTTTGGAGTAACTTGATTGGCTGACTGATTGGCTCTGATTCGATGTTGTGTGGCTGGAAGATTTCTGTTAGATGTTCTGCAAAAATTTCAGCCTTCTGTTTATTGTCTCTTGCCCAGGTACCGTCTCTTCGTCTTATAGGTGGGACATGAGCCACTGGCCTCTTGTATTTCCTCACTTCTTTCCACAGCGAGTAATCTGTTTCTTCATCGGGAGTCAATTTGGTTAAGAAGGATTCCAATGATGCCTCTTTTAGTTTTTGAATTTCGCGTTTAAGTTGTTGGGATTTATAAGTATGGTTTTGTCAGCTGGATACATAGTATGACAAAGTATTGTAATCGTGTCGTTTTGAGATTTTAGTGGAAATATGTCCTATTGGGGTCTCATGGACATTTTGGTCAAAGGTAAAAAAATAACTTAGAGCTGAAAAAAGTTTTGTTCAAAAGGTGCCAAAGGAACTGGAGGTTTACTCTTTACATTTTTCAACGATTTCGTAAATGAGGCTCCATTTCTGTAATGTCGTCAAAATAGTTTATGTTTATGATAGTATATTACATATATTACAGTACAAGTGAAAAAACCGCGTGTTTTCACTTACGCGCAGCCCTGGATTTAAGGGAGGGCTGACTGGGCTGCAGCCCAGGGGCCCCCACCAAAATATTTTCAATTACTCATATTTCCAATGATATTCCGCTAATTTAAGCATTACTTTAAAAGAACAGTGGCTTATATTGTGAAAATTGAAATCATACCATATTCGCAATGAATGAACTTTAAATTCAATGTTATGTTACTTTACGTATGGCGATGCAACATTTCTGGTAATGTCGGGTCTATTATATATTAAATGTGAGTGGTAGTAAATAAGGTAGGTAATGAATTTTTTTTTGCTTTTGGCCAAAAAACAGTAGAGATTTTATAGCATCGTATACAGGGTGCAATTTTGAAACATTATTTTTTACTGTTCTACTCAATAAAGCAGTGGAACCACAAATCGTTATCTTTAAAGATGGTGGAGAAACCATGGTCAACATTTACTTTTCGTATGGGCGCCATGTTTGATTTTGACATTTCTCTTGGTTCTGTTTTACATATTAGGTTATTAGGATTTTCCTGCTTCTCTTTTACATATTATAGTTTATACCTCACTTGTTGGGCTGTAGATTTATTGCAAACTTTTATGTTATTGTTTTTGCAGTATTTTAGAACTAAAACAACATCTTATTTTATTGAATTGAAATTATGACAGTTTGGTTTCGCTTGTCTGACGGTTAGGGCGAAAAAAGCTGGAGCAACACTATGTTGTCAGGATTCAGGCTGATGTTAGAAATGCTCTGCATTTAAAAATTCCATCAAAAATAAATAGGAAAACTTGGTTTGAAATGATGTGACATACTCAAAAAACGTTGATTTCAGCTCCGATTCAATCTTTGCAATAAGAAACAAAAGATGTAAGTAACATTCGTGACAACGTAACAACAAGTGTGATATATCATAATTTAATCTGACGAAAAGACCACATAAAATGTTACAATCAAACATGCTGCCCTTAACAAAACCGAAAGTTGGTAATGGTTTCTCCATAATCTTTAAAGATAACTCAAGTACTGACAGAATTAGATTTCTCGTGCCGGTTACAAACGTCTAATCTATTTTATTTTTATATGAGCTATTTTTTGTAAAAACTGTAAAAACATACAAAATTTTACCCTGTAGACGATAAAAAATCACCCTGTATACAATGCTATAAAGTCTCTACTATCCATTTTTATCAAAACAAAACAAATGTAATTGCCTATTGATTTTAATACACCTGTAATTTCTCAATAAATTGACCCGATATTATCAGAAATCAGAGTAGCTATGTTTAAAACACTTTGTTTTAAAACAGTGTTTTAAACATGTTTTAAAACAAATTTTGTTTTAAAACAGTGTTTTAAACATGTTTTGAAACAAATTTTGTTTTAAACTATTTTGTTTTCAACATGTTTTAAACAGTATTTTTTAAATGTTGTGTTTAAAACGTGTTTTAAACTACCGAAATTTGAACAGCATATTTAATTATTTAATGTGAGCTGTATGCTGGTCTTTAAGATTTGTATGCATGGATCAATTAAAAAATCCAAAATAATTTAAATTTTGTATTTATTAGTCAAATAAAAAGTTTTTCATATAATATAATAATACAAGACTGGTGGTAGCAAGTAAAGTATGGAAAGAAAAGACGTCAATCAAAATACTTTCACATAAAATAATTGATTGATTTAAAACATATTTAAAACAAATTTTATTCCTTGTTTAAATCATGTTTCTTTTTGCGTGTAATCTAAAACATGTTTTTTGTGAAGTGTTTAATAACATTGTTTCGTAAAAAAACATTATTCATAAAAACTTTACCTATAAAAAGACATGTTTGTTTTGTTTAAAATAAAAAAAAAGAGATATTTGAATTGACTAAATATTATTAGAAAAATGAGTAATTCAAAATCTGTACCGCTTTTTTGGCCCACAATAATGAACAAACTGTACTGATCCTTACGTATTTACAATGCAAAATCATGTTATCAAGTAATGTGCTACTGCAGCGCTTTTCTGCCAAGGGTCCCACACACTTTTCTGCCCAGATGCCCGCACAAATCCGGCGCTGCTCACGCGTATGTCGGACTTCCGCACGAGGCGCAGCTGAGTCTGGAAAGACATACAAGTGAGTGAAGTGGCTTCTCACGAGTGCTGTATATCGTTGAAGGTTAAGCTGCGGACACATTAGTCATACGTGAGGTGTTAACACGTCAGACCACAACATTGCCAACAAACACGTGACGATTGAGTTGAGTTAGCACGTCTTAACTCGTCAGGTGTAAACGTCAGCTGCAAAAGGGGGTTAGATGTTCAGTTGACGAGAATAATGCACGATAACTTACCGCGTCATCGACTATATTACAATGCTCTTGTTTTAATCCAACAAGATCGAATAATTCACAATACAAATTGTGGTTATATACTTCTTATTAAAAAAAAACATGAAAATTGGAACTATGTAATAAACTTATTACAATATGATTTCAATATATTGAACATATATGTTCCTCATAAGAACAAATTGCAGATCAAAATAGATATACAAATAACACTTCTAAAACTATTACAAAGTGCGTTGAAATTAATAACATAATCAACGTAATACAAGTTTACATTCGTTCCTCTATAATACCACACATTATTATATAATCTAAAAATCATACATCTCAGTGGCATGTGTACGGAACGGCTACCTCATAATCAAAGAGCACTCACATCGGATAATTACCCATAAACAATACGAAACCGAACAAAAGCAACAACAACTTCTTTCTCACATAACCCAGTAAATATCTCATGGTTGTTGAACTTGATCATCAACGATGATAATTCGCATAATTACCAATTGTTTCGTTGTGGAATACCGTGCAGGATCGCGCTATTTGACGCATGAAAGACCGATTTAATCGTCTTTCAAGAAATCGACTAATGCGGATATGCAAAACAAACGGTGACTTTGACAACGATTCAAACGTGGACAGGAAGAAAAAGGGATCACCTCGCTTGAGAGAATCCATGGGTGATTATTAAGAGGACGAAGTTGGCTGTTTCTTACCGGGAATGCGGACAATTAAGTCAAGTGATGGTGGACTTTTTCCCCTGACGAAAATTACACGTTCGGATTAGAATGGGAAAAGTTGCCCGGTTGTTATTATGGAGGTTGCGTAAGCACGGATTATCGGTGGCTCGATAATTTTATATAATTTGAAAGATCGATAATTTGCGAGGGGTTTTAGCGAGGCGATACCGGTAATATTCGGCGTATATTAAGATATCCTCTAGTAAGTCATCCGCTGGAATTAATCCTTGGAATTTGTAGATTATATTAATAACGTATGTTTCCCGGATTTGAGTCTATCCTATAAGTATATATGATGTAAGTATATCTATTTCTCCATTTCGTAGTAAAAGTAATCATTATCTCCATTGTGTGTAATATTTTTATTGATTTTATTGACAAATAATAACACTAACGGTTTTTCGTCTTGTTTTTCATATACATAGATAATATAGAATTGTATTGTGAAATATTACATATATTTTTAAGGTACTGAATAAAATGTTATTAAAACTAGAAAACCCATCACTTTATCTCGCCATTACTTCTAGTATAGAAACTGATTTCAACAAATACTGGTGTCCCAGTTTTGTCCCGCATTTTTTAGGCTTTAATTGTATTTTGACTTTTCATATAGACCTATTCGCCTCTCTTCTTAAATACTTACAGCACTTTGAAACAATGCGAAAACAAATAAATAAATAAAAGAAACATAAATCCATATTAAAAAGTTAGAAACGCTTCAAATACCATACTGTTAATATTTCAAGCGGCTGTAACTTTTCCAGGAATCGAAAAAAAAACAAATAAGTGTTATCATAACTTTTCTCTCTTGACAGGTAGGAATATAAAACAGCACAAAATTTACCTACTTTTTAGAGTTGCACCACTATAATATCAAGCCAGCGCAGCGATATGAAAAGCTATAATATAATCAGAGAAAAGCTCATGGGAAAATCAAAAGTAATGGTAAAATGAATTCATAGAGTATTTCAAGGACCTGTAGAAATGATAGCTTGAAGATACACAAAGCGAAAATTTCAAATAAAAATAAGATAGAAACAATCAAACCAAATTAAGTAGCAATTGTCATTAGATATTCTCTTCTCAATTAAAAAAAATCTGATGTGGCCAAGCACATGATTTTATCATACTATATATAAAATTAATAGTTTAGCTGCATGAGATTCTATTTGATCGAGATCGGCCATGTCTGCATTAAAATAAAACTAGTAGAACTAGACATATATGTTGATTATATTGACAGTGGGTATTGTCAAAACATTAGCGTTTGACACTACTTGCTGTCATTAGAATCAAAATATCAGACAAATCATGGCTAACTGGTTTTAATGCAGTACGACCGATCTCGATGAAATAGAAGTTGCTTATGCAGCTAAACCATTAATTTTACCAAAAAATATCATAGATAATTCAGAATTTCCTCTCCTTTAATTTATTATTTAACTATTTCGAAGAAATTCCAGAAATGGCGGCTTATTTGCAAAATGTTTCAAAAGTGCTGACTAAACCTCCAGTTGTTTTGGACCCTTCTCAACAGAAGGCCTTTCAGCTCTAAGTTTGGTCATGAAACTTCTAAATATGAAGTTTCGTCCCGATACCTTTAGTAGTTTCTCCGTAATCGTCGCCACAAAAAAACGGGTACACACACACACACACACACACACACACAGACATTTTTTGCACCTTGGTACAAAATGTTCAGGGGACCCAAAAAGACATATTTCCGCCAAAATCTCAAACAAATTTTTGTACACTATTACAATACTTTACATACCTACTACGTATGATAAAGTAAAAGTCTCAGACCAACTGGGATTAAATTTTTCCGAAGTGAAATCCTTATATTACTGGGCTGATCTCAGAATTAAATATCTAAAGTTCAGCGGAAATGTCGATGAAGTCATAAGTCAAAAAAAAATTTAAGATCGGAAATTTAATTTGATATGGAAATGTGTACTGTGAAGATTGACGTGTTTGCGTTTTATTTATTTAATAACAAACCAACTGGAAATGATCTAACTAGTTATTATCGAACAATAACAAAAAATGTATTTTTTTGTGGAGCGTTGACGGTATCAGTTTATTTTGCTCAAATATTCCAGCAACATTCGGCGTATAGCCATAAAACAATACGTTTTTTTGCTCTGGCGGGCGCATCGGTTCGAGAAGTTGATACGTATTTTGGAATACACGTGCGTTGTTTTGAATCAATACATTTTTATCGTTTAGGTATGTTCAAGCGTTGACTTATTTATAGAATGTCATTCTCACAGTGTAATTTGCTGACTAGTAGGATAATAATATACTGGGTATAAAACAATCTATCAGAATTATTTTTGATTTCAACAAATAATATTTAAAATTCTAAGCATAGTGTCCTTTGTAGTTGTTTTATTTTGAAATTAAGGATTAGAATATCGCAATAGACACCAGATCTAACGACCGACACTTAACTAAACAAAACCAAGACGTTTAAATACAGATTTGCAAAGAAAAACTGAAAGTTTGATGAATATCAAATGTATATATTGAATATTCACAACTTAATTAAAATATTTGAGTGGTTTTAAAACAACAATATGAGAACAAATTAAAATTTGGAAAATTGACACAACTGTAAAATATCATATTTGTATTGTAATATTTCGCCCTAAAACAATTATATATGTAATATGTATTACAGACACTTAATATTTCAATAATAAAAATCGACAGACAGCCCCAGGCCCAAGACTCCTATACCTATGACTCACATAACCAAGGTACCTTATTGGACGTTGAAATTTTTGAAGGCAGTTCTTCTTCTGATTCCAATAATGTATGACAATTGATGTTTGGCACCGGATTTTATGGGAAAAGTATTTTTTGTGAATGAATTCTTTGCAATTAAAATCATTTATGTTTGGACAAATTGTGACTGTTTGCTTTCTATTATTTAATCAGGCTTATATTGTTCTTATATTATTTGTTTTTAAATCGCACCTGTATGACCTTGTAATATGTATGATTGAAATATTAAATTTTATTATAAACTCGAGAACAAAATATCATACACAGTGTCTCACGGGACGTTGGACTGTATGGGTTATTACTTTTGTTATTATTATTAAGTAGTCCAGATTTGTGTGCTCTCTGTTGAGAAAACAGTTGAATTCCTAATAGGTTCAGTTATTTTTAAAGAAGTTATACAAAAAACGTCTGTTTTGTATGTGATCTTTATTTGTGGTTTGAAAATTAAACTTTTAAATGACAGTTTGAAACTGTTTTCACCAATGAATTCGCTAGAAGCAAAATAACCCTTTTTTTATGCGCGCTATATACCTATTATTATGCCTATTTGGATATATACTTATACATAATCGGATACAGCATTTTGGTATGGTCATGTGAATACAATCAGATGGCTAAATTTACTAAAAATAGAGTTTTCTGAGAATCCCTGAAAGTAGCATGGTGCCATGGAAAATTCAAATTGTGAAAAATTTTTTTGTAGTTGTCTTAAGACAACGCCCTTTGGTTGAAATTTATTAGACATTTTTGACAGAACATTTCCAGAAACATACCGTTTGGAAGTTGAAGGTAGTTGATGATAGCTCCTGAAACCAAATATGTTTAATCTGAAACTTGTTTTATTTAACATCATTTAACTTCATCAACAGAAATTAAAAAGAACCAAAATTAATTGATATGGAAGATAAAAGAGATATTTTTTATCTTTGACGTTTAGTGACAGTTGTCTCTAACTCACATTATACTCCTTATTATAATTCAATTAATGATATTTCCTTATTTATAAGCAATATTTTTTTTTATCTCCAACTCACATATAATAAGCTCATTGCATACCTACGTATCTATGACTATATAATCCCCATTTTGATACACGCCAATGATTATAATCACACGAGCGTTGTATAATAATGACCGTTTAAACGAACTGTCATCATTATACAACGTAGTGTTAAATTCTGTCAAAACCTACTTGGATGACAATGTTTTGTTAATTTTTATTTATAATAAAAAATATTTAAACTAAAAATGGATAATCCCTTAAATTTTGTTATTTGACAGTTCGCCTCGCCACCATCGACAAATACATTTAAAATACTTTAAATAAAATGGAATTTAGAAGTCATAGATAAAACGTCGTATTTGACTCGTACATAACGGATATAAATCGTTCACATAATTACACGCTCGCCTACGGTTCGCGTATAAACTTCATGCTCGCGATTTATAACCTTAATTATGCGCTCGTCACATAATATACGATAATAATAATGCAAAATTTCAGAAATGTTATTCTCTGCCCGTTTGGCACATTTCTTTTATAAAATACTTTGCAGAGTTCTATATTAAATTAATTTTAAAGACAGAATAATATTTTTTGATATTTTTTCTTCCTGCTGGCCGACGTCTGTTTTATAGTTAGGTATATTGTTCTTTTTCGAACTGAGTATACATATATAGATTTTCCTAATGAGCCCATAATTCAACCATACTGTTGTAGAATCTAAATTGTTTTGTAAATTTCTCTTTCTTCCTATGAAAAAAGTCCGTTGGTCGTTCTATTACTGATCTATTGGTTAAGCTATCAGACAAAGTGGAAATGAAAATATCAATCATTAGCAGTTCGTAAAATTTCCGATATGCTTCAGAGGTTTATAAATTTCGGATATATTGAGGTTTAAATGTTTAAATTCCAGTCACTCCATTGACAGAATGACTGATTGGCATCTCAGGAAATTTCAATAACATCCTCCAACACACAGTATTACAGCTATTGTTATTTACACTCATACACCTACAGCAGAATACCTATTGATATTTCAACAGCACGTGAAGGTCAATCGGTTGACCAAATTGAAAAATTGCAGCCTAAATCGGTCGACGATTTGTCGGACAATCAACAAACCTGATGAATGTTTGCTCAATAGAGATGGACACAAAATAACACCACCAATAAAATGACCACGTCCGTCGTTGTCGAGTGACCTATTAAAAACGATGGCGACAAACTGGTAATTTTGAAACAATGTACGGTCGGGCAACAATCCCCTGACATTTCGAGCAGGTTCAATAATCCATGTGAACGAAATTGGGCAATCGGAATTTACGTAATAATGGACAAACGAATTCGAGCGGACATAAGTACATACGCCTATATGTACTCCGAAAGCATACAGATAATGTTTAAACAGTTGGCTTGTGTAACATTTGCACGGTTATGTATGTATAGGTATATCTACATTACGCCTCGTCAAAAATAACAATTAAGAGACGATTTTATTATTACGATCAAATCACCTGATACATTACCAAAGATATTAAAATGTCTGAGATATTAAATGTCTAGACAACACATTAAATGTGTTGTTTTTATATCCCTCGTTAACGATCTTATTGGTATAATTTTCAAGAATTACAACGTTAACCGATTATTATTGTTAATATGTGTACAAGTATCAATAAAAAAAGGTTTTAAACAGACAATTCTTTGTTGTTTATAATACGGTGAGTTGATGTTTAGTCTTTCACGGCAAAAAAAAGATACAATTCTTGATGACGTAAATTGTTTTCCGAGTTTGATTGTTTGGGAATCTTCCTTTTCAAAACATGTAGTCTCAGGGTTTAGGTGACCTACTTGTTACCCTCTTTCTTTTCAGGAATAAATATTACTTATGTGTTATAAATGTTGTATATTTTGTTATATGTATGTGCTATATGATATTTTTTTAATGTTTTTTTTTCTTCGTAGAATATGAATATCAGAAGCAAAACTTTCCACGATTCCACCACAATAAAGAGTTAAATTTTTCTTACCGATATTTAGCACTTTTTGCTCTCCAACCAAATGCAATAGATTTCTTTAAGTAGGCCAAAATGAAAGCTTAAATTTTGATCTTAAACAGCTTTGCAGAGGAAATCTATGGAACAAAAAGTAATCAGTCCATTGCAAATTAAAAAATATTAAAAAATTATTTATTTAGTTTTTGTCGTCTAGGAAGTAAATATCATTCTTATGTGTACATATATCGTGAACGGCAGAAAGTTGGAAATTTTTTTATTACTAACTATTCAAAAAAAAACTATTCAGAAAATTTTATTCTTCATAAAAGCTTCTAGATTGTCTTAAACCTAAAATTCAAATATTGAAATGTTTTTTATCTGCTTGCATGTACCGGGTGTTATCAAAACTATGAAAAACTCTTATGAGTAAAGGACATATATATATATATATAAAAAGCTAGGTATGCTAAAATGTTATTTGAAAAAAGTGTTTGGAAATATTACAGGGCATCAAATACGAAATTATATCTCCTTCATCGTTGCATATACCTAATGACGTCACAAACATTAAAATATTGTGAGTGTACATGTCAGAATATTTCTCACATTTCCAATTACCTAATTTCTTAAAAATACAATACCAGAAGACCATGAAAACCTCGACTAACAAAAAATCGAACGAATAACAATTGATTCTGGTGTGCATTTTTTCGTTGATCTAAATCTGAATAATCCACATAATCAGAAATTGTGAATTCAGTTCTTTCTTTCTTCGTCAGTCAATATTTTCACTGATTTTCTCTAAAACAATACGTCATTTTCAATGTTTGCTTTCAGAGTTTGATGCTGCAGAAAAAAAACATTCTAAAATCGGTTGTACTGTGATTTATATTTGTCGTTGTTGGCTATTGAAATCAGTTATCTCTTAGTCTCATTTTTTAGTCCATAGTAATTAGGAAACTGACATTTTTCTGACATCGATCTACACTCAAAAGTTTAAATAATAAATAATTAAAGCAAATAATACAGGGCAAAGGAATTTATTTAATTATTGTGGTGCCTCTCATTGTCCTTTTTAATACAAAGTTCCTTAGCTTTCTATAATTTTTTATTGCAAAATATATATATTTTTTTACTTTATCATACGTAGTATGACAAAGTATTGTAATCGTTCCGAGTAACCGTTTTTTTTTTGTGGCAAATTTAGAAGTTTCACGACCAAACTTAGAGCTGAAAGGCTGTTTCTTCAAAAGGGTCCAAAGGAAGCTTATTTACTCTAAGCATTTTTCAAGGATTTTGCAAATGAACCGCCATTTCTGTAATTTCGTCAAAATAGTTAAACAATAAATTAAACTATAGGACATCTTTTATAATTTGTCTATGCCATTTATTGGTAAAATTAATAGTTTAGCTGCATGAGCAAGTTCTATTTGATCCAGATCGGTCGTGTCTGCATTAATATAAAACTAGTTTGCCGGGAATTGACAGCTATTTTCATTCTGATAGTAGGTAGTGTCAAACGCTAATGTTTTGACAATATCTACTGTCAATAGAATCTAAATATCTGTCAAATCCTGGCTAACTAGTTTTATTTTAATGCGGACACGATCAATCTCGATGAAATAGAATCTCATGCAGCTAAACTATTAATTTTATATATTGTATGATTAAGTCATGTGCCTGGCCACGTCAGATTTTTTATTTGAAAGGAGAAAATCGAATGTAAATGTTTCAATTTTGAATAATAGGTAATACATTATTATTTTATATTTCGTAGTCATTAGTTCTTATGCAAAAGGAACACCCGGAAAATAATCTTGACCTACCTAGTCATCCTTTCGTCTGTTTGACAGACACATGAATTGATAATGATGACGCAACAAGGTATGTAGGAAATTTTCTAAACCAAACAAAAATATTTGTACTTACATCTGGCGAAACTTATTTTTTAAAGGCTGCGGTTTCGTTGAACCTACCACCTACTACCATACTATATAGGTTCTGTAAAAATAAGTATTGTTCATAGGATTATATTTAATATTCCTTCTAAATGAGAAAATCAGGAATTAAAAAAAATCTTGGCCCAAAGCTGTTATAGCCTGTAATAATGTACGTAGGTATTTCAAATATTTTATGACGTTAAAAATAGAAGCAGAATGCAGGAAGAATTTTGTTGGCAAACTATTGTTTGGCAATGCCAGAATTACATTCAAAAGCTGAACAATTTCTTGATATTTTATATTTTATCACATCTAGACCTGTAGGTCTGCCAACAACTGGCGAACAATAGATAAAATTTTATCATTTTGGGTCACGCGTGTAGCTCAAATAGTGAAATTTCTTATAAATCCCCAAAATTTCATTAAGAAAAATAGTTTTTTGGCAGGCACACGTAGCTAGGTAATAATTCGCAGCTGTGGCACTTTTGTTAGATTTCATTAATTTAAGCTACTATGAAGCAAGACATACAGAAATAGTAGCTTTTGTCGTATTTAAAAATTACGAAGTGCATTAAAAAATAGTTCAATTGATTTGTATTGAAACTTTTTTGAAAGTTAGGTAAATAAGATATAGGAATTATAGATAACAAAGTATCCATTCTTGATAGAAAATCCTATCATTGTCTTAATATAGTTGTCTTAAATTCTTATCTTTCGCTATTGTAATTTTATCATACTGAGAATTGCAATCCGTCAATACGATTTTGATTTTAATATGTGAACAAAATTTAAGCCAAACACATGAATAGTGGTTTATCAAATAACGAAGATACGACTAGATAATTTATACTGTTTGCTTTTGATTTCGTCGATCTCCGATGCACTGTGCAAACAATGTACACGTACCGGTTAATAGAACTATTTATTTACCAAAAGCAACCGGCAAGGCAAGTGAAACTCATCGCTTTCTCGCCTTTTCAAAATATTTACGTGCACCTATTTCAGAATAGCTGTGGTCCAGTTTTACGATTTACTATGGAATCGGAACAAAAGAAATGCACATACGTGAACCGAGAGAATACTAAAGTAGCTATTATTTTACAGTGCTATTAATAAACTCTTCAATCAGGACACAAGTATGTCATTTTCGCTTTGCAAATTGATAATTTTAGGATATTATATAGCTTGCTATGCTTAAATACGTACAGGATACAAGGAAAATATAATCTGGAACAACACTTTCATCAAACGATGACTAAGAATTTAGTTTAGTATACACTATACACACCATCAGAGGTTATTGAATCATTGGAATGTAAACATTGTGTAGTTTACCTGTTCTGTGAAGCCTTTGCTGAACATCCGGTATGTAATATTGAGTGCTTTGGGAAAGTGTCCATTATGGTTTAGGGTTTTCAGATGGTAGCATTTGTTATCGAGAACTTTCTTCAAAGACGTGTCGAAATCAGGCGATGCTCTTCTAATTTCCGGTACAGTCACGTAAAGGTATTTTTGTTTTTTTTTTAGGATTTGCAGTTTCGGCACCTTAAGCTATAATAGTTAGTTGTCTTTATATAAAGAAGATTTATGTCAAACTTCAAAATAAACTTTCCACTTCGTATTGGGTGGTTTGTGTTTTTTTATGCCTGTAGCCAAATCTAGTCAATGGCCGATCCAATGTGTGTGTTTTAAAACTATAAACTGTATATGTAAGATTTTGTGAGCATTATCATAAGCTTGTAATCCGTATTTGTATCTTAGTTCACTTTTTATCTTATGTTTCTCTCAAATGAGGAGTGATAAGTCTAGAAAATTATCAGTTTTCATCCATAACTAAATGTATCTGAAAATATAGTGGTCCTGCTCTTAAGACAGTAAATAATACGTAGCTGCTAATTTGCGCTACTATAATATGTATTTTTGAACAAAAATGCTGTTACTGTTGTTAATTATACAGGGTGAGTCTGCAAAACAGGCATTTTATTCAAGAATGTAGAATGGCTGAATTGTGAAATTTTTTAATCAGAAATTGAAATCAAAATACTACTTGTCTATACCATAAATATGATCTTGCTAATTAAGAAATAACGTCACAAGTTGTCAATTTAACTTATTTAAATGAAATTTGCTTCTTTTGATGATAAAAATTTTAAATTAAAATTAAAAGTACTTTAAACATTTTTCTAAGTTTACTTTTTCTAGAGTTATCTGATTACTTTTATCTAACTTTTCGCTGATATAACTCGTAAACAAAAAATATTGGTCTTTCATTTGAAATTAAAATGATATTATATGTCAAAGGTTTGTGAACACTAGGTATGAATCAGCTAAGGTATGTAATAAAAGAAATACAACCTACAGAGTGGTCGATCATGAAAGCGGATTTATAACTTTATAACATAATGGCAGCCAATATGGGCATTTAATGAATTATCCTCATTTGAAAACAATGATTGTATAAGTAGGTAACTCGAGTAGGTAATTATATTTTTTACTTTAACGACATCCATTAAAATAAAGTACTTTACATATTGCAGTATAACCTCAATTATTTAGAAACGTTTGAAAAAAATTATTTGCATTAAAAAACTGATGCTGACAACAAAGATAAAATATAGCAATTTTAATAACAACTTCCATTATTTTGAATCTATCTCCTGATTCATAATCATCTTTAATCGATTTTAAAATTACAAAATGGAGGTGGCAGGGGGCGAGGGGTAGAATACAAAATCCAGCAGAAGTTTTGAAATTTGACGCAAAATCAAAATCAATGTACTGTTTACTTAAGCATTTGGTTTACTAATCTGAAAACAAGTGTACGGGAAAAGAAATGGGACACCATGTATAATGTATCGTGGTATTATTATTAGAGGTATGCTCATACTCATGTGGAGTGGGGATGAGAATCTGCGAGAATCTTCGTTACGTTAATATCCGCTGGGCGCGCTGCATGGTTGAAGAATAATAACATAAACATAACTAGTACCAATCCAATTTTTGTTTATTTATGCTTATTTCTGCGTACATAATGCAAATGCTGGAAAGTTTTCTTTCTATACAAGTACGTTTGTCTGTTATGTTTTATAAATTGTTAGTGGCATAACCCCTAATAACGTAAACATAACTAGTACCAAACCAATTATTGTTTATTTATGCTTATTTCTGCGTACATAATGCAAATGCTTGAAAGTTTTCTTTTTATACAAGTACATTTGTCTGTTATATTGTATAAATTGTTAGTGGCATAACCCCTAAGTTTGACATATGCAATGTTGGTTGTCTACATATCACCTGCGCAGTAGCGGTCGTAAATTCGTCCAAAAATTAATCATACCTTTATATTCATACCACGTAATGTATAGGTATTAATATTTTATTTGTTATACAATATTATTTTCTTAATAAGAAATATTTTTCGTTTATTTCAAAATATCCTTGCAAAATATGATACTGTCACATCAAAAGTAGGGTTATATTACCGCTACGTACGATGTTAGGTTAAATCAAAACTCAAACATGTTTCACTCAAATTATTGACTTATTACATATTGTTATTTATTTGTTATTATAATTAACACTTTTCTTTAAATTATGTTTTAAATAAACAATCTATTAACCTGTGTTTTTGAACGTGCCTAACCGCCATAACCCTTGTGTAACTTCGACAAGTGCTTTTGCCATCCAACATCAGGTACATTTTTATCATTTCTATTCGGTGTTTCTGAAATTCACCGCTACTATTTAGTACAGAACTATGTGTACATCCTTGTGCTTTTGGATGTCCGATAATCTTTTATATATACAATAATCATTGTAATACTGTTTGTTAATATTGTTTTCCGTCGATAGTTTATTTATGAGTATGTTTACTAAATAGAAATTCATTTATTAAAAAGGTCTATAAATGCACGAGTTCTATTAATGCATGATTTGTTATAGCCAATCAAACGACTTCATTATTGCGAATCGAACATACGTAAAATAAAACCATACAATCATATCATTCCATTATTCAGGCACACAGCTTAGAACTGTCAGGTCAAATTACATAAATGGTCATATAACCTCAAACGACATCGACGAAAAAATCTATGTTGACGCCGCCAGAAGAATACGATCGACGAAAACTTTTGTAACCAACTCGAATATTAAACGGCGATTAATGATCTCGACAATTAACGCATTCGCTAATCGCTCGTGCGTTAAACAGTCTCGATCATTAATCGCTCTTTTTAATATACTTGTTGGTTTATTTAACTATTCTTTGTTGCACCTGCAATAATTACGCTGTAACAAATTTATTTCTGTTTACGGATTGCTGGAGAAATTCCAAGGAGATAAAAAGCACATAAAAATAAGAAAAATGTCGATGTCGACCTACAATTATCAGGAAGCATAAGGAAACATATATTATCTTATGGAATATCCTTAATAAATTGATTAATGCTAGTTTTGTTGATTTTTCTTTCAAATGCCCATACATATTAAAACCTAATAAACCTTTCTTTATCTAATGTTTATCTAATTCAAAAGATTCAATAGTCATATTTCTTTGTCGCAAATAAACTTTATTACTGACAAAGAATCTTTTCTCTTTGTACGGTAAATATTTGTTCATCAATTGGCGAGACCAAATCGAGCGTATGGAAATTATCAGATTTGGCAGTTATGTATGTTACGTAGTTAATTGAATTAAACATAATAATTTGAGTACGATTTCATAAATTCCTTGATGTGGAACATGGCTAAGGAATATAACGGCAAATGTGTGTTTAGTCAATCGTAATTCCCGATAGTGTTAAATTATAGTACCGGATATCATCCCAATCTACCTTTATAGCAGTTCATATTTTCAGACGTCCAACTTATTTAGAGGCACCGACTGACCATGGAGATCACTGAGCAGCGAGCATACACATTTCAAAATTAAGCGAGAGGTTAAAATAACATCTCACTGCCAGATGAAAGGCGTTCAAAAAACTTTCAAGGCAAACATTAAAAAATATTGCCTAAATGTCAACTCTGTGGTGATATCGATAATACATAAATTTCGTTTTATGTATTTCTTAAAGAAAATAATCGCTGAAACGCATAAATCAAAAAGATTATCACGGTTATTAATATTTAATTTGCATTTCGATTAATTCGCAAAATTTTTAAGTTCTATAAAAAAAATTCCTTGGTTTTGTGATCATAAATTTTTTTGGTTAGGTTTGAGCGATGTTATCACTATTTCGATAAATATTTATTTAGAATACATAAGAGAAGTAATTAACATAAACTCATGTGAAATTTAGTTAATTAACGAAGGTATATGAAGAACGTCAAAACTTCAGCCACATGTCAAGTTCTACGTTTCATTCATCTGATTATTTGGTTCTCGTGATACAACAATCGTCTGGTGAGTGATTAGTAAGGTTGTAAAATTGGTCAGGAAGTGAATGTTATATAGTTAACACACTTAGTTAAGTAGAGATAATGTTTTGTTCATCCAGAGAAGAAAAGGACGTGCACAGTCCTAATTGAAAACTTGGTATGTAAATGTAAACTAAATACGACTTATAATTATGCTGGGTTGGGAATCTAAATTCACCATTGCGCAAAAATTATTAGTGTTATCACAGAATGTCAATAACAACAAAGTTGTTGGTTAATTAGTTTTCAACTTTTTACGTGATCGTATAATATCTCGGTACAAATATAAAAGCATGGTAACTATGACGTCATCTTTTTTAATGGCACCCCTCAATTGTTTTTATTGTTATAGATCCTCTAATATGGATATTGTGAATATGATGTGACTAGTCGTTTTCATCACCTTCGCTTGCGCTGAATACGAATTTGGACTAAAAAGTTAGTAGTAGCGGTAATTATTATTTTATTATTTTTATTATTTCAGGAGTTTTTATTTGTTTCTTTTTATAATTTTAAAACATTATTTGGCGGTTGCAACCTCTAGTTTTGGAGTAAAATAAATGTCAACAGAAACCATTCTGTATACTTGGCAGTGATTTTCTCGAAAACTTGACAAGGAATATGCCATCGTTTTGACGTCTATACTCAATAATAATTATTGTAGTTTGTAAGTTTAGTAACATTTTTTTTTTATTAATAAGCATAAGATGCTTAACATATTGAAACTAATCTAAAAGATTAACCATCAATTTAAATCTGAATTCTTAAAACTAGGTACTTGTCTCTAATAGGCTATCCACTGATGTCCCTATATTTACTTTGTCCCAAACAAGAAGCACTAACACTTCACTCACTGTGCTCTGCTTTTTACACATTTCACTGATTCACTAGTTCGAAGGGTTTAGTTCTTTTTAGTCTTCTCACTAGATTCTGGTTGTCCAGTAGCTGCAGGGCCTCTACGTTGACGTGATGGCTTAGGCGAGATTCATGCTTAGTGGCGAATCTTTTTATCTCTTGGATGACTTGTGGGACACCAAGATCACGGTGCAGGTCACTATTCCGTATGTACCAAGGAGCGTTAACCATATTCCTTAGTACTTTATTTTGGAAGATCTGGATTCCTTGTATATTGGAGGTTTTTGCGCAGCCCCAAAGCTGAATGCCGTATAACCAAATCGGTTTTAGTACTTGGTTGTAGACTTGTAGTTTGTTCTGTACTGACAACTGAGAGTTTCTTCCCAGAAGCCAGTACAGTTCTCTGTATTTGAGGCCAAGCTCTACTCTTTTCTTCTTAGCATGTTCTTTCCACCTTAGTTTTGTATCCAGTGTCATACCCAAATACTTTGCAGTGTTCGCATATGGAACTATGGCGTCGTTAATCTTGACATGAGGTATGTCCTCGATTCTTTTGTTTGTGAAGTTAATGTGGACAGATTTCAGTTCGTTGAGCTTGGTCTTCCATTTTCTGGTCCATTTGTATATTTTGTTACTAGCTTGTTGAAGATTCCTGGTAGATTCACCAATAGTTGATCCCACTGCCATTAGAGCCGTGTCATCTGCGAATGTGGCGACTGTTACATTTTCCATCTGTGGAAGGTCACTTGTATATAGTAGATAGAGAATTGGTCCCAATACACTACCCTGGGGTACCCCAGCTTTGACTTCTTTTAGTTCCGAGTATTCATCGATCTGTTTTATTCTGAATAGTCTATCAGATATATATGATGTTAGCAACTCGACGTATTGTAAAGGTAGCATACTCTTTAGTTTGTATATCAATCATTCATGCCAAACCTTATCGAAAGCTTGTGTCACATCAAGAAAGATTGTTGAGCAAATAAGCTTTTCTTCTAATGCTTTCTCTATGATATCTGTTATTCTATGGACTTGATCTATAGTGGAATGCTTTTCTTTAAAACCAAATTGGTGATTAGGAATTAGTTCTTTTCTCTCAATGATAGGTTTCATTCTCTTTAGAAGCAACTTTTCAAAGAGTTTCGATATCATTGGTAACAGTGATATTGGGCGATATGATTTGGCCTCGGTCGGTGGTTTGCCTAGTTTTGGTATCATGATAACTTCTGCTACTTTCCAGACATGTGGGACGTATTTTAATCTGAACGATGCATTTATTAGGTACGTCAGCATAACAATACCTTTCTTAGGTAATTGCTTAAGAACTTCTCCTGTGATAAGATCATATCCAGGTGCCTTCTTTGGATTCAGGTTTGTCTTGATTTCTCTGGCAACTTCCTTTGGAGTAACTAGCTGTATGGCTTCTTCATCATAGGTTATATCTTCATTTGTGATTGACTCTGATTCGATGTTGTGGGGCTGGAAGATTTCTGTTAGATGTTCTGCAAAAATTGCAGCCTTCTGTTTATTGTCTCTTGCCCAGGTACCGTCTCTTCGTCTTATAGGTGGGACATAGGCCACTGGCCTCTTGTATTTCCTCACTGCTTTCCACACCGAGTAATCTGTTTCTTTATCGGGAGTCAATTTGGTTAAGAAGGATTCCAATGATGCCTCTTTTAGTCTTTGAATTTCGCGTTTAAGTTGTTGGGATTTATTATTAAGTATGGTTTTGTCAGCTGGATCTCGTGACTGTTGCCATCTTCTTCTAGCTTGTCTTTTTTGCTTGACCATTTCTCTAATTTCCATAGGATAATTATTTCCAATAGTTCTGTGGGTGATTTCTTTAGTGTTGTTCCAAGCGGCTTTCTGGATGGTGTTGATGAATTTCTCGGCTTCTACGTCGAGCTGATCTCTGGTTTTAAGCTGGATATTTAGCTGTATAGTGTTTTCAAGCTCTATTTTGAAGCTTACCCAGTCTGTAGTTTTATTGGTCAAGGTTGGGGTACATTCCTTTTTGATTATGCTTTCGCTTAGAGTCATTAGTATTGCAGAGTGATCAGAGTCCAGATGAAAGTTCTCCTCAATATCAATGAAGTTCGGCGAAAATTTTCTTGTTATAAAGAAGTCTAAAAGTTTAGTAAAATGAATAAATGATTATATTTTTTTCAATAAAGTATTTGATTAAGTTTGACTGTCGGTAACAACCCAAAATATTATTTTAAAAATATGTAAAAATCATGTAAATAATTATTTTTCAGATCATTTCAGAACGTTTTGAAAAAACAATGTGTGCCATTTAAAGAACTGGCTTTTAAATAGAATTAGAAATATAAAACAATAATGCTAAGAGTTAAAAAATAAAGTATTTTTGTATGTTTGTAGGATAAAAGTATCATTTTAATGATTTTTGGTTAATTTTAGCATAGTTCAAAAATGTATCATTTTAACTGTTGCTAGGAGTATGTCTGCAAGTATGCAAGTTATTATATTCTTGTTATCTAACTATTTCTTTTATTTTAAAACCACAGTTTCGCAGTTTCATTATTTTCACTTCTTACAGAAAATACTTAGACAGTAAAAATATTATTGTAGAATCACCCATTTAACATTTTTGATAACACTAACAATATTTATCTCAGTCAGCTTAGGTGTAAATAAGGATAAACTTAAACAAAAATTAGTAACTCTTCAGTAACTAAGCTTTATTTTTGTTTTAAAGTAAGACAATATATTAAAAGTCCCTACCTATCGGTATGCTCCAAAAGAAAATAGAGCGTAAAATGTTCAAATGTTTATTTTCATTTTTTTATTTATATGAAAAAATAGCGCCAATGCTAAACATCCATAACATTTTGTTGACAGTTGATATTAATTTATAAAAAAACGTCATTGCGCTTTCTACATTTTATGTGACGTATTACAAAATCGATTTATGTAGCAATAACTAAGCATTATTTAGTCGTTTTCGACATTATATCAAAAGTTCCTACCGATACCACTGCTCCCAAAAGAAATAGGGGGTAAATCTGGGAAAACTTAAAGAATTTAAGTAATAAAGATATATGTTTCAGAATATAGTAAAACGAATGAAAAATAATAACCATAAACTAAAAAAATGGACACACCATTTTTCTCTTAAGCTTTATTTTTATTTCTATTTTATATTGTAAATAATCTCAGTCTTAAATAATAAGGTAAAATAAGGTAAATTTTCAAAATATATTTGCATGGTATAGAGTTGTAGTATGTAGTTCAACATAATAGTTCAACCTAATAACTAACGAAACTAAATAAAATAAATGTCAGAAGTATTTATTTAATCCATCCCTATAGCGGGAACTATTGCTTATTTATTTATTTTATACTTAGCGTTTAATTAGCAAATATATTATGCTGGCACGCGTGCGATGACGTGTATTTATTTGTGTATAATTAGTTCTATTAACCACGCATAAATTTGCATCAACATTACCCTGATACAAATTTAACTGTGAACATACATATTTTTGGATTGAACCAATTAAATTGTTTACGTTTGTTTAACAAATTTAGTGCAATCCCAATTATTGCAATTATTTAACCAAAGAAATAAATAAATTAGTAATAGAAATAAGATGTTTGTATAAATCACTGTTGCCTTGTGAATGTTATTCCCTCTACAATGTTATCGATACAGTTGATAGTTTTCCTTTGTTTTGACATATATAACTATGATACACATGGTCTGAGAATTTTATTCAAATTGGTCAACTACACAGATAGAAGAGCTTTTTTGTTTTTAAGAAACATATTTAATTGAATAGGTAGCTCTAGCTTATTTGCGTTTAGAGATTAATTTATTTGGAATATTTAATAATAAGTGAAATAAATATATTTGGATGCATATAAAAATTACTTTCCTTTAAAGTAGGTGTTATTTTTGTTTAAAAACAAGTTTCAGAATAACAACCTCAGAATATCACATTTTATGTCAACCAACAACTACAATTTCGTTAATTAAAAAATCATAAATCTTTCACTCAACAAAATGATAATTGTTTGAACTCAACAAATCTCAGCCCTTATAATTAGGGTTGCCAGATTTTAGTTATCAAATTATATTAGACTACTAGTAAAAATATATGAGATCATGAAAAAATATATGAGATACTGACACGTGATCACGATATCATTCATCCACAGAAACACATATTATTACTTTTGATAAGGATAGTTGCAAATTTTACTTTGCCATTCCATATTTGTGGTGCTAGGATTTTGTAAACACTTTTCAATCGGTACGGGCTTGTTTTTATTGTTGTTTTTTTTTTAGAACTAATAAACTTGTTACTTATTTATTGATTTCTTTGTTAATTATTTAAAAAATATATATTTAAAATAATAGTGCCCAAAGTTAGCAACTGCCACTAAAATAACAGC
The DNA here is from genome assembly GCA_963966075.1 of Aphodius sticticus. Taxonomy (NCBI): domain Eukaryota; kingdom Metazoa; phylum Arthropoda; class Insecta; order Coleoptera; family Scarabaeidae; genus Aphodius; species Aphodius sticticus. The sequence continues at coordinate 14,821,621 of OZ014508.1, read as the reverse complement.
GTCTGTCTAATACGCAAATGGCTTAACACCAAAATAATAATATTTACAATAGAGCAAAAAATGGTTTAGATTTGTATAAAAACAGATAGAGACCAGTTGCTTTATTTATTAGGGATGCAAAGATTTATAATATAAATTATTATTATAATTTTGCGGTTTTTTCTTCTTGAAACCATACTCAATTATATTAATGTAATAATACAGCAAATATATTTAATACGATCATATTTGATTTTATACATGGCTTTGTGATTATCTAAAAAAAATACGGTGGGTATTTTATACGGTAGCTAATTGCTTAGGATAGTTATATTTTAAATTATTTTAATTTTGTAATAACAGGTATTCAGCATGCAATAAAATATTATTGAAATGATATTTTTTTTTTAATTTAAGAAATTATGTCAAAGTGTTCGGATCAGTTGTATTACGGCCAGTTTAATATTAGCAAACTGAAAATGAGATTTCCATTTTGAAAATAAGTCAAATATACTTGAAAATACATACGTATGATAAAAACATTTGATATCGATCGAGACATCGCATATGTGTGTTCCAAACACGTTAAAATTCTCGAACAGCTGCTAGACAAAAAACTTGTTATTTTATGGCCGTAAAATACCACGCCGAATTTTGTCGAATATTTGATCCAAATGAATGCTCCGCCGAAAAATAATTTTTTATACTCGTAAAAAATTGTTTTCGTGTACGAGATTTCTTTATGTTTCAGTTTCGACGAGCAAATAAATAATATCTTGGTATGTAGTGTGTCTTGCAAAATATAATAATACATGTGCAATGAATTAAGAACGAATGAATTTATTGTTTGATAATAGATAGCCATGCCTGACAACGTAAATTGTTTGACACAGTTCTTGCTATCAAACAAATATTCCAAAGAAATGCATTATTATCCGTAAAGAAATATTTATTTGCCTTTAATGAAACAACAGATTTCTTTGAGTCAATGCATATTTATTTGATTTCTACAAAATTTTCTATCTGTGCACTCCATATATGACGCAATTTTTATGGATAGCAATATATTATTATATATAATTTTTATGGATAGTAATATATTTGAAGATTATTTACTGTAATAGTTATTTATTTATCAAGGGCATTAAACGGATGTTTATGTGTCGAAGGTGAAAGCTCTCGTGGCTATCGGCCCTCGCGCTGTTTAAGTCGCCCTAGGGTATAAACATCAAGTAATGCCCGTGGTACATACAAAATTGTATGTCCTACAATGGTTTTGTTCCTCCGTTTGAATAATATTATAGTATATTATTATACAAGTTTTATAAGACGTCAAATTGGCGCACGAGTTGTTTTGGGCACGACGAGCGTAGCGAGGAGTGCCCAAATGGAACGAGTGTGCCAGTACGTCTTATAAAACGAGTGTAATATACTTTTTTTCTACTTTGCGTCATTAATTTTATATAAATTTAGAAATTGTGGTTACTATATTGCGTTAAATTAGAATCTAGGGTATTTCGCGGGTACCACGTGGCAGCACTGTAGTAACTGTCAACTTCGTTAAGGATGAGATCTATGAGATGAAATCTTGACAAAATCTAATTGTGAATAAAATTACTCTACTTTAGCCTACAAGTTTGAATAAATATTCAGCGAGGTCTCAAAGATGATCATAATGGAGCTTGGGGCAACGCTTTTAACCCTACTGTGATAAATATATGAAACTTAACCTAAAAAGTCAACAACTTTAATAGTGGTTTTATAAGTATAATAATCAGAATAGAAGTGTTTGGCGGTGACTGATTAGTTACTTCGAAGAACAAGAACTTACTAAAGAATTGTTTTAACCCACCTAACGTTTAATAGCGGTGTCTACCTAATTCCGCTACGTAGCCGTTGCGGCTTATATATTTACAAGCACTTATAATTGAAACCCAATTTTAATTTCGGCAAAGTAGTTTATTAGTATAAATTATACTTAGTAAAATTACATGTGATGGAGGTAATACAAATATGTTGCACACAACCAGAACTAAGACGAAGTCGAAAGCGACGGACAAAAATGAATACGAATTGAGCCGAACAGAATTCGGTCCAAAATGTTACCGAAAACTTATACGTTACATAAACTAAGAAATCCTCTACACTTTAAATGTACTATAGCTTCATACGTGTATGCTGATAAACCATTGATTGCGCATATACAATCTCGTAGCAGTAATTAAAATCATTCATAACTACGATGTAGGTTTGATCTTCGCATAATACCTTATTAAAGTAAATGTGGTCCTTGAATTATATCTGAAAAGGGGATTTGATGTTTAGTTGAAAAGAATGATAACGATCACTTACCAGAGTCGTAAAACATCACCGAAAACGTTATGCTGGCGTATTTTGATGAACACAGCAAAACTAAGAAAGCCACAACCTTTGGCCATACTATGGCAGGCTACACGCATGTTTAAATATGTATAGAATATTGATATTTCGCAGTTTATGCGATTGCAAGAGATTAAAAAGAGGCAGTGTGTGGTTATGTATTGTACGTTTGACATTTGGCATTTGATATCAATGTGTACCAATCCTGGCATTCTTAGACAAAAATGTTACTGTTTTCGGTGTTACAATGTGTTAATTGTAACACCGAAAACAGTGTTACAATGTGTGCATTGTGAATGCAAAGTAGAAAAATAAATATTTTGACGTTATCAAGTACATGCGTTATCAAGTATCAAGTACATATGGAGTTGAATAACAATACAAACAAATCGGCGTTGAGTGACAATACAGACAATTAATTGTCAAACTTTTAACCTTAATCGCCAATAATTGACATTGATGAGTGACAATACAGACAATTAATTGTCAAACTTATAACCTTAAACGCTAATAATTGACTTTGACGATTTAAAATTTACAATTTCAATGACAAATATTTGATATATTTGACATATAACCATGGCAACCCCTAAGTCCGCGCGGGCGTTAAGAATTCTCAACGCCCTTGCGGGCGTTAAGAAGCAGTTTTTGCCCCGGTATCTAAGATGTAAAATGTCACTTTATGATCATGTAGGACATAAAATACTATTGAAAATGATGATTTTTTTTTAATTTAAGAAATTAAGTAAGTACGTAGTCTTTCACGGCCAGAATCATTTAGAAAATAAGAAATCAAGTCAATCACTTTGAGATCTGTTGTATTACGCCCAGTATATTATATAGGTATTTTATTATTTTGAAAATAAATCAAATATACTTGCAAATAGATATAATATAAACATTTGATATCGATTCGAAACATCGCATGGGTTTGGGTTTGCAAACACGTTTCAAATTCCCGAACCGCTGCTAGACAAAAACTTGTTATTTTATGGCCGTAAAATAACTACGCCGCATTTTGTTGAAGAAGTTGTTTTCGTGTACGAAATTTCTTTATATTTCACTTTCGACGAGCGAATAATATCTGTGTATGTAATGTAAGTTATTAGTTAGTTGTTCAATAAATGATATTTGTATTGTATTGTATTTTATGTCTTGCAATATATAATAATATATGTGTAATGAGTAATGACTAATGAATTAAAGATGAATAAATTAATTGCTTGTTAAGAATTAGTTCGACAAATTATTCATGCGACTGTAGTTAATCAAAAAGTCTTCACTAACATTTAAAACTAACAAAGTGGTCTCAAATTCTGCAACATACAACATTGGTTAAGGCATTCTCTGAACCTTTTTGGAGGAGTTTAAAAAGGTGTCCTTAAAATATATGCGATTTTGGTAACTCAATATGAGATATGAGATTGTATTAAAATATATGAGACTCATATCAAATATATGAAATCTGACAACCTTACTTATAATATACAAATTTTAAGAAAATTTTAACTGAAAGCACAAATTGTTTGACACAAATAAACGTTCCTGCTACCAAACAAATGCATTTTTATCTGCAATGAAATATCTCTTTGCCTCTATTGAAACAAGAGATTTATTTGAGTCAATGCATATTTACTTGATTTACTTGAATTATACAAAATTTTCAGTGCACTTCCCATGTGGCGCAATTTCTATTGAATACCTATTGCTATATTATACTTAAGTTACATAGTCGAGCCATTATTAGTAGAGGGGTGACAGAGATAGAGCTAGTGACGTTTCATATTTAGCTGCAATTTACGTCTATAGGGTGCACGCAACAAGTTTTTACTGGTGAAAACTAAGTTGCATAGAGTTCAGCGCCTGAAAAGAGCCACCCGCGCCGTGGTCACGTTCACGTGAAAAATAAGCTATTAATTTAGCAATTTTTCTTTTATTCTGTTTGCTAAGGTCACGCGACAATTTAATATTATTTCTATCAGCTCAATATACAACATTTCTGATCACACATCGTATAAGGTTTCACCTTGCGTCAAACTGCAAAATTAAATAAAGTCCTTTGCAGGAATTATCTGGATATAAAATGATAACATTAAATAGCAATTTAAGACGAATGCTTTGGGCGCATTACTGGTTGTTTTTATTGCATTTTGTTACTTTGTTTTTAATTTATTAATTTATAAATAGTTTGTAATGAAAGCAAGGGACATTTAATAGCTATATTCCGACCCTAAGTCTACTTAAATTGTCCCAACTATAGTTGAAAACATGTAATATATTTCAAGAATAATTACTGAAAACGTTATTTACAGTACAATTCACATTATCGTTGCCGTACATCAGTTTTTACACGTTTTCATATCGTCACAGCAATTGCATTTAACCTGAATGTAATCAACTGTTATTGTTCCCTGTACGAAACGAGTGGTGTTGCTAAAAGTTGACAATTCATATTATGCTCTATGGTCGGCACAGAAACCGTCTTTTCAAGAAGGTTAATGCACGGTTTGACATCCATTAAGACACCTGACCCATGCCGACACCTGAACTTTGCTTTTCGACGAACTTTATTCTAGATTGTAATATAGGTCTCGTGTTTGTCCAACTTTTCCTTGTTACAGTGGCCTACTAGACGGTCCGTATAGACGGCGAAAGATTTATCGTTGATCAGCTAGAAATGTCAGGGTCACGGAAAATGCGAAAATCTAATATAACACGGCTACATGCTGATAAAATAAACGTATAACGTGTATTGTATGTACGTTGGGTACAACATAATTTGCTTTTAAAGTATTTTTCTTTTCGTTTTTATTTAGTTGTATAGAATATACAGGGAGTCTCACGGAACTGGTACATTAGACTACTATTTCTGGAAACTTGAAATTTGGGATTAGAATTTACTCGACCTGAGAGTCCGGTCACCGGAAGTCGGTATCAACTTTGTTATTTTAAATGGAAAGATATAAGTCTACAATCTAGATATGGAAAGATGTACTTTTTGTTTTATTTTTTGTTTTTACAGATCAAAATACATCATTTTTGATTTTTGATTTTTTTTAGGTTTTCCTATATCTAAATATCACCATTTTTGATTTTACTAATTTTTTTTTGTGATTTTCGAGGTTACGTTTAAAATTGAATATCTCGGTTATCATTGAAACTAGAAGTTTCATAATTGGTGGTCCAAAACTAGAAACATAACCAAATAAAACGACGTTTAGTTCATCATGATATCTTATACAGGCTGTTCAAAATTTACAACACAATAATTGAATTTGCAAACGTAAAAAACTAATTTTTGTCAAATGGAAAACCCTGTATACCGATACGCCATTCGATAGGAATGTCATTGCGTTTTCTTCATTTTATGTGACGTATTTCAAAATCGATTTATATAGCAGTAATGTAGTAAGGTATGAATGAAAGTTGTTTTCTTGCATTTAAATGTATTTTTAGAATGTCAGGCGAGCATATAGATCGTTAATCTGGACATTTTTACTTCAAACTCTTGAAACTCCTTGAAAATGTACATCCAGTGGTTTACATACAGTATCGTCAATTATTGTTTGGCACAATTAATTAACTACAATTTAAGATATGAACGAACGGTATTCAACAATTTATAAAGCAAACTTGTGGAGAATTATTAGACCTCTACAGCAGAGGGCTATGGATCTATGGTTTAAATATTAAAAAAATAAGGTTATTAAACCAGATAATAGTTAGTTATGAAAAGTATCGTGCAACCAATAAACTTACATTGTATATTTTGTATACTCCATTATGTGGAAAAGTTCTTAATTTAGTCTGTATTTGCCATTATTTTCAGATCCATGATAGTAATAGGAGCTTGTTTTCCTTTCTTTTCTTAAAATATTATACCACGCTGTACAGATAGAAAATTCTCAAACTGAAAATACTAAAGTAACATTCTTTTGAATCACATAAACCTTCTTTGTGGTAAATCAATATATTTTTGGCTCTATTAAAACAATGACTTATTTGACTTAATCAATCTTGTAACTACCAGGGAAGTAAGGCGCGGATTGTTAGGACGCAGCTGTTTTTTTAACTACGTAGTAAAATTAACATATCGCACAACTTAATACGATAGATGTCAGAAAAGTAATAAAGATTTTTTTTTTAGTTTTTGTGTATAGCATAAGGTTGCTAAGATTGTTAAGGTTGGTAACATATCTTGACACTTTTTGATATGATTGAAAGTGTAAAAAATAAATAATTTAAGTAATTTAGTACCTAATTCCAATTTTACATGATGACTTTTACAAATCCGTCCACGATATGTGGTAATGGAAAATACCAGAACCCCATCCAGAACTTTCTGAACATGCATGGTGTGGAATCTTTTTCTTTTCTGTAAAAAATCGTATTGAGAAAATTACATTAATACAAAATGTCTTGCTAAATTTACTCAATTGACCAAGGTCATTGTACTTGCCAAGTTAGACATTTAAAGAGAAGCTTTAGGTGAAGCCCTTCATACTGGGTATGGACATTGAAGCAAAACCAACGGTTTTAACACAAAAAAAAACCTAATCTAAAGAAAAAATCGACAGAATGCGTACCAAATTCTCCCCACAATAATTGCAGGGATGGTAAACTTAATCCAAAATCAACACTGTTACAGGGTGATATTGATACTATTAAAAGTTTGGTACCCCTGCCCTACAGCTTATAATATAATATCGCTTATAACACTCACATATTTCTTTGACTAGGATGTACTGGAAAGGAGATATTTGAGAACGCTGAATTAGGGCACCATCTTACCTCTCTGACTGAGTGTGGACCTCAAAAGGTACTAAAATTCTAATTTTTGACTGGATCATTTCCACTTAAAATTTTCTATTCCCTGAACTATGTAGTTACATATCGTTTTTAAAAGTTACAGTACAGTTTAATAGTGTGCTGATTTTATCCACAAATTGAAAGATGTCGCGTTATTATTGGATCTATAAATTATATCAATTCAACATTATTATTATTAGCATCATATAATTTTTTAAACAGTATATTTATGTAATTGCTTGCACACTTTAAGTCAAAACAACCTATAAATTTTTGATAACATGTGCCGGATAAATTAATTCACAATTCATTTACGAAATACATAGGTCTAGTATAGACATGAAAAAAAAAACATGTAATTTACACTTATTATCAAATTCTGAATGATTTTTTTTTAAACCAAACGTTTAATTTTACTGAACGGTACGCTACAATTACAAACGATATAACTCGTACGAATACATCGATAATAACTATGGCCAATTTCGACATCGTCATTATATTAGAAAAAAAAAGTTTGTGAAAATATAGCTGTGTAATATAAGGTGAAACCTTGATGGAAAACGATATTGTAAGTAATTCAATATTAAATACTGTGTACGCGTGACACCCGTCAATCTCGTTTACGTATGAAATCAACCCAATAAGCAAACACAAGCAAACATGAGATATGAGACTTGATGCATGCAGTGTCACTATCGTAGCTATCCCGAGACGTAAAAAAACCGTATGTAAATACAATAATATACATGATACCATTGATACCGAATATAACGAATCTACAACTTTACTCGACTTATCACATCAGTATATAAATATTTACAGTAACTCACTGCAATTCCTTTATGTGAAAGTCCTATCTGTCTGCATGTTATATGTAATATAACAATAACAAACACAAAACAACAATAAATGAAAATCTTCGTTAGAATGATTATTTTAAAGCATACACACAAATCGTGTAGCTTAAGATCACCAAAATTATATATTGTAACCATTATTCATGTAATTCAGAATGCAGAGAAAACTAGGAATTCCAAAATATGTTAAATTGTTGCATAACGAAAGCTAGTTAGAACGCAAGACGAATACAAATATTGCCCGCCATTTCTTACCCATTTTTAAACAGGAAAGCGATATATAACATTAGAAAGCCAAATGGATACGTATATAGAGAAAAAATTACCTGGCGGAATGACTTGGTATATGGTATGATGTTGATAATATCTTATGTTTCACTAATCATGTTGTTAACATCATCAGAGACTATTCATGGATTATTTATGGTAATTTTTCAGCAATTTTGATTGATTTAACGTGGGAAAATTAAGAGAAAACAATGAAAGTAGTAGAAGTGTGGTATTATATGTAAGAATGTAAATAGTATATTATTCTATGAGCAAGTAATGTAAGCAATTACTCACGAGAACGAAGTTTGCAGCACGAGCCGTAGGCGAGTGCTGCAAAACGTTCGAGTGAGTAATTGCCATTACTTGCGAATGGAATACTATACTTTTTCTACGACTATACAATATTTTTTTAAATTAATTTAGTGCGTATTGGGACGGCGGTGACGCGGCGGTACATATAGTATTCTGTTTAGGTATGACACTATGTCGGTATTACAGATTCGTTTTCTAAAAGTGTCAAATATTGACAGCGAAGAAAAGATAACAAGGTATCTAACCTATAAAATGACAGATAATTATTTTCCCTTGTGCGTATTGATGTATTAAATAAGTGACATTATAACACTTTGTTGGACGACTTAAATTCGTCGGCAAGCTCACCAAAATAGGCTATCACAACATTTTCGGAAAATGAGCTTACATTTTTTCTGATTCGCCAATCCATAAACAGGTTTTTTCGTTTTTGTCCTCGATCTGTCAGGCAATAAATTTAATGTGCGGCTTTGCGCGGCTTGTATTACATCAGGTGGAGTACACATTTCCTCTTGTTCGCTATCATAATCCATTTTTTGTTATAATTATGACGAATTACAGTAATTACTGTACACTGTACGTGTATTTCGTTAAAATTTCTGACAGATTAAAATTGTTTGTAGCGCTCGTCGTTTAGCGACGTTGTCAACGCCATGACAACGTCTCTAAGCAGTCTCTCTAAACACGATCGAAATGAAAATCGCGGGGTATGAGGAACCAGGAATGAAATGTTTGTCATGTATGTGGGGAATGGTTAGTACACAGAAAAAAATATGACGGAGTTGTGGTTCACGTAGTTAAAAAGGAGTGAACAGAGTTGATTATTCGCCGAAAATTGTTAAATTTTTACTCTGTTAGGAGTTATCATAAATGTTTCTTCGTATTTAACAAAAACAACACCATCAAGAGTTGCAATAAATATTTTTCGGAGTTGATATAACTCCCTTCGGAATGATTTGTCTTTTAACGTCACGAAATTGTTGAATCAACTCTGTGCAGCAAAATAATAAATCTCTCGATAGTTACCATTTTACAACTCCGTTACCATATTACATTAAACTCTGTTAATGTGTTAAATCAAATCCCTAAAGGATTGCAAATTGTTGTGATGCGAGAAAAGGCGCCAGCTTGGTGGATAACGGACTGGAGGGGGTTACCATAGGGTGTCGAGCAGTGCAGTGTCGAGTTTGAAGAAAGTCATTTGTTTTTATACCACGTGAGAATGGAGTTCCTATTTATACGAGGATAATTCAACGGAAGTAAAAAGTGGATAAAGTTTCCTTCAGAAAGTTTATGCTTGGAATCAATAATTAGTGCCGGTAAGTAAGTAGAAATTGTTTAATACCCGATAGATTGGTCTTGCCGGACGTATAGCGACGTATTTGAAAACTGATATTTTCAAAACGGCTTGACCAAAAAAATTTATAATTGTTAGTTACATGTAATATGTAATTAACAATTTTATTATAAACCTAAATATGTACTTTAAGTTCTGTGTAAGGGCTCTTTCAGAGCGTTGCGTACCATCCGTGCGGACGGTACGCGCGTACAGCTATAACTAGTAGGATGTATGTATGTATGGCAGCTTTCAGAGCAACGTGGATGAAAGCCGCCATAGATCTCTGTAGACATAGCGGTACGCGCGTACCGTCCGCGTCCGCACGGATGGTACGCAACGCTTTGAAAGGGCCCTAAGGTAAATATGTACCGACTGTTTACTGTATTATATGTATAGGTTAAGGATTGCAGCTTGTTCAATTAAAATCTATTCTAACCAATAAAATATTTAGATGCATATTTTTGTAATACTGACATTTTCTGTTAATTAGTTGGACAGAGTTTTGGTATAGATCCAAACGATTGGGACAATAGTTTGGACAATCGCTAAGGATATTCTTCTAGATTTTGTTAGGTGTAGCCAAAGAGGCGTCATTATTGAAGTAAAGCTTAAGAACGAAAACTTTCTAGAGGAATCTTTACCGTTGTGTAAGCAATCAAACATATATTTAATTATTACAATGTAGTTATTAAATTTATTTCCTTAGCACCCCTTACTTCAAGTACTGTAACAAACACATCAGGTGATGTAAGCGATGTACCTTTAAGCATCATTCTCAGCCAGTCGTTGTCTCCAAAACCTCAATCGAGTAAAGAGACTTCGTTATTACAAGTAAGTACCTACATACTATCTGTGATATTATTGAACCAAATTTTTGTTTGTCTTCAGATAATTATACTTAATAAATTTGTTTGTAGGCATTTGAACAAAATTTAAAGCAACATCCCATCGGACAACAAATTTTAGAAGAATACAAGAATACTGGTCAATTGACAACAAATAAGTTAAAAACATTAATACAAGCACATCATGAATCTTTTATTGCAGAATATAAAGCAGATTTGATACCAAAACAACACATTATGGTGCATTATCCTAGGATTATAACTATGATGGGACCACTGTATCAAATGTCAGCGATACGTTATGAAGCAAAACATAATTTTTTTATTTATTTTTTTAATTGGTCAAAATAGTTATAGCTATAAAAATATTTGCAAGACGTTGTGCAATAAACATCAACTTCATTGGTCACATATATGGCATAATAAAGTACAAGAGGATTTAGTTTTCGGTCCTGTTAAAAGTATTAATGATTTTGGTAATAAAGAATGGTTTCTCGGTTTAAATGTTACACATCCCAATAACCTAACTTTTATTAAATGGGCAGCAATAAACGGCATTAAGTATCATGTAGGTTTTTATTTGGTGCATGGTAAATGCAACAACAATTTACCAGTATTTTACAAAATTAAACATTTATTTCATTGTAATAAAAAATATTATTTTGTGTGTCACCGTTGGAAAACAGTTAAGTTTAATGAGTTTTTGCAAGCATATCAAATTTGTACAAATATAGAAGATAATGAGACGTTAATATGCTTGGAAGAACTATCTCATTTGTTGTCATACGAATGTCATACTATGTTTAATAAGCCAAATGGGTTGTATATAGTTCTTAAATACGATTTACTATAGGCAATATGTTTTATGTTATAGTTTTGTTTATTTTTATAATATAATGTTATTTGAATAAAAAAAAATATAATCATGGAACCAGTATTTTTTTGAAAACCTTTGCTAATTATAAATCCATAAAATAGTTAATATCTAATCCTAACGGATTTAATTCAAATCCCACAAGGAGTTGACCCAACTCCCACACAGAGTTAATTCACATTCTCGCCAGTGTTAATTTAACGTCATTGTTAACTCTACAAGGAGTTAATTCAACTCTTATTAATTGTAAATTTTTAAATAACTCCAGAGTTATTTCAACACTGTTGAGAGTTTAATCAACTCACAATTTGTATTTAATAAGTCAGTTCCTTTCGAAGTTGATTTACATCCGAAATGGAGTTAATTGAACTACTTTCCGTGAATATTTTTCAATTCCGAGTTGGGAGTTGGAAGGAGTTAATTAAACTCCTAATGTATTTATATTAACTCTGGAATCAACAACTTTGCGTGATTTCACTCTGGACGCGAGGGAAACACAAAAAGAGTTGAAAGGGAGTTGAAATCAACTCCGTATTTTTTTCTGTGTATTACATACTTATCATAAATTGCCATGATAATGAATGCATTCATCAATAGGAGTAGAAAAAATAATTTCTACACAATTGATATATTTTTAAATTGTGTGTCAATCACACCCAGATATCCGAGTCTTTCATACTTTTGATTTTGGATTTAACATACTGGATGCGCATTTTTAAATTTCCAAATCTGTCATAAGATTTTGAATCAGGAATCTTCCAATATAAAAGGAAACAAATTTCGTCTCGACATAGGACTCGTTATTTTGAATTTTGAAAATTTGACCAATGGAATGACAAATATCACTCATATTTATTTTTATATTTATTATAAAAAAATGCGAATCCGACATACGTATGTATTTAGTGGGCATTTATTTTTTCAATTTGGAAAACTGATCAGTTTCGGAACAACAAGCGCTCAGAAATAAGCATGGTTATAAAGCTTCTGTTTTACGAGACTACGAGTCCTTTTCTGTCGGTTTTTGCGAGAAAAAAATGTCTTTTTATTAATTTGCATTGTTGTTGTGTATATATTTTTTATTTTACTTCTTTAATTGTTTTTACGTGATTAGTTATATAAGGGGGGGGGGGGAATTTAGTAACGAATAAAATCGATAACTTCGTTAATATTTGTGTTAATAATATTTTTCTGAGCAAAACCCTAAAAGGGGTATAGCTATTAAGATTACAGCGCATATGTACGAAGAGTTATTTTCAGATTTTTCCATCATTTTTTTTTAAGAGTAATACATCACCGATAATTATTTAAATGACATTATGTTTTTTTATTGTCCAACTAAGATTTTGATTAAGTTTTTTGACTTGATAATAACTATCTGTTATAACAAAACCGTATTTTTATTCGTATTTTTAATTAGAAATATCCCGATCAAAAAATAAATCAGGTGGCAGTCAGCAGAATAAGAAATGTCTCGAAAATGCAAGACCGTACTGCAAACTGGCCAAACTAACTCAAAATGTCCTTGCTATTTTATTGAAAATAATCCACGAAACAATGTAACAATGTTTTAGAGTACAGTGTGACAAAGTATTAAAAATTCAAACATTTCAATTCTATAAAATAAGATTGATCCACCAATTAGCACAGGCTGAGTGCTAATCAAACATCAGTGTTTGACACTACCTACTGTCATTAGAATAAAAATGTCTGTCAAATCCTGACTAACTAGTTTTATTTTAATGCAGACCGATCTCGATCAAATAGAATCTCATACATGCAGCTAAAGTATGAATTCTATACAGGGTGTTATTAAATAAGATACCGGGGTGTTAAAGTTTTTCTTAAAAACTGACGATTGAATCTCGTCTGAGGGACGTCATTTTCAACATTTTTTGTAGCTTTGCGCATTTCTGCATTTCATGCAGAATCATCCCCTGAAGTTTGTCGCACTTATTTACTAACACCCTGTATATAGTATGATAAAGTCATGTGCCTGGCCACATCAGATATTTTTGTAAGCTATTAACAATTTTACACCGTTCAACAGAGATTGAAAAATGCCACTGAATTAAAACATCAAAAATGTCGATGAAGAGAATTTACTTACAATTTCTGACAAAATGACATATTTGAATTTTATACTCTGATGAAAAATGTATTTCTTTTTTTATTTTCTGACGTCCTCTGACGCTCGGCACTAAACAAACTCGGTTTAACCATGACACAAGTTATTCTTTTGTTTCTGATAGTGGACTGACTAATAGCACCCATTTCTTGGATCGTACTATTCCCAATTACGCTAAAGTTGATAATTTCTGGAATTTTGCCAATCCTGTTACTAACATTTTCAGAGAAATACCGCATGTCTCTGTTATGTTCTTTTACTTGACATTCAATGCTTTGTTCGATGTATCCCAGACAGCATATTCAACATTTGTGTTAAGCATGTTATCTTCTACAACCAATCTGAAGTAATTACCACGACTAGCGGGAAAGAATTTTTATTTTGAGGCTTGGCATAACCCAAGGAAAACTTAGGAAACATCAATTTATTAGGCACCAAAACTTTCCTCCACCATGACATCATAGTATATACTTGCCAGCTGACCATTTGACACGACTTTATGAACCTTGTCCGGCATGCCATTAAAAAATTACCATTCGCCACAGTAACCCAACTTCTTCACCTTCATCTTAAATACCGTTACTTCGTTGTATGAGCTACGTCTGGCTTCAATATAAAGGTATCGCCCACAGTAATTCAAAATAAACAACCATTCAAAGCGGTACCATGCCGATTGAGTCGCACCAATCTAATTACTGATTTCCTAATAATTCACAGCGCGCCGAGAGAGTCACAAGAAACAAGATTTTTTTTCAGACGAATATTGGCCGTTACACGTTGTTGACATACCTAAGCAGCGGTAAATGCGCAAGCACATTTATTTAATTCGGTAGGCATTGAATGTTTTTTTTTGTATCAAATTCGGCGCCTCAAAAGCAAACAAAGGAGAAACTTGATTAACAAATTCCTCGATCGGTTGTTGTAAAAAGGATAAAGAAAAGCAAAGCTACTCTACGGTTAAATTAAATTTTCGAAAACTGTAATCGTAACGAAGTAAACGCAATAATAATAAATAAAAACATAAAAAGTTTGTCTTTGGTCACAATTATTAGTTAGTGGGGATTTACTGGTTGGATTTTCCGTCCCATCGATTTTGGCACACATTTTCCTTATAAAAAATTGAAGAAGAGCATAATTCGCTGTAAAATCACTTATCGTATAAGAACTGCACAGTAGCCTGGTTTATTTACATGTATGACTATGATGTGCGTTCTTATGCAGAGAAAGTGAAAAGCAATGGAATTATTTTGCTGTTGCACTAATCACTTATTAAACTTCCTAAAATTTACCTACATCTGTACCTACAATAACACCTTAGATATCTGATACCTAGGTATTTCAACACTCAAATTTACTGATAAGTACACACAACGAAACATTGTCTCAATTCAAAACAACCTTTGTTAATCCAAAACAACGGTTGTTTTATATATATATATATATACGCAAGAATATATATCGTTCATCGAAGAAACCCGTTGTTTTGACCGGTTGTTATTTTAAAATTGTACAAATTGTGCTTATTTGACTTAAGAATTTGTTCTTTTAAATCAAAAGGTTTGGTTCTTAGATTAATGAGCTCACATTGTTGGATTTTACATTCACCTACTTCTTTTAAATATCAACGGTTATTATGAAAGCAATGCTATTTTACATGGAACGTAATTAACGTAATATTGTTATTCTCCAACTAGAGCTGTTGAACATTTCAACGTCAGGTACATTGACGGTATAATAGCACAATCACTGATGCTGCATAGATATGTATGCGGTTATGTACCCTATAGGAGACCTCTCTTACGACGGAAACTAAAGCTCCATCTATCGGCATCTTTCACAATATTTTCAAAACAACGACCTTCTTAAATCAAAACAATCGTATTCTTAAAGCAAATTTTTAAAATGTCTTAAAACAAAAATTATGTTAAGAATGTCTTAACATTGGACATCCATTTATCTGCGTGTACATCTTTGGAATCCCATAGAAAGTCCACCATTTCATACAACAGCCCCATTTCTTATTGATCGTATTTCAGAATGAGTCATGTTTTGCTATGTTAGCAGTTACTCTTTGCTTTTATCGTCCAGTTTTTGTGGTCTATACCTGTAGACTTTGTTAATTACCGCTATCATTGTTCACACGGTTTTTTTTTTTTTAATTTAAAGAATAAGCCGTGTTTAGATAATAGAATTAATATTAAAAATGATGAGCTATTTCATTAAAATTGATATTATGTAGAATATCAGAACTCTAGGTCTGGATATTGCACTCTAAAATATTACACATATTTTTCAATGTCTGCTAGATTTCTATTTTAATACATTTATTATGTATACAGTTAGTATAATAATAATAATAACAAACAAACATATACATAGTAAACTGACGGTCAATAGATCTATAATCAGAGATGTTTTCTGTTTATTTCTTTGTTCTCTAGAATTACAACCATATTAAGTAATCGTTCGTAAGTGATTTGATGTGTTTTTATTATATTTCTGATTTTTAGTTTTTTTTGTTTAATTAGGTTGTGGAGTATAATAACATTTTGTAATATTTCCGTAGCTTAAAAATAAGTATTAACTTGTATAAATATGAGAACATATCTTTTACTGCTTAATATATTAATTTTGACTAAAAAATAACAAACCCTGCTTTTTTGCATTTTTGGAATGCGGAAACCGGCTTGTTCCAAAACCTGATATCCACCAAGATTTTCAGATTGTGTCACTATAAAACTTGTACTAATTAAAAGCAAGAATAACTCTTATATTAGAAATAATTAGTATTACGAAACATTCCAACTATCTTGCGTTTTTATTGTACATATATTAATTTGCTATTCAGCATTATTATTTATATCGGAATTGATGTTGTTTTTGAATCTTTGATTTTGTCATATATTCTGTAATTACTGCTTTACACATTTTCACTCGATAATTTAGTGAATTTTAAGTTTTCACCAATATTGCGGCCATTCTATTGTTTCTTATTTGGAGTTTTTACAGTAAGCTCGAAGAAAACTTATAGGATTTTATTATAGACTGTTTTTTGTGTGTATATTTACAGTTTTAAACTATGCAGGCTCAATAAACACATATTTTTATTGGTACGAATTTACAATCAAACTTTTCTCGTCACGTAAGGTTTTCAAAAAAATAAGAAGATTGGAAATTGAAATGTTAACATATTATTTTTCTACTTTGCATTCACAATGCACACATTATAACACTGTTTTCGGTGTTACAATTAACAAATTATTGTAACATCGTTCTTAGTAACTTTTTTTCTAAGATTGGTACACATTGATATCAAATCCCATATGTCAAACGTACAACACTGCTATAGTATGGCCAAAGGATTGGGATTTTCTTAGTTTTGCTGTATTCATCAAAATACGCCAGCATGACGTTTTCGGTGATGTTTTGCGACTCTGGTAAGTGATGATCATCATTCTTTTCAGCTAAACATCAAATCCCCTTTTCAGACATAGTTCAAGGACCACTTTTACCTTAATAAGGTATTATGCGAAGATCAAACCTACATCGTAGATATGAACGATTTTAATTACTCCTGTGAGATTGTATATGCGCAATAAATGGTTTATTATATATAAATAAAATTTATTCTAATAAATTGTTACACCGAAATTAGAATTTGGTTTCAATTATATGTACGTGTAAACTTGTATAAGCAAGTGGTACTAGGTAGAAACTGATATTAAACGTTAACCGTTATAACAATTCTTTAGTAAGTTCTTATTCTGTGAAGTAACTAATCAGTTATCGCCAAACACGTCTATTCTGATTATTATACTATGAATAATTATAATAATTATTATATTATGAAACCACAATTTTAAAGTTAACTTTTTAGGCTATGTTTCATGTGATTATCACAGTAGGGTTAAAAGTGTAGCCCCAAGCTCCATTATGACCATAGTTGCGACCTCGCTGATTATTTAATAAACCTTGTAGGCTAAAGTAGAGTAAAATTATTCACAATTAGATTTTGTCATGATTTTATCCCATCCTTACGAAGTTGGCAGTTACTACAGTACTGCCACGTGGTACCTGCAAAATACCCTAGTTTCTAATTTAGCGCAATATAGTAACCACAATTTCTAAATTTATATAAAATTAATGACGCAAAGTAGAAAAAATAGTATATTACACTCGTTTGATGAGACGTATTGGCGTACTCGTTCCATTTGGGCACTTCTCGCTACGCTCGTCGTGCCCAAAACAACTCGTGCGCCAATTTGACGTCTTATAAAACTTAATATAATAATATACTATTATGAAATTGTATCTAAAATTGTTGTTTGTTTATTTGTATATGGTGTTTATGGACATGGGGCCACCACATTGAAACAAAATATGGTTGTCAAAGTTAATGATTGCGCTTGTCTTTGCCTTGAAAAATCCTTCCCATTAGAAATTCTTTAATTGAGTGTTTTTATGTAAGAGGTTAATACTCGAAGAAAGTGATAGTCTTTTTCTCTGTGGCGATATCGTTGGTCGGTTGTTCTTTTTAATGGACCGGTGAGATCAATAAAAACCGATTAGCAGTGTGGACAACTTTCTATAATATACATGTATGCACACTTACACATGACAACACAACCAGACATTGGGAGAAAGTAAAACGGGCGGTTCGAATGAACCATCATTTGCAAGTTCATTTACCTCTGGTGTTCTGTCCCATGGTTTGTTGGCAGTTGGTGACACCCAGTATGTACTACCATGGCTGTTTGTCTTTTAATTTGTGAGAGCGTTCTCACCCAGTGTCAATGGTGGATGTTGACTTCTGTGTAGGAAAAGTTGAAACGTGAGAAATTCCAGGCCATTTCTCCAAAGTCACAATCGACAATTAAAAACTAATTTTCTCTTAAGAGGTTACTAAACTGTGGACGTAACATTTAAATGACAGTAGAAAGGTGAATGCGCGCTTCCATCATAATTTATGATCGTATCGTAATAATAATAGTTACAATAATAATAATAAGGGCAAATTATGGGAAATAAAGTGACGGGAAGCGAACGTAGAATCGAAATCATATCTTCATAAATGGAAATGTTGCTTGATGGAAAGTTTGAATTCGCAATAAAATGTCTAGACATTACCAAATCAATGCGTTCGTTTGGGAAACGATGATTTAAATAAAAATATGCACACCTTTATTGTAATTTAAAGTAATATTTCTGCAATTAAAAATACGTTTAGTTCCGTTAAAGTATTGAGAATTGAATTTCAAATAAATGCGTACAGATCGGCCCGATCTTCAGTATATAATAGACTTGTGAAAGTCCGCCACTCAGTTGACGACGTGCGTCTGGCGAAATTGCTAAAAAGCGCCTGTGTTCGGCAGTATAGAGCACAGTGCACGTAGGTTTATGTGCCAATTCCGAATTAGCGTACACTTTGCACCTACCCTAACCGTGACTATATGTACTATATATATATATATTGTGTGGGAATACACCACCTGTCGAGGATGTCCGAAAAGTTCTTGTCAGTGAAAAGTCCACATTAATTCTTTCATCAATTAATAATTTTTTTAATCAAAGAACAAACAATTCAACCAACAATTTCGTTAATTTATAAAATAATTATTTTTTCATTCAACGTGTATTTTTAACGTTTCTTTTAATATACAAATTGAAATTTCTAACTCTAAACATCAATTCTTTGACACAATACACAAAATAAGCGTTCTTTCTACCAGACAAATATACCAAAAAAATTAATTTTGATCCCCAAAGAAATATTTGTTTAAATTATTTTCACGAACATTTATTTGAATTGAACAACATTTTCTGTTTGTGTGTGCTTTTTGCTGTTTGTTTTTATATTTTGTTTATATTTTCTGTTTTCTTAACCGTCATCAATAAACTCACTTATTTCTGCAATTAAGTTTATTACAAGATTTATTATAACTGTAACAATGTAAAAAGAAAGAAATGTCACATGTGAATTGTAAAGAATACAGTGCAACACCTAACGGTACATGGACTTTTAGATTAGACAATCTAATAATATTCTTTCATATAAAGTTACGGCAATGGATCTCCTCTAAACTTTGTATACGTTATTTGAATCAAAATTCTTTGTATTAACAAATATCCATAAGCATTGAATTTATTATTCTATCATTTAACTATTTGCAGCACTTAATTATAATTTCCCTCATTATTAATTGCGTAAAGTAAATTAAAGTTAAACAGAACACTGATAGTACCATCACCTTAACTCGTTTCAAATTTTTACAACTGTTAGCTGCGTAGTAGTTTCTTATCAGTACAGTTGATAAATATTTTAAAAACTAATTGCTCTAAGTAACACAGAATTACAATTTACTATGTTCTTATTTAAGAACTTGCGTTATCATTTAACAACGTTCATGATTGCTAACGTTATAGATTTTGTTTTAGAATTAAAACAGTACATAAATTTAAAATTTTAAGAATGCATGAGCGTCAGTTGTTTTACAAAAAGAAACAATTTAAATGAAAGGTTTATTCTACTTCAATTTTTATTTTTGTTTTCCATTGTTTTCTTTTTTCTATGGCAACAAGCTTTTTCATAATTGGTAATACATCTTTTTCGTTTGTTTATTATTTTCTTATCATAAAAAATGCGACGCCTTATTGATGTTTTTTTTTTAGAATTCTGGTGATTTTTGAAATGCGTCAAAAGTTGTTGCAATTTCACTCAGAAGGTAATTGCTCTATTTCCTACCTTCACGTCCTTTATACTTCTAGAATTCTGTTGATATATTATGTGAAATATGTAGTTAGTAATAATGATAGGTACATGTGAAATTCTGGAAAATACGTTGTCATAATAATAAAAACAATTTGCTATTTCAATGTGTGGAGTAATACGTTAATAATTTACGTTTATTTATATTCAAGAAATAAACAAAGTGGAACAAAGGAACAAAAAGTTCAAAGCTTGGAGCTTAAAGAAAAGTTTAAGATTTGCAGGTACACTTGACTGTAACTCTCACTCCAAAAAATCAAATAAACTTGCCTCTAAACACCAAACATTCAGACATTTCTTAGTAACAATGAATTACACTCCTTAAGCATTACAATTTCACAGCAGCAGGACTGTTTCCAATAATAACCACAACAACAAGATCATCATAAACAAACAGGGTGGGCCACGAGTAAACGCCTACACTTGGCATTCTTCAATGATACATTCACTTGGATGACTTCTCAGAATATAAATTCGCTCAATCATTAAAACTGTCAAGTGACAGAAAGAATAATTATACCTACATATTATGAATCTTGATAGATATAAGGAAAATAAACAATCCGAAGGGTGTATTTCTCAGCTATGTTCAAACCATGGCTGAGGAAACTTTCCGCGATTATTAATTTAGCGAAACAAACGTTGCGGTGAATCAATATGGTACAAATTGGCTGCTAAAAATAACTTGTCTAAGAGATCGAGCAAACAGCTTAACTAAATTACACCAGTAAGTAAATTATAAGGTCTGCTGTGTATAAATAGCGACTCCTATTTTCGCAGTAATTATTTTCTTTTTTGCTGAATTAATCCAATTAGATACTTCTATTGATAGAGAGTTCGCAATTCTATTGATTTAAATCGCCAATTCCGTTTAATACAGGTGTCCCAATAATATGTACACACACTTTTAATGACTGATGATACTATTATTAACATACTAGTCTATGATTAAAAAAATATCAACACATTGAAACCCATTGCATCAGATTCAGTTTTGATGAAACTTTGTACTCCGAATTTCTACTTTCAAAACAAGAGACTATTTTACCTAATAAATTGAGTTCATTAAAAATCTCACATTATAAACCACGGAGACAAAATTTTGGATTTTGTGACAAAAATTTCAATCGCAAGATTTAGGCTACAATAAAAATATCAGATAATAGCACAGTTTTATTATTTAGAAGAACAAGTATCTAATTAAAAGAATACGATTTGGCAAATGTATTGGAATATGCCAAAGTGGATAAACGTTCTCAAAGTATTGCTTTTATTTCGATCATAGATATTTAAAGCTTTTAAGATGATGGAGAAACCATGGTCACTATTTCTTAGCTATTTCTATATTTCACTATTTCTATTTTCTTAGCTGGGATTTCACGACAATAAAACGTAAAATCAATTATCCCATATATATACCGGGTGGTCTTTTTAACTTGAGAGTCCTAAATATCTCGAGAAATATGCATGGTAGGACAAAAAGTCTTAAATAAACTTGTAGGACTCAAAGGAGGTGAGATGACGATATCAATTTCATTGCAGATGGCGCTGCAATCGGCAAAAATGAGGCTAACTTCATTTTTGTAAATGGGAATACCAAAATTTTTAATCAAATTATGATTTTACGCTAAATAAGAAGAATCTTTTGCCTGAAATTTTTTTTCGTAGTATGCAATTTTTTTTGCGTAAACGTGTCCCCGTTATGCACATACCTTCCTACGTTGTACCATTAGTGTCTACTCAGTCGTCGCTTTGACTGCCAGATGGCGAGCGCATCCCATGCAGTGGCAGCGGTCGTAACTACCGCAGACGCCACAAACTTCCATCGTCAATAACTTTTGACAGATGCATCGTACGAAAAAAATGTTCAGACAAAAGATTGTTCTTATTTAGCGTAAAATCATAATTTTCTAAAAAAGAATGTTGGGTATTCCCATTTAAAAAAATGAAGTTAACCTCATTTTCACCGATTGCAGCGATCTGCAATGAAACTGATATCGCCATCTCATTTCCCCCTTTGTGTCCTACAAGTTTACACTTTTGTCGTACCATGCATATTTCTCGAGATATTTAGGAGTCTCAAGTTAAAAAGACCATCAGGTATATATTACCAAATCTCATATATTTGCAAAAGTAAATTCTGGCAACCCTACACCCAGGAGATGCAACTCCTCATGAGAAGTAGGTACTTTTGAGTAGTGGAGTTTGCAAAGTCCACAAAACGTGAATTTCCTTATGAATCTACGTCATAAGGAAATATATACAGGGTGTTCCTAAATATCATGTAAATACGAAAAGGGGAAAGCGAAACACAGAAAAGCTTTTATTTTTTTTCTCGATAACGGTGGTAAATACGAAAAAACTACAAGAGATTAAAATGCTTTAGAATAAAATAAAAAATGCATTTTGTATTTTAGAATCCACCAGCGGCGCACCGAAAAAAAGTTCATGGGGAGAAAAGGGGGCATGACCCATGAAAAAATATCTCCTTGTAGATTCTTAAAACCATTTGTTATGCCCAATGATGTAAGTCCTACAGCGTAACCTATAATTCCAAATTAGAGCTAAATATCTCAAAAGCTACAAGAGCTATAAAGAGAAAACTAAAAAAATCTTGAAATTTCAACACCCTGTAGATCGGCAACGAAGCGTTTGCGGACCTATGTTTATATGAATTTTTAGTCATTAAATATGCCAAAGAATTACCCCTTTTCGTATGTACATGATATTTAGGAACTTACATTACATATATATATTATCAAAATTGGCATAATTGGTTGCAATGTTTCTATAAACAACAAACAGTACCACTGTATAGTATTGAACACAACTTTTAAGTAGACTTTGCTGTGCCTAAATAATTCTCCAACCGTAAACAAATTAAAAAAATATTTCAATTTTTTTTTTTGTTTTAAACAAGCTATTGTCTAAACTTATCTTTATTATACTTCAGATTCATATTCATACTTTATACTTCATTTTATTATGGAATCTGGCAACCATTCCTTTTTCGATTAGACTGCCCTGTATATTTTTAAGTTTTTCACTTCTAGGATTAATTTTAAGAATTTTTTGTAGGAATCATTTGTTTAGGTGTCCCGATAACTTTTACTAAGTTTAATTAATAGCTTATATAATGTTGCATTTTATAAAAAAAATGATTGATTATTGATTATAATTATACTTATTAAAAAACGTAATTAATTAAAAAATGTAAAAATGTACGGGTTGTTCCATTTGTATTAAACAAAAAAGAATTGTTTGAATTTTTGTTTTTATTTTTTACGGTTGGAGAGTTATTTAGGTGTTCTGGTAAATTTGACTGACCCTATAATATATAATCATATAATCATTATTAATGACTGCAGATGGTTTGAATTTGTTGCCACTTAATAACAACATTATATACTAAATAGCAATAAACTGTAGCAATAAATTCAAACAAATAACCGAACATAAATTAGCTTTTTCATCATTTTAAATCTTAATTAGAATCGCCTTTAAACACTATAAACTAACATCTGGAGATACATAATATATCTGACATTTGACTTATTTACCGCTGCTTGCTCGCAGCAAATCCTTAATTGCTGTCATTTAACGACAAATAAATAACCAATAAATTTTCTAATTGACATTTGGCTTGTTTCCGGCACACTTGTTTTCATCAAAAATGCCGTTGGTCTGTTTATGTACCAC
Organism: Aphodius sticticus; assembly: GCA_963966075.1. Lineage (NCBI taxonomy): Eukaryota > Metazoa > Arthropoda > Insecta > Coleoptera > Scarabaeidae > Aphodius > Aphodius sticticus. Next base: position 14,797,361 of record OZ014508.1, on the reverse strand, counting down.
GGTGAGGTTTCCACTAATATTTTGTCGAAACCTTGTCACAGTAATATTAATGTGGCTACTTTAGCACGTGCATATATGCAATTAATAAAGTATCGCGTTCAAGGGCAGAAAATTTAATGCGTCTAATGAAAGTTGTTAAAAACGTTTAGATTTGTGCGTAGGAAAAGTTTTTTACATCAGTAATTCAGACGACTTGTGCTTGTGTTTTCTTTTTGTCTAACTACATAGGCTAAGTAATCACTAATCACTGTTTTCCACAGTTAACAGTAATTATTCTGTTTTCATAGATAGCCTGTTAACCATTTGGTATAACTGGCCCAGAGTGTAAAATTATATTTTTTTTGTGCGTGTTAAATAATTGTAGAGTATTTTAATTAAGACAACGTTGATACGGAAGTTAAATTCTGATATTATTCCAGAGTTGTGTGAGAGTTGTGACTTTCCAATGTCTTTTCGGAGGGTATCAAAAGGTGTAAAAACTTGATCTTTTGACGTTTTGAAGTAAGTTTTTTTAAGGCAGTACCAAATTTGTAATATTCTGAAGAAAACCTATTGGTATGGCATTTTTGCTCAACAGAAATTAGAAACATGTCTTGAACAACTCTTTAAAGCATTTTAATAGTATATTATTATACAAGTTTTATAAGACGTCAAATTGGCGCACGAGTTGTTTTGGAACGAGTGCGCCAATACGTCTTATAAAACGAGTGTAATATACTATTTTTTCTACTTTGCGTCATTAATTTTATATAAATGCAGAAATTGTGGTTACTATATCGCGCTAAATTAGTATCTAGGGTATTTTGCGGGTACCACGTGGCAGCACTGTAGTAACTGTCAACTTCGTTAAGGATGAGACTTCATAGGTATTCTATGGGATGAGCCGATGAGATCGATGAGATAAAATCATGACAAAATCTAATTGTGAATAATTTTACTCTACTTTAGCCTACAACTTTGAATAAATATTCAGCGAGGTCGCAACGATGATCATAATGGAGCTTGGGGGCAACACTTTTAACCCTACTGTGATAAATACATGAAACTTAACCTAAAAAGTTAACAACTTTAAAAGAGTGGTTTCATAAGTATAATAATCAGAATAGAAGTGTTTGGCGCTGACTGATTAGTTACTTCGAAGAACAAGAACTTACTAAAGAATTGTTATAACGCTTAACGTTTAATAGCGGTGTCTACCTAATTCCGCTACGTAGCCGTTGCGGCTTATATATTTACAAGCACTTAGAATGAAACCCAATTCTAATTTCGGCAAAGTAGTTTATTAGAATAAATTATACTTAGTAAAATTACATGTGATGGAGGTAATACAAATACGTTGCACACAACCAGAACTAAGACGAAGTCGAAAGCGACGGACAAAAACGAATACGAATTGAAGCGAGCGTCCAAGCGTCCAAAATATTACCGAAAACTTATACGTTACATAAACTAAGAAATCCTCTACACTTTAAATGTACTATAGCTTTGTACGTGTATGCTGATAAACCATTTATTGCACATATACAATCTCGAAGCAGTAATTAAAATCGTTCATATCTACGATGTAGGTTTGAACTTCGCATAATACCTTATTAAAGTAAATGTGGCCCTTCAATTATATCTGAAAGGGGGATTTGATGTTTAGTTGAAAAGAATGATAACGATCACTTACCAGAGTCGTAAAACATCACCGAAAACGTCATGCTGGCGTATTTTGTTGAACACAGCAAAACTAAGAAAGCCCCAATCCTTTGGCCATACTATAGCAGGCTACACCCATGTTTAAATATGTATAGAATATTGATATTTCGCAGTTTATGCGATTGCGAAGATGCAGTGTGTGGTTATGTTGGGTTATGTATTGTACGTTTGACATATGGCATTTGATATCAATGTGTACCAATCTTAGACAAAAATGTTACTGTTTTCGGTATTACAATGTGTTAATTGTAACACCGAAAACAGTGTTACAATGTGTGCATTGTGAATGCAAAGTAGAAAAAACGTTTGTTACACATTGTTTGAACATTTTCAGCATTTAGGCTGGCTGTTTCAATTATTTTGTTGTTTGTTTTAATAATATTTATACAGGATATAGATTATTTATAACACAATTTACACACTTTTCAACGATATAAATTTTATGGAACTGGACAATTGGAACCCACAAACTAAGACACATTATGACTAAGAAATTTAATTAGATTTCTAATAATTTTAAAGGTGACGGAGATTCTATAGTCAGTTCAGTAGGGTATAGTCCTTATTTTTCAACTTTATTTTGCTTTTTCTTTTTCTTCAGGACATTTTCAATTTGTTCTTTTACTTAATTCCTGTTAATTTTGAGATCGATAAATATACAGACTGTCTTTTTCCCCGCAGAAAATTATTTTAGAAAGTAATCATTCTGAGTAAAACTTTTCACCAGTTGAAATATTCACAAAATATTCACAAAAAATATACAAAAACGTATATATCAAACAAGGGAAAAACGAAGAAAGCACAATACCGATAACAATAATAAAAGTGAATAAATTTAAGTAAATAATTCAAAATATTAAAAATAAATTAAATAAGTAAATGAACGAAGAAACAAAATGGTTATGATAATTTTTAGATATTCGTTTCTCTACAAGTAAATGTAATTTTGAGTAAAAAGTTGCATGTCGACTTATTGTTCTTTTTATTCCTAAAGAAGTTAAAGGCGTTTAAAATATAGTTTTAAGCTGGCTGTTTCAATTATTTTGTTGTTTGTTTTAATAATATTTATACAGGATCTATATTATTTGTAACACTATTTACACACTTAAAGTTCTACTATTATTTGAATAACTGTAACTTTTTAAGGAATAAAGAAAACTATTGAGTCCATATAACGGGTGATCTAAAATGACTGAGGACAGGTTGAATTTCCCGCCACAGTTTTGAACCTATTTAGTGTTACTAAGATGGTATGCGTGCATGATACAGGTTATGATCACTGTCAGATATCATAGTGAACTCGTCAGTAAGGGTTACGTTCCTCTGCAACGATATTTCTTTTTTCTCAATAAAGGATGTCATTGTATTATTTATTTAACCCTCACGGGAATTAATTTGAATTGAAACTATATATGTTTCAATTAATTCAATTAATAGTTTCAATTTAATATACCTAATTACCTCCATGCCTAATTATAATCAGAGAATGAATCCCTTTACAAGAAGGAATACCTACGCCACTGGACCAAAACAACAGCTGTCATTTGCAACCATTGCCAACATCACAATTATTCAAAATGGCGGGAAATTCAATCTGTCCTCAGTCATTTTAGATCACTGTGTATATAGTCCAGTCATTCTAGATTTTGATTCACAAATTCAAATGCACTCGGTGAAACAGATACCAATCGATAGCAATCGATGGTTCCAGTAGTAACATTAATAAAATGTTTCAAATCGTAGGTAGTTAATAAGAAAATTTTTAATTAACGAAAAACCATTGAATAATTGTGCCTGTCAGACATTAAACCTTCATTTCTCAAATCTCAAAATTACCACACTATAGGAGACGAAATTTACCATCAAAAGGATTCGAGAACCTATACGAGACAATGAACGGTTAATATTTTGTGTAATTGATTGAAGTATTTTTTGCGATTTTTTGTCAACCGGTCAGCTGACTTTAGAAGTGCCTGTTCTAATGTCAAACGATTGTTTGATGATTGTCGGTTGACATTAGAAATGTCCGTTCTAATCATGGATTTCTAATCAAGAATACTAAATCTGCAAGGATTGCGCAATGGCATCTCAATGGCCATTTTTAGGATTTTGACAATGAACGCATTTCAAGTCATCATCCCTGGGTTACCGCAATACAAACATTTCAAACTTCAAACGTCAAATGTGTTTTTCCATGTGTGCTTTTGACGTTTCAGATATTGACAATCACAACGTGTATTATTGCGCTATGATTGGTCTGTTTGAAATCCCCGCGTTTTTACGTGTCAAGTGTGTATGCGTTTGACGTTTCAAACAAACATAACCACAACATTGATTATTGCGCTACTGTTGGTCTGTTTGAAATCCCAGCGTTTTCACGTGTCAAGTGTGACAGTTTAAGCAAATCTGGGTAGGCAACCCGGTACGCCGACTCGGCGGAATCGTCCCATCACTGGTTTCGGGTGTCACGACAATTAGACAATGTACGCGCGTGACGTCATGCCGCTGGTAACATTGGAAGATAGGGATTGAGCAATCCTTGTAAGACTCTAATCACTAATATTTTTGCGTTCTAATGCCAAACGATCGGTTTGACGTGGAATCGCCAAAAACTATTTGAATCAATTATAATTGATTAATGATTACACTAAATTAACCGTTCATTTTCTCGTACAGGGTCCTGAATCATTTTGACAGTAACTTTTGTCCGCTACAATGTGGCATTTTTAGTTTTGCAATTAAGTGACTGATTCGAGGAATGAATGATTAAAGTCTGACATACACAATTTTTCAATGGTTTTTAATTAATTACATATTTTCCTATTAACTATGATTTTAAGCATCTAAACAAATCTAGAACGGCTGGACTTATATGAAACTTTTTTCCTGTGTGACAATTACTATCTAGAAAAAACTTTGCGGTGAAAAAGGTGGGATACGATAACTGTTCGATAACTGTTTCTGTAGAATCTGACACTGCTAAAAACCATAAACAACATAATTTGCAATTTCTGTTTTTAGATTCAAATTGAAAATATGCAAAATACTCTAATAAATATCTATAAGCCTTCAAATTTAATGGATAATCTTTTTAATTAAGCTGATAACTGTGGTACGTAAATTTATTGTAGAAAACAAAATAACAGCTTTTTTGATTATTTCTTCACGGGTTAATATGTATTAATCTATCTAAAATTTATTATATGGGTGTCTCACTTTTTCCGCAAAAATTGTTATTAGAAAGTAAATGTCATTCTGAGTCAATCTTTTAATATATAGTATATTACTAATTGTATAAAAAATTAAAGAATTGTAAAAAAATTAAAATAAAAATAAACAAGTATACATATCAACCAATGCGAAAACAAAGAAAGAAACCAATCAATACTATACTCTATTCACTTTTAGAATAAAGCGTTGGATAAGATAGGGCTATAATTTGCGGCTTGTGATTGGCTGAAAGTTGAACAAATTTTACACCAGCCAACGCGCGTATGTCACTTGAATTTTGAAACGTCATGTCATTTGCGTCAGATTCAAGATTTTCGTTGTGTTCTAGTTGTTGTGATCGGAGTATTTTGCAGTCTTTCAAATTTATTTTCACCAATCGATTCAAATGAAACTCAGTTCTTTTTAGAACTCCACACAATATTATCATTGTAACAGGTAATCTTAATATTGCCAATAATATTTGTTGTTAATGTTTTACGATGATATTTAATAGTGCTAATATGGATGAGAGAATGCAGGCTGGTTCATCAAAAAATCCGCAAGGAAAGCCCATTCGCAGTGGACAATGGCTGATGGCCTACAATGCATATCTCGAGTACAGTCGTGAACCTGGAAATTCGAAGTCAGATTCTGTAAAATTAGCTTCGAAGCTTGTAGGTATTGGAGAATCAACAATGTGGGCCATTGTAAAGGAAAAGGGCACTTCTGGAGTATTACGTTCTCCAACCAAAAAACGTAAACGGGAAACACTTACGACAAATTGGATGAATTACAGAAAAATGCAATTAGGCGACATGTTCATTCTTTCTATTTTAACAATGAATTACCAACTATTTCCAAAGCATTAACGGTAATGATATGATTATTTATGTAATATTGAAATTAAGTGGAAATTTGTATAGGCTATTGATGCAGATGATTTCATACCTACGGTGAAGCGAACAACTTTGTGGAAAATATTGCGTATGTTGGGATTTAAATGGGAGAACCGAAGCAGGAAAAGTATTTTAATTGAAAGACAGGATATTGTTTTATGGAGACGAAGATATTTGACCAGTATTAGACAGTATCTCTCAATGCGGAAAAAATCTATTACTTAGATGAGACATGGGTTAATGCTGGTCACACAAAACCAAAGGTCTGGAAAGATACTACTATAACAAGCGCTCGACAAGCATTTGTTCGTGGGTTATCACGAGGTATAACAGATTCTTCTGGAAAAGGAAAACGTCTTATTGTTCTACATATCGGCTCGAAAGCAGGTTTTGTAGATAATGGCCTTCTGTTATTTGAATCAAAAAAGACTGGCGACAGACTGAACAGCGACGTCTTCACGGAATGGATGAGAAATATGTTGCCACGACTTGAGCCTGGATGTGTAATTGTAATGGATAATGCTCCTTACCATTCCGTGAAGATGGATAAAGTACCAAACAACTCTTGGCGAAAAGGGACATTAATAGAATGGCTTATGTCAAAAGGCGTAACCGTAGATAACAGTTAACAGTATGTTGAAAGTAGAATTTCTAGATATGGCAAAAAAGTATACAAGTGATAACCCAGTCAACTATGTAATCGATCAATTAGTGGAGAAAAGTGGTCGTAAAATCTTACGATTGCCTCCATATCACTGCGATTTAAACCCAATTGAATTAATTTGGGCCCAAGTTAAACATCATGTCGCCGCAAACAATAAAACATTTAAGTTGCCGGAGGTAAAAACTCTGCTTCTTGAGGGTTTGGAAGTTGCAAATGCGGAACGTTGGAAAGCTTGCATCAAACATGTAGTCAGCGAAGAAAACAAATTATATCAACTGGACAATATTGTTGAAGATATTATGGAAGAGTTTATTATAACAACCAATACAGGATCATCATCAGATTTGTGGTCTGATACTGAACCATCTACAAGCGAATGAAATAAGGAATTCCTATTTATCAAATGACAAACTTTTCGTGTTTTCTTTTACTTTTTTAAACAGTAATATAATGGAAGACGTGTGAGGACGCTTTGAGAACTGCTGTCGGAGCAAATTGCTGCTCGCAGAGATATACGAGAATAAACAGTGATATTTTATTCCTTTTTTAGTGTCTTATTTCTTTGTTTGTTATTCTTTATTGATATCATTAAGTGTTTATTGTGTACTAATATTTAATAAAAGATAGCAGACTTAATATAACGTTTTAATATAACGCACTACATTACATAACGATGGCTAATTGACAAATCAGCGTTGCGAGGTATGGCACACCATTGTCGTGACATAACCTTTCAATTTGCCGCTATTGACAGCATATTGCTCCAGTGTAAATCGGGCTCAGTTTGCATCCCCCACTACTATGTTCTTATCGTGAATAGGGTATAGGACTTAACATTTACTATTTGGAAAAAAATCGGCTCCATAAACTTACATATTACATTTAGTTTGCTTTCAATTGTTTCAGATATTTGACGACACATTTTAGAGTGAAGATTCAGCAACACATTTATTTCAATAAACTCTAATACAATAATACTAAAGTCCACAAAAATATTACCTATAGCTTGTAATACGCGTCGTTCAACAAAACAATTATAAATCCAATCTGCATTCACGTCCGCATTATAACAACAGCCAACTCCTACACGGGCTTGCGTAAGATTTAGCATTTTGCTTGAAAGATCGCACAATTCCTGATAGGCGCGTTTCCTCATGTCAAGACTGTAGGTGTGCGTGAAGCTCGTCAGACTTCATCCAGTTCGCTTTTTCGACCATTTCCTCATCGCACTGAAGAACCGAACCGAGTCCACGATGGTTGCGCAACAGCTAACTGTAATATCCATCTAATATATAATCCTGATCCTGCCCGCTTAGTTGTTTATGCCATTCAGACGCTGTTGGATACCCATATTTGTTTGATAAGGTTTTTTTCCATAAGGAAGAAGACTTATTCATCCGATGGTAGAGACTAGAGAGTCATCAACATGCTACGACGTTGGTAAGACTGTATAGCAGATGCCGAGTGGATTGAACTGGCTTTTTCCGACAGAAGTTGAATTTATTGCTGCTTGAAAATTGCAGGTGCGGCCTGCGATCGTTTCATTCAAGAAAATGGTTTCTTAATTGGTGAATTTAGCCTTCAGCGTATGAGGAATCGTGTACGTATTAGTCAGTTTGCGCCCGTCAGTAGGAAGTCAATCATCTGTGGTGCTGTCACTGTTGGTTTATTATTTGAATGTTTATTGAAGGGGCAATAACCAGTAAACGGTTTATAGTAAAATCGAGATAAACTTGCAATGAGCTAAAGTTTCAGTTATGTCATTTTGTACTCTGTATTGAAAGCGAGCTATTTTTTATACATTTTCCCGGATCTACGTACAATTTTTTATTATTTATATTAGATTATTTATATTATTATATTAAATTTATACTTTGACCTATGAAAGGTAATTAATAATTCCAGTTTTTATGTAAAAATTGGAGAAAAAATGTTCAATTCGGATTGACGCGTTCGCATTTTTGGAAATGATCTAACTAGCCATTACCGAACAATAAATTTCTTAATCATTGCATATGATTATATTTTGAGAGATGCGTTAGTACTGCAGCAAAAACAAACAAGTGCATATTACATATCATATTATATTCTCGTCGAAACTGTAAAATAAAAATAAATTTTGTACTGGCAAGGTAACAATTTCTTTCGACTACAAAAAAGCATTTTTCTGTGGTGCATTGGCGGTATCAGTTTGTTTTGCTCAAATATTCCAGCAATATTCGGCGTAGAACTTTAAAACAACACGTTTTTTTTGTCAAACCGGCCGCAGCGGTTCGAGAACTTGATATCTACGTGGTTTGGAAATCAACATGTGCTTAGGTACGTTGTTTTTATCAATATAACATTTTTATACTTTAGGTATTTTGAAGCGTTGTCTTATTTGTAAAATATCAATCTCACAGTCGCATTTGCTAAGAGTACTGAGATATAGGTAATACTGGGTATAAAACAACATCAGATTTATTTTTGATTTCTTCAACAAATAATATTGAAAATTCTAAGAATACTATTGTTTGTACTAAAATTGTTTTATTTGTTTTATTTTTTATTAAAGGATTATATTATCTCACTACACACCAGATCTAACGATGCTATTAACTTAACTAAGCCAAGAATTACCCCAAGTTACCCCAAGCATTTTTAAATAATAACTTGTATTGCATATCAAACATGTATTAAATATCCACAACCTAATTAAAATATTTGCGTGAGACAACAATATGAAAACAAATTACAATTTTGAAAGCACTTTTCCTCATTGGTGAGTAAAGTAATGTTTGGATTACCGTTTTTAAAAGTTTGTCTTCACATACAGGTTACTCAAAATTACAGGAGCACCTAAATAATTCCCCAACCGCAAAAATTTTCAAAAATAAATTAGGCAAAAGTTGTTTGGTTATAAACAAGCTATCGTTTATATATCTTTTTCACACACGCCCCTCCTACTACCGTGTTTTTATACTGTATTTTGTATTTGTAGTTTCGAAGGAATTATTTTTTATAGTTGAAGTAAGCAATTAATCAAAACTCATAAACTTTTATTTTAACCAGATGCATAAAACAATAAAAAATTCAAGAAATAACAAAACAATTAAATAGAAGTAAATTTAAATAAATTTGTATGTATGTGGACAATATTCTTAATTTGCAGTTCAGGAGTTTTGATTAATTGTTTATAACTTTATAACTCTTTATAACTTTAATAACAAAAATATTCCTACAAAAAATTCTTAGAATTATACTTAGAATTAAAAAAATGTCAAACTATACAGACTTTATTAAAGGAATATCTCTATACAGACTTTCTATTTGTAAAAGGAAAGATGACCGAATTTCCAATTTACGATTGGAGAATTATATGGGTGTTCCGGTAATTTTGACTAACCCTGTATATTCTGTACGTGTACCAAAAATGTTTGTGGAAAAGAATCATGTTTAGCGTTTGTGAATAAATGCTTATAATCGCCGTGCTCTTGCTCTTTTTTTTCAGTAAAAGCTTTATTATTATTATACATTTTGTCCATTTGTCATAAACATTATTTCATTTGTTCAGGTTAGTGTGAGGTTAGAAACGACGTGGTAACTCGCATACCTTCTCGGCTCTGTTGTTCAACAGAGCCGAGAAGGTATGCGACTCCAGCACCTTGGACGACGAACGGAAACACTTGAGGTGGGCCCTGCGTCAGAATGGGTACACCCAGTCTGACATACGGTGTGTCACACAAAGAAAAACGCAAGTCTCAGAAGAACCGCAAGAGTCAAAGGGGTTCGCTTGCTTACCATACGTAAGTGGGGTATTAGAGAGAATCGGTAGATTACTGAAGAAATCGGGTATCACGGTAAGGTACAGAGCACCAGCTAAGGTAGAGGATCTTTTGCCTAACCCAAAGGATACCACCCCACTCCTGAAGAACGAAGGGGTATACAAGATAACATGTGGGTGCGGAACATGCTATGTAGGACAGACACGACGAAGCATCGAATGTCGAATCAAGGAGCACAGTACGCTGTTGCTCAACACTGCCACGAGTCGGGACACACAATGGATTTCGATGACGTGAAGATGTTGGCAAGGGTGGGTAATTATCATCGAAGGCTTATTAGAGAAGCCATCGAAATTTACAAACATCCTGACAACATCAATCGCGAGGACGGCACTGACATTAGTAGGGTCTGGGAATCGATCCTAACGCGGTCAGGTGGAACAGCACATAGAAGCGGTAGCTCCAGATGTGCGCAGTTAGGTGTAAATTTAGGTATATAAGGGAGATTTCTTTGCTAGGTCTTCAGTATTCAGTTAGCTCTGAAGAAGCGAGCAACATGGTTCGCGAAACGTCAGCATTACCAAATCTTGACACACGGCAAAACCCGGAAGCAGTTTATTTTCTAAATGATTCTGGCCTTGAAAGCCTACATACTTACTTAACCTGAGTGAGGTTAGAAACAACATGAGCTCCCCTGACGTCACAATAATTTGTTTCTTTAACCTTTCACAACCAAAGATCGGAGATTTGCAACAATAATATGAAACAATTACACACAATAGACTGTGTGTATCGATGTCGATAAAAATGCAGTTCTCAACATAAGTAAGAATTAGTACGACACTATCACCTATTGTATTTTTTGCTTCAATTCTAAAATCTATTCCTCATGATAAGATGTCTTTATGAATCTTCTTTTTACACTTGCACTCATTTCTTTATTGGTCGGCCTCTTCATCTTTCTCCAGTTGATGTTGATTTCAGCTCAATCTTCGGCATTTTCCCTTTGGTATTCGTTTCTATGTGGCCTTTCAGCTCAGCTTATTCTTTGTAAACTTAAGTTATGATCACCCACCATTAATGTTTGTTGTATATTCTGCATTGGTCTCTATTCGTATATTCGTCCACCATTAGACATTTCTTCTGAATTCACATCTCTCCCTTCCAAATCCATAATTCTCGCCTCCGTTTACAATTTTTGCAAACATCCAGCAGGTCCTTAGTCTTAGCTATGAGGACCAAATTATCAGCATAGGCCACGTCTGCTCTGATTACGTGGGCTTTCATTTGGGTTTCATTGTGGGTTTCAATACCAATGGTTCCAATATTTCATGTTATGTGGTTCAAATATTTACAAAATTGATTTGTTGTGGTATTGTCATAGGAATGTTATCTTAGGATGTTATGCTTATACAATGCGTTTGACGTTATTTCGATGCAACTGACTCCGTGAATGGATTATAACTACGCGTTCCATCGGAAGACAAAGTCCACCGTAGAGACATTCATAGATTTGCACAGCCTGCGGCCAGCGATGAAGGTAAACGCACGATGAGGAACAGTGTTCTGGTTAATAAGATGCCAGGCGATCCGGTAAGTTACATAAGCAGCCGCGGTCTTATAATATATATGACGTAATTGCAGGGAGCTACATATTGCAGATGTTGTCTCCAATGCGGCCGCGAACACCTGCATCGGCAACCTCACGGTACCCGATGGGAAGACGGACTCTCTCTCTATCCTGGGAGCCGAGCAAAAATACAAGAGCACGCATCGAGGAGGCAGGTATGCGGATAAAGAGAGGAAATGCCTCGGTGTGTCGATCGCGCAGAAGTTATATTATAAGATGCGATCGTGAATGACCGTGTTTGATTAATGTTACGCTACGAAAATTCCTGCTTAATGCATTCAACGTCCCGACAAAGAGTTGGAGAGCGGTCCGCTTGTAATTGCTGTTGCTGGAATTAGATGCTGAATCGGAAACTGTGGAACGCGACGTGTGAAGATATTTTTGATTGTCACTGGTCGGGGTCCTTACCGCTCTTATCGATGCGAGCTTTTCTCATGTCTCAGTTGTAGCTATCCAATGGCATGACGTATAATGGCTGAAATAACTCGAAAGAAGACGATTTTTAATACGACTTTTAATATTCAGCATCATCACTTAACAATACAATAGAACAAAAGACCTCCGGCTAGCTTATACCGGAGCATGTCTTATGTCTGCTTCTCCTTGTTCTCCTTCTTTTTGATTTTTTTTTTAAATTCTTTTTGATTCTGTTGTATTTAATTTAGATTCTTTTTGATTCTCTTTGATTTTCTTTGATTCTGTTTGATTGTGTTTGATTCTGTTTGTTTCTTTTTGATTCTTATGTATTCTTTTTTATTCTTTTTGATTCATTTCGATTTTGTTTATACTTTTTGATTATTTTTTATTCGTTTTTATTCCTTTTCATTTTAGTGTTTCTTTTTGATTCTCATGGATTTTCTTGGATTCTTTTCGATTTTTTTCCGATTACTTTCGATTCCTTTCTTTTGGATTGTCATTGGTCGGGGTCTTTACTGCTGATATCGATGCGATCTTTTCTCATGTCTCAGTTGTAGCTATCCAATGGCATGACGCATAATAGCTGAAATAACTCGAAAGAAGACGATTTTTAATACGACTTTTAATATTCAGCATCATCACTTAACAATACAATAGAACAAAAGACCTCCAGCTAGCTTATGCCAATGATGTTATGGTGATGGCAAGGCTAGAGAGCCGAGATGGCCGTTTGGAAAATAAGGGAACTTACATGAAACTAGTTGGAACAAGGAATGAAGGCAAGATCAGCATAATGGCATTGAGGAAAACTGAGAAGTCTTCTTCTTCTTCTTGTTCTTCTCCTTTTTCTCCTTCGTCTGCTTCTCCTTGTTCTCCCTCTTTTTGATTCTTTTTGATCTTTTAAAATTATTTTTGATTCTTTTTTATTTTATTTAGATTCTTTTAAATTCTCTTTGATTCTGTTTGATTTTCTTTGATTCGGTTTGTCTGTCTTTCATTCTATTTGTTTCTTTTTGATTCTTTTTGATCCTTTTTGATTCTTATGTATTCTTATACGAGTTTGTCTGAAAAATGGCGCCTGTGAGGAAAGCTAAAGAAAATGTCTGTGGAAAATGTTGTGTAACAGTGAAAAATAGTGTCGTATGTTTTAAGTGTGAGAAAGTGCATCATCCGTCGTGTGTGCTTCGGATAAAGAACATGTTTGTTAATGACATGGAAAAAGTAATTTGTTGCGGTCCATTCCCTCCTCCAACGTGCAAATGCGACGAGGAAATCAATAAGCTCGGATACAAGCTGGCAGCAGTAAACCAAAAGGTCATGGAGAACTCCATCTGAGAATTTTGTTCTGATTATGTCTCGCAGAATGTTTCTGTGACTTCTGTTGCTACTGTTTCGGATTGCGATGATTTTTCGACTTTGGCGCATGAAGTTCAGATGTGGAAGGACTCTATTACCAGCCAAATGGAGGAACTGGCCATGATGATTCGTGTAAACAACACTACAGGAGATAATTTTTGATTCTTTTCTTTCTTTTTGATTATTTTTAAATACTTTTGATTCTCTTTGATTCGCAATACGTTATGATTTTTTTATTTAATTGCGAATAACAATTTTGTGAGCTAAATCGATAATGGATCAATTTACCACAGAATTATAATCATATTCTTATGTCATCATAATCGTAAATGTTGAAACAAGACAAGAATACTCATTATCATTATCCCCGCGATCGACCGGTCGATCGCGATCGACTTGTTGGCCACCCCTGGTATATACAACTGGGTAACATCTTAAAATTAGTCACAACTTTTGCATTGTAAACTACGATTTTCATTATTGTTTGTTTCATCTGTGGTAGAATGTTTACTGGAGTATCAGTTTTGAACATATACATGGTTCGAGAACAAGGATATCAGGATATTCAATTTATTCAATAAATTATTAAAAAGTATTTGTCCTATATTTTTTTTTGGAACTTTGCCTAGTTAAGTGGCTGTATTTGGAAATATGGCGAGACCGTCGAGATGCACACTAGAGTCTCCAAAACAGGCTCAGAAAAGGTGTGGAAACGAGTAAATTTCTCAAAACGAATGTTCACAGCAGAGGAAAGAATACTGTATGCGTACAGTATAGCAGATTTGCGGAGAAATGCAATAAGTAATCGATATGCCCCCGTAAACCTGGCTTGAAACTTTAAACGTTTTTCTCGGTTTATCGCTTGATGGGCCAGAAACTCAATACGTTCTGTATTTTGTATTTAATTGCGAATAACAATTTTTTGAGCTAAATCGATAATTTTAGTTTGACAAGTCACCATTTTTAATAGTCTAAAATTGATCAATTTGCCACACAATTATAATCACATTCTTATATCATCATAATCGTTAATGTTGAAACAATACAAGTACATTACATTGTCCCATACAATTTTATTTTACGACGGACAATAAAGGTTTTTACAATAAAGTGATTTCTTCCTGATCAACGATTTGTTATTTGTAAGCGATATGAGGTGGTTTATTTTAGCTATTGTGCTACTGGTGACATGCTTTACTTTGACAATTCAAAAGGACTTCTCGATAGCTGAAAAGCTTGGTTCATGTAAAACTAAAGCTAAATGTAACGCAGATTGCAAGAAGAAGAAAGGGACAATTGGTTTTTGCAAACATAAAAACTGTTTTTGCAAAAACAGCAAATAAATAACCAAACCACAATACTAGGCTAAGAAATAGGTAGGTAACATGTCCTAATAACAACTAAAGTAGTTATTAATTCCTGTTTTTGCAGACTACTTTAATAATAGCAGCACCACTTTTGTCCGTATGTTTTAATATTAGTTTCGTGATTGTATTTCTTTGTTTGTCAAATTCTTTTATATGTGGTATTGTATTTTTCGTATTTATTTGTAAAATGTATTTTTATGTTTTTTTGTGTAAGTTTTTAACTCGAAATTAGAAATATTGCCCTTAATATTTTGATGTTAACAAGTGTATGTAGTAGTTTTGTGCTTTTTATATACTAACAAATTATGAATTATGACTGATTCTTTTCGATTATTTCGGTTCTTTTGATTCCTTTCGATTCTTGTTGATTATATTCTTGATTCTTTTCGATTATTTTCCACTTTTTTAATTCTTCTTGAATCTTTCATTCTTTTAGATTCTTTTCGATTGCTTTTGATTGTTTCTGATTCGCATTTTGATTCGCTAATAATAATAATTCCTGCGGTAAGACTTAAAAGAATATCCATATATATATATATATATATATATATATATATATATATATATATATATATATATCTGTCTTGACCAAATATATCTATGATAAAGGTGTATTTGGATAGCAATGCATAAATACAGCTTGAAAGGCCGTGAAACACAAGGTGTAAAACATGGGGATCCACTTTCTCAGGATACTTTTTTTTACTGCGCACTAGAAATGGTAAGCAAAAATAGGACATAATTAATGAACAAAAAATAACTAACAACAAAACCATTGATGTACGAATTGAACAACGACATCTAAGAACTTAGCACATTTGTATGCCTACTTGGGTCAGTTGATAACATTCGAATTACGATAAGATGAAATGCAAACAAGAATCCAAACTAAATTGAAAAAAAGAAAGAAAGTACTGATTACTGAAGAATATAATAATTGAAATCAAGTTTGCAGAGATCAGTACATTTCATGAGCTTAAAATTGGACCACTTTATGTCAAATCATACCGTCCGTTAGTCAAATTGACAAGCCGATACATTATATAAGTTTAAGTGGTTTCTAGTGCGCTACAAGCATTTTCTATAACTAATTAGCATGACAGTATGGGATGTAAGAAGCTGTCGCAGCAGAAAGGGTCCTGGCTGCAATAAATCAGCAGGAATTACGTTTCATCGGTAAGTGACGTTAGATGTCAGTCAAATGACAATGAACAGGCTCGTATTCAATAAAATATGACTTAATTTTTGGTTTATTTAACAATTAAGTGTAGGTTTCCAAAGATTCCTGTCCAGCAGGAATTATGGATACAGTTTGTAGACCGATGTAACTGGAAGCCGACAAAGTCCAGTGTTGTTTGTTCGAAGCATTTTACGGATAAATGTATAGACAGAACATCGTCAAATCGCATAAAAAATATTTTCTAGTTTAGTAAAACATAGTTTCGATCAAGATGTGTTGGATAGTCACAGAATATTATTAATTAAAAATATTATAAATAGGAAACATTAGAAAAACAAAAATAAATAAATCCGCCAGCATTCGACATCAAAATAATAAAATGGGTTTGTATAATGGCCAGTAGGTTATAAAATGTATAATTTTTATTTTGTTCCTATTCATATTTATGCTACACGTATAAGATTTATTTTACATTAAGTTGAACAATTATAAGATTTATTTTACATTATTTGTTATAACCTTAATCCAGAGTATTTTTGTGTTTGTTATATATTTTTACTTTCTTTGTTAAACAAATAAAGTTAATGTGAGCTATGTTGCACTGTTTGCAATATTACAGAAAAGGAATTGTAATTAGTCCGAGCCTGTGCAGACCGACCGTTGTATAGTCCCATAAGCCACACCTACTGACGCCGTTTTCAGTATAAGAAAAACGTCATAGCGTCTCCTTTCTATACTATCTCGATGATTTCACCTGTAGTATCATATGGCAGTCAAACCTGGGCTATAACAAAAATCGAACACTAATAATATGAAAAATCTGATGTGGCCAGGCACATGACTTTATCATACTATATATATAAAATTAATAGTTTAGCTGCATGAGATTCTATTTGATCGAGATCGGCCATGTCTGCATTAAAATAAAACTACTCTGTTCAGTGAAACTTTGCAGTGGTGGGCAGGATTTAGCAAGCCAGATTTACACTGGCCAGCACGGTGACTATATAGTAACACTTTGTAACTATAGTACAACAAAATTTTCTAATTACATTAATGTAATCGATTTAAAGGCTAAAGAACGTTTAGTGTAAAAAATCGAAAAAAAAATGAATTCTTTTCTAGCAATTTTGGAAAATCTGGTTTGCTTTTCTTTCATATAAATACGAATTGCCATAATAAAAGAATTACATTAAGCAAATAAACCTAATTTATTTACAATAACTTGTAACACGGAAAAAAATGTATGTTAAAAATACAGTAAATCCACCAGTTTTCCGATTCGAAATCTGACATGAATCTCCCTCTTTTTTCGTATTTGAATCTTAATTTGTGCAACATTTGCCATAAGGTAGTCCTGCCCATGGATGGCAGTGCTTCATTTTGGCCTAGACCTACCATTAGTTTGTTTAACATTGGTTGGTCGTTTTGTAAATAAAATTGATGCACAATCCGTCGTAGCAAGTTTCTATGTGCATCATCCAACTTTTCGTGGACCATAAAATTCATTTATGGAGACCATAAAATTCCTGCTCTTTCCTGTTCACTTACAATTGCCCAAACAGTTCTTTCTGAAATGCCGATTACAGATGCGGTTAATTTAACACTCTGTGTTTTTGATACACCCTCATTATGATGAAAAAAAAAATGTTGTATACAAGTGTCTTTTCCCCTCCATTAAGCGGTTTGCCCTGACTATGTTTGTATATATCACCAACATTTTCCGCAGGGGCTAGACCTGCTGCAGCTTCACCGAAAAAGTCATCAACACCAACAACCACTTGGTTGCGGATATCATCTCGCTGTTGTTCGCTGTTCATCCAGTTCAAACAAACGTCAAATTATGACAATTTTATTTGCGCTAGTGTAAATCTGGCTGTCGTTTACACCAATCAACGGCGTGAATTTCGATCCCTATCCAGGCTTAAGTATCGTTTACATCCACTTATCTTAACTTAACGTACGAAAAATTATACGTACGAAATTTACATTCACTTACGTTGGGGTGCTTGATATAATAATAATAATAATAATAGTATTTATTTGCCCAACAGAACCAATTACAGGACAAACTTAAAGGAAGTATGATATGCGCATTTTACAATGACACAATAAGAAATCCATATTAAATCTATCGCTTTTATTATGCAAATATGTTTATGTACACGCAAGTTGGATCAAGGTTCCATCATCCGTGTTAATAATCCACTAATCGAGCTAAAATTATTGCAAAACAACACAAAGATAACAAAGTTCAAGTCGCACGAGTTAATTTTTAGGTTATGTTACTGTCACCCGCTGTCACCATCATTTAAGTTGTCAAAATCGAGAGCTTGTGATTGGTGCACTTAGCGCACGGATTCTGTTGAAGTTGAGTGAACAAATCAATACGTTACGTTAAGTTTTTCTACGTTAAGTGAATGTAAACGGACACATATAATTCAATGGAGTTCAACTTTCTCTAATGTTTAAGTTTTCGTACGTTAAGTTAAGTTAAGTGGATGTAGACGAGGCTTTATACTGCAAAGTTTCGGCGGACAGAGTATAGTAGACATATTTATCGATTAAAGCTGCTTTTGGATATTGTACTCCGTTGACACTTACTTTTTATTGGGTGTAAAAAGTGTAACGGTGTACAATATCCAAACGCAGCTTATACTGACACTAGGTATTGTCAAAAAATTTGTTTGACATTACCTACTGTCATTAGAATCAAAAAGTCTGACAAATCCTGGCTACTAGTTTTAATGCAGTACGACCAGGGATGTTAAATTACGGTAATTAATTTTTTTCGTAAATTACCGTTGAAATTAAAATTATTAATATCAAATATTAAATTACTACGTAATTAAAAATTAAAAATGGTAAATTACGATGGCGTAAATTACCGGGTAATTAAAAATTCAAAATGGTAAATTACGCCTGTTTAAATTACCGGGTAATTAAAAATTCAAAATGGTAAATTACGCCTGTTTAAATTACTGGGTAATTAAATATTCAAAATGGTAAATTACGCTGGGTTAAATTACCGGGTAATTAAAAATTCAAAATATTAAATTACGCTAATTTAAATTACCGGGTAATTAAAAATTCCAAATGTTAAATTAAACAGATCACTGTAAGTTATGATTACTACTGATGTTAATAAAAATGTTTTTAAAACCTTAAATTATTATTTTGTGGATAACTAGCTATCTCTGATCTTTGGCTGATTTGATAGTACTAAAACCAAAGCAAAGACTACATAGAAATACTATTTTATATCACTACTACAAAAACAGGAAAATCAAACAGAATAATAGTAGTAGAAAATAAACAATTTAATTCTGTCCACATTCACAAAATAACTCCGGTTCACAGAGGGTTTTTTGTCATTTGTCATTTTTCTAACACTGGCATATTTATTAAAAAGTGAATTCTGACAATAAATGGCTTCTGATTTCTGAGCTGCATTATCGGATTTGTTGGATTTGTGGCCATTGGCGAAGGGGCTTTCCACTTCTCTATTCATTAACTACAAAATACTAGTTCTGTATTTTCTCAAGTAATGTCGGATTATTTGGAATAGTAAAAATATAATGCTTCAGTCCCTTAAGCATCATTGGATGTGTTAACTTTACCCATAGACCCATTTCCATTGGCTAAGTGACACCTTGAATAACATTGTCACGCACGAGTCCGACCATGCACCACGCGGATTGTTAGGTACTTCCCAGGCAAACGCAAACAACAGTGCACTTGTCGACTGCTTAGGAGGGGTGGGGTGCATTCATGCGTCTACTGATGGAAGATCTTTGAAATTAATTTATAAATTCCGGTAAATTACCGACGGTAATTAAAATTATCGGTAAATTACCAACGGTAATTTAAATTAACAGTAAATTACCATCGGTAATTTACGCCGTAAATTACGGTAATTAAAAATCGGTAAATTACCATTAATTACGGTAATTAATTCGGTAATTTACACGGTAAATTACGCTTTTACATCCCTGAGTACGACCGATCTCGATGAAATAGAATTTGCCCATGCAGCTAAACTATTGATTGTACCAAAAAATGTCATAGTCATAAATTATTCAGAATTTCCTCTACTTTAATTTATTATTGAAGTATTTCGACGAAATTCCAGAAATGGCGGTTTATTCGCAAAATCTTTCAAAAATGCTAAGACTAAACCTCCAGTTCCTTTGGACGCTTTTTAACAGAAAGCTTTTCAGCTCTTAGTTTGGCCATGAAACTTCTAAATATGAAGATTCGTCCCGATACCTACAATACTTCACATTATGGGTTTAACAATACGTTAATGCGCAGGAATAAAATGACCAGTAGGTACTTGTAGCTTGTGGTTTCGGTTATATTTAGGATATTATTTTTGCCCAAGCATTGAATGAGTTGTTTCCATTGTATTTACTTTTACTTTTTACTTTCGAATAAGAAAATTGAATCCCAAACCCATTCAACCTCAACAACATTTTGTCCACAAAATAAACATTCGCTTTTAACACTAGCACCATAAATCGCTAATAAAACAGCTTTTTACGACTTTCCAGCATGCAAATTTAATATATTCGACCATTATACAATACTGAACACACATCAATCACATCACTACACCAATACAAAGTAGACACCTGTACTATCGGCCGTGATCACATTACAAATGAACGAGTTCCCATTAAAAATTTAAATTATATCGACGAATCCGTAACTCTTTTGTATTCGAATTAGACCCGATTCGCCACAGACCATATCTCCGCGTCAAAATTAAAATCTCAACCTACGCAGTGGGAACGGTTGCGGAAAAAAATAGCGGCGCTTGAAGCTCGCGAATAAAATAACGATACCGTTACGCAATCGAAGAAGTTTCAGCCTACTCGATTCCTGCACACGTAAAAGTCGCACTGCTGCCTCTGCCAATCGTCTTGGGAGTTTTTTGAACCCGCAAACGTCCTACGCCGCTGACTGTTTATTGAATTTAACCCGAAGGAAGATGAAGAAGTCACTTCGTATTGCAAATTGCAATGTGAGGCATGGGCGCCGTCACATAGTGGACAGCGAGGAACATGACCCCGTCTGGATATGTATTTGAAAACAAAACATGAAAAAATACCGGAAATAAATGATAACTGATTTCGCTGACTATTACATTGGTGCTACTTTTTTTAATAACCATAAGATGCTTCACATATTGAAACTAATCTAAAAGATTAACCATCAATTTAAATCTGAATTCTTAAAACTAGGTACTTATCTCTAATAATTATTGGTATAATCTTGTTATCTCTAATAAGCTCCTATATTTCCTCCTATATTTACTTTGTCCTAAACAAGAAGCACTAAAAGACTTCACTCACTGTGCTCTGCTTTTTATACATTTCACTGATTCACTAGTTCGAAGGGTGTAGTTCTTTTTAGTTTTCTCAGTAGATTCTGGTTGTCCAGTAGCTGCAGAGCCTCTACGTTGACGTGATGGCTTAGGCGAGATACATGCTTATGATGGTGAATCTTTTTATTTCTTGGGTGAGTTGTGGGACACCAAGATCATGGTGGAGGTTACTGTTCCGTATGTACCAAGGAGCGTTAATCATATTCCTTAGTACTTTATTTTGGAAAGTCTGGATTACTTATATATTGGAGTTTTTCGCGAAACCCCAAAGTTGGATGGCGTATAACCAAATCGGTTTCAGTATTTGGTTGTAAGCTTGTAGTTTGTTCTGTACTGACAACGGAGAGTTTCTTCCCAGAACCCAGTAAAGTTCTCTGTATTTCAGGCCAAGCTCTACTCTTTTCTTCTTAACGTGTTCTTTCCACCTTAATTTTGTATCCAGAGTCATACCCAAATACTTTGCAGTGTTCGCATATGGAACTATGGCGTCGTTAATCTTGACAAGAGGTATGTCCTCGATTTTTTTGTTTGTAAAGTTAATGTGGACAGATTTCAGTTCGTTGAGGTTGGTCTTCCATTTTTGGTCCATTTATATATTTTATTACTAGCTTGTTGAAGATTCCTAGCAGATTCTCCAATAGTTGATCCCATTGCCCTTAGAGCCGTGTCATCTACAAATGTGGTGACTGTTGCATTTTCCAGCTGTGGTAGGTCACTTGTATATAGTAGATGGACAATTGGTCTCAATACACTACCCTAGGGCACCCCAGCTTTTACTTCTTTTAGTTCCGAGTATTCATCGATCTGTTTTATTCTGAATAGTCTATCAGATATATAGGATGTTAGCAGCTCGACGTATTGTAAAGGTAGCATACTCTTTAGTTTGTGCATCAATCCTTCGTGCCAAACCCTATCGAAAGCTTGTGTCACATCAAGAAAGATTGTTGAGCAAATAAGCTTTTCTTCTAATGCTTTCTCTATGATATCTGTTATTCTATGGACTTGATCTATAGTGGAATGCTTTTCTCTAAAACCAACCAAGCGATTAGGAATTATTATTGGTGCTACTGACACTGATATTACTTGTAAAGGACGAAAGAAACATGGAAGGACATTTATTTACTGCATGGAATATAAAAGCAAAAGAAAAATCCCTCGCCTAAGAGTTTCAAAAAAGATTGGTAAAAATGTAAAAAGCCCGATTTTGGCAATATTTACAGATTTATGCCAGCTGAACCCAACGTCCATGACACCTCAAAGATGTCTCGTAGTATGCCTTAAAGTTTGTACTTTATCAAAAATCCTTGACGTCTATTCGCTTTTCATTCTCAATATCAAACGTTAATATTCCCTAATTTTTAACTGTCTTTTTCTCGAATATTTTCTGCTATAACACACAATTGTATTTTACCACGAAGACAATTGAAAGATGGTCAAGAATCAGTTATAAAATAGGGAGTTGCTATTTTAAAAAGATTTAATGACGTCCCCACCGGTTGTGACGTCGTATGTCAGAACTATTTGAAGGAAAATGACACCAACTACTACCTGGATACTTCACACTTTTTGGCGCATTTGGCACTGTTTTTCTCATTAACATCGTGCTAATTCACTCGCTAATCATTTTTAATGGAATATTTGTGTTTGTTACAGAATTCCGTAAAACCTAACTGTTACTTTATTAACTAAGAATTAGCTATTTCCTCATAATTGAAAAACGTAAACGTCAATAATACGATACATGAAGCAAGAATTTGAGGAGATAATTAGCACAGGGAAATATAATTGAATATTTACATGGTATTTTGTATAATTGGAACATGTATATACTTAGACCTATCTTTTGTGTTAAAGTTATGGAGAATTTCTCTATTGTCTACTTCATATTTATTTTTCACAAATGTTTGCGATCAAAATAATTATAAAAACAACAATTTGAAATGATTGGTATAGGTCTCATCAATTTTAATCAAAATTTAAAGTTTATGTGTAAGTTTATTTCTAAAAATAGGAATATGAGAGTATATCTACAATAATTATTACATACACTTATATAGAAAAGTTGTAAACATGTGAAAACATCTGATGATGTCAGATGCACTTTTCTTTTGGTATGATCTTTAATATGCTTCCATACGATTCAAACTTGATAGACCTAATTTTGTATATTTATATGAATCATCATCAATGGTAAATAATAATGAGTAAATCACTGTCGTGTTTAGTTATTCCATGATATTAATTAATGCAGTATCTGTATAAAATCTACAGAAAAATGTCCACTTTGTATAGAAAAACAAATTTGTGACAGCACTTCTGAAAATAGTGTGCAACCAAATGATCGGAAATTAGCTTACAAAGAGCAATTTATTATAAATGGCAGCTACTAAAACTTGTTCCGGCCTAAAACAGAACGTCCTAGCAGAAAAGGTTTCAGATAATATCGTATTTTTTTTTGTTTTTTGGAATGCGTTGTTTTAATCGCTTTGCATAAGAGTTTGGAAACCACTTATTAACAAAAACCAGTGATAGCAAATGTTAAGTTTTAACATATAGTACGCATGCCGAAACAAGTGCAAAATGCCAATTGAACGTCTTATTTTAGGGCGGCAGAATCTATTTATCTAAAGTAAGGTGACCAGACGTCCCGCTTTTTTAGGAAATATATTTTTGTTGCAGAATTTTTAGAGAATTACTAAGAAAAATAAACTATATTTGGTTATTTGGTTCAAACAGTTTTTTTTTAAATCGTTCGTTGAACGGCTGTACAATTTTTGTATTTTTAAAACAACATTTTAGGGTCTCCACCGGTTTTTACAATTAATATTTTTTACAAAGAAAAATTAATAGCTCATTTTAGATAATATGTACCCCACTAAATATAAACTTAATACTCATTATTGTCAACAACAAGACTCTCAGCCAAATAACTACAAATCAGTTCTTTCTGTCATTTGCATTAAAAATTGCTGATTATTATTAACGATTTTAACTAGTCTTATTAAATTCAAATTTTTATTGGACTCGGTATCACCTGCCATTTAGTCGTAAAATAAGAATACATATACAGAATGTTAAAACAAAACACAGAATCTTAGCAATACACCAAATTATAGGTAAAGAATATACAATATGTTATTCTGTCTAATGGTGGATATTTCATATTTTTGTACGATTTTGAAAAATTGTAATCGTAAACTGTAATCGGTCAAACGAATTTATGGATTTTTTTTTGCGATGGCATTCTTTTACGAAAATCACAGAACTGAATGATAGTAGGTAGTGTAAAACGCTGATGTTTTGACAATACCTACTGTCAATAGAATCAAAATATCTGTCAAATCCTGGCTAACTAGTTTTATTTTAATGCAGACACGACCGTTCTCGAACAAATAGAATCTCATGCAGCAAAACTATTAATTTTATATATAGTATGATAAAGTCATGTGCCTGGCCACATCAGATTTTTTTAATTAAACCTTTTGGCTTGTTGAGGTAAATAAGCCGATGTAAGCTGCATGGTTCTTTTGGAGAGGAATAGACTCCCTGTGCTTTGCGCTGTCTTACAGCTTTTCAGTCAAACCTGTGATCGTATCTACATTTATTCTAAACTCAATAATTTTTAATTTTACTACGGTTCCTCGAAATTATTGAAGTTTGGAAGTATTAGAACACTTTCTGATATAATGCTCTTATAACAAATATCTCGCTTTTCAATAACATGTGGTGCCTTGCCCTTTCACCTAACAAAATATTTTTTGGGACACAAATCTGACAAGAATTCTGTTTGGGACTAGTAAATAAGTCACAAAAAGTAGGCAAATGGTTTCCAACTTCAAGTATATCGAAGTATCAAAGCCAGCAAAGTAAAATTAAGTGTCAACAAATATTATTCTTCGTCAACAGTAAATTACAACAAATTTCTGGTCATTTATTCATCATAAAACATCATCTGGTCGCTATGTTTAAAGTCGATTAATCGACATTAAACTCTGCAAAGAAATATTTTACCACATAAGCTTTTTCTTTGTCGCTTTTTCATCCATTATCCTCCAGATAAGGAATGAAACCACACTAAGCGTTATAGAAATTTTTTCTATATTTTCTTTTTTATTCTCTTTTCTTTCTCTTCATTCTATTGTGTGTTTTAACTACTCCGGTATTTTTTTCAATTGCTCCTGTTCTTGGATACCTCTATTTCAAGATTTCCAATATTGTGTGGACTTGGTCTTTCCAACCCAATTTTATACCACCTTTAAATGAAAACAGAGTTTAAATTAATTCTATAAAGGCACCTCGTCCCCCTTGGATTTATTTTTAACGACGCCCATGGAAGAAATCGCTTCTTCTTGCAATGCAGAGGAATAATGGTGCGCTGATGCTAAATGGTATTGTGCAACTAGAGGAAAAGCGGAAGGATTATGTAATGTAGGTAGAGGTAATCCACGCTCAGCCGTCATGCTCATATCGAGGCAGGTGTTCTTGAAGGAACGAAAAATTAATGCCAACGAACCGGCGATAGATTATTGCGATTATCTAAGTAATCGGCGATAGAACTGTAATTGTTTACGACTTCTGAAGACGTACTATTAATCAAACTGATGTCGCTGTAATTGAGAATGTCGGTGGAATTTGCAAGAGCGAATGAATCGGAGAAAACTGTTACTCATCTCATATTTCATTTTATAATAATAAATTAAATTAAATTTTATGTTTCATCCTAGGTCTGATGTCTGCAGGCTATACCTGCATCGCCAAGATGGAGGTCGTGGCTTGCAGCAAATGGAAAATATTTATGATTTGGAAATGTTAAATTTAGGAAATTTTGTAAAGGCCAACAAGGAAGATAAAGTCATTAAACAATTAATTAAAATACTTAGTAATCATAAACTTATTTTAGATGGAAGAACTAGATAATAGAAATAAAATTTTAGTGGAGAATTTAAAGCGAGAGATTAGAGATTAAGAATGAATCGGAAAATGCGAGAGGGTTATGTTAGTAAGCCAATGCATGGTCAATTCTTAAGAGTTGTAGAGGGTGATGCTTTTGAACATTAAGGCTGAAACGGAATCCTCTATCATCAGGCAGTACGTACCTGATACCATGAGCAGAAGATTCTGGGAGTTGCTCATGATGGGAGTTGTAGACTGTGTCATCAGGCTCCGGAACATGTCTATCATTTATTGTCGACATGTCAAGTCTTAGCTGAGTCGAATTACATTGCTAGGCTAGATAGAATGGGAACATACATACATTACAATTTATGTTTCCAACTAGGGTTAGTAATGGATGTGTCTCGGTGGTATGACCACATTCCATCTCCTGTTGTGAGTAACGATCATATCATGGTATTATGGAACATGTCTATCGCTACTGATGCTTGATGCTAATAAGCCAGATATCGTGGTAAAGGATTTCCAGAGGAAGGTGTGCACTCTAATAGAGATTTTGGTACCTGCTGATGCGAATATAGTCAGGAAGGAGCTTGAAAATCAACTTAAATATGAGGATCTTTTAAAAGAAGTTGAACGTATGTGGGAATGAAAGTAAACAATTGTTCCGGTGATAGTAGGTTCATTGGGAGCAGTTACTCTAAATTATAGTAAACATATGAAGGAGTTGCCGTTCAAAATTTCGTCTGAGAAAATCAAGAAATTGCGGCTTTGGGAAGCGCGAATATTTTCAGGAGAGTTTTATCATAAAGGATCCTAAATTTACTGCTTATAAATAATATTTCATCGTTACCTTCCTTTGTCTATGTATATTAATAAATAATGTCTTCATGTGATTTTACTGACCTATCCACAACGCTGCACGGGGTTTCCACATTTTTCCTTTGCTTTGCAAACTAGTGTTGCAAAGCATAAATGGCGTTGTTTTTCAAAATTGGGTTGAGCTGTGGTGATACCCGCAAAGGGGGTACCCTAGGCTTCGGCGAGGCTCGGTACTACCAATTTGCCCTGATGATATTCATTACTTTTCAAAATCTATTAATTTGATCTATTAATTGAATTTAGTATAATTTTTGTATTTATATGTTGTATATAAATTATTTTATCTAGGTTTAAAATATTTCGTGAGATGTATATCAGAGAGTTCCAATAAATAATAATAATAATAATTTATTTTAGGCGCCAATTCTTGTAGAAAAATATAAATTAAATGCCGTGAGTGAGCTCAACGAGATATTTGAAGGTTGGATGTTTTTGTAAGGTTTGAGGTTTTATTTCGTTTCCCTTACAAAAATCACTTCTTGGAACTAAGTTTAACTAAAGGAAGACCAATTTTCTTTAGGGTATTCTGTTTTTACTTTATCATACGCAGTATGTAAAGTATTGTAATCATGCCAAAAAAAATTTTTGAGATTTTAGCGGAAATATGTCTTTTTGGGTCCCCTGAACATTTTTGACCAAGGTACAAAAAAATGTCTGTGTGTGTGTGTGTGTGTGTGTGTGTGTGTGTGTGTGTGTGTGTGTGTGTGTGTGTGTGTGTGTGTGTGTGTGTGTGTGTGTGTGTGTGTGTGTGTGTGTGTGTATGTGTGTGTGTGTGTACCCGTTTTTGTGGAGACGATTCCGGAGAAACTAGTAATGGTATCGGGACGAAACTTCATATTTAGAAGTTTTATAACCAAACTTAGAGCTGAAAAGCTTTCTGTTGAAAAGGGTCCAAAGGAACTGGTGGTTTACTCATAGCATTTTTCGAAGATTTTGCAAATGCGCCGCTATTTGTGTAATGTCGTCAAAATAGTTAAATAATAAATTAAAGGAGAGGAAATTTTCCATAATTTATGTATATGACATTCTTTGGTAGAATTTATAGTTTAGCCGCATGAGCAAATTCTATTTCATCGAGATCGGGCGTACTGCTTTAAAACTAGTAGCCAGGATATGTCAGATTATTTTGATTCTAATGACAGTAGCTAGTGTCAAACGCTAATGTCTTGAAAATGCTACTGTCAATATAGGCTGCGTTCGGATATTGAACACCGTTACAGTTTTTACACCCAATAACACGTAAGTGTCATTTGGACGGTGTACCCGCTGTCAACGGAGTACAATATCCGAACGCAGCTTTAATCGAGATATTTGTCTAGTTCTACTAGTTTTATTTTAATGCAGACATAGCCGATCTCGATCAAATAGAATCTCATGCAGCTAAACTATTAATTTTATATATAGTATGATAAAGTCATGTGCCTGGCCACATCAGATTTTTTTTTTATAAATTACGTTATTTTATTATTTAAGGTTTTAAGAACATACATACAGGATATCCCAAAACTCAACGTCATGCCTTTTATGAATTTTCTAAAAATCGTCACCTTAGATCAGTTTTTCGAGCGGCACATTCAATTTCAATTTCAACAATTTATGCTGAAATATAAAAGCTTCTCAAATGTCAGATATCGGTTCATTTTAGAGCATCTGTGAAACTAAAAAATCTGAAATTTAAAAACAGGCATTTGAATCAAACTAAAGACCTAAAAGTTACTTTTTTAATTAATATTTTGACGTCACAAGCTATCAACTTGACTTTTTTAACGGAATTAAAAAATATAGAAAATACGGAAAATATTCCTAAATAATTTCTAGAATAGTAAACAGAACTAAAAAGAATGACCCTAAAGTAGTTTTTATTGCATTAAAAGTACAAAAAAAAAACGTAAAAGTTCTAAGGATTTTTCTCTGGTATTACTTATTCACAGAACCTAAAAAGCAATATACCAAATTTAAGGTAAAGAATATATAATTTTTTATCTCAAAGTGGGTTTTCTATTTGTCGGCTTTTAAAAATTTGTAAAACCATCTGACAAATGAATTCGATGTTGTTATTTTTTTTATTGAAAACACTGGGTATAGTTATTGTTGTGACTACTACTAACATTAGTACATTATCATAATTTGTTGTTAATAACAATGTTGACTTCAGATAAAACGATAAAAGCAAATGATTTAAATTGATATAAAATATTCAAATTTCGTATCTGAGTATTCAATTCAATTTAAAACAACTGGTCCCCATCACCCTGTATGTTAAATCAACAAGTCGACTATATTGTGACGTTGTTAGTTGGTATATCCAAAACTCTTGATAAAAAATGATTTTTTTCTCAAAAAATTATTAATTTCATCCATTAACAAATAATTAAATTTGTGCCAAATTTTTTGAGACATTCGTTATGTGTTTGTAAGCTTCGCAGCTATGCCAAACTCTAGTTATGACTAAGAAGTTACATGTTGATACTTTTTAATAGAAAGTTAAATCAAAGAAAAGTTTAATTTGCCACGTTTCCAGTGGTAAGTTAAGCAATTTTTTTATAGAATCGGCCCAATTGACGCTTCTCTGAATTTTGTCAAAATCGTTACCTTAGATCAGTTTTTCAAGTGGCACAGATTCAAAATTCCATTTTCTAAGATACATACTAATTGGGACGCAACCATAAACAGCGCTGCTATTGACCACCATCCAAAATAAATGTAATGCGCCATTGCCGCCATTTGACAATGCTGATGCCGAGAAAACTAAACGAATTCATAACAAACCATTTGTCCAAAATGTCGAATTTTGTAAAGTCAATTTACAATGATTTGTCATGTAGAGAGTTGCTAAAATAAAGCTTATGTGGCGACACTCAAAACAACAACAAAATCTTCAATTCTAGGGTCTGGTTTTTGCGCCCAAACATGTTTCAAAATGTAAATACCTTAAATACTTACTCGATTTGCCACCGAAATGTAAGTAAATAAATATACCCAGTTCATTGCATAATGTGGCCAATACCAATAGGCAATAGTAATATTTGCTTAAAAAGCAGGAGTCTCGGCTACAGTCTAAAATAGATCAATTGGCCACTCAATCTTATGTCATCATAATCGTAAATGTTGAAACAATACAAGTATACTCATTGTCCCAAACAATTTTGTTTACGACTGAATAATAACAATTAAGTTTTTACAATTAAGTGATTTCTTCCTGATCAATGGTTTGTTATTTGTAAGCGATATGAGGTGGTTTATTTTAGCTTTTGTGCTCCTGGTGGCATGCTTTACTTTGACAGTTCAAAGACCACCGGTAGCTGATTACAGTGATCCCCGTGGATGTATAGATACTATAGATGACGGTAAATGTCAAGCAGGTTGCAAGAACAAGGCAGGGTTTGCAGATGGTTTCTGCAAACGTACAGTCTGTTTTTGCATCAGGGTAGAAGATCTAGTACGACAATCGTGATCAGAGCCCAGCTTTATTATAGATGTAGCAATTGTATTTCTTTATTATAAAAAATAACCAAACCACAATACTAGACTAAGAAATAGGTAGGAAAAATGTCCTAATAACAACTAAAGTAGGTAACAGTTCCTGTTTTTGCAGACTACAACACTCTTTAATTATAGTAGCACCAGTTTTCGTCCGCCGTACATTGCCAGGCACGTAAAGCTCCCAGCAACCTGTCGTACACATTTGGTTATCGGTTTGATAATACAACAATGAGTGGGAGTGAAGAATACCTAATATTAAAACAATACACTTATTAAACAGCTTTACATAGAAATTTATTTAACGACTACGTTCAATTGTTTTCACAGTGACGTGTTAAGTAATAATTTAGTTGCGTATAGTCAGTTGCTGGTTAAGTTTCTGTATTTGTTATATTCGTCACTGATATGAAGTGGTTTAATTTCTATTTCGTATTTCTGGTGACGTGCTTCTTTACTTTTGGAGTAGAAGCGTGGAACTTCTATAGTGTGGACCCGAGAACCTGTGTTGATGACAGGGTATGCAAGGGAACGTGCCAGGACAAGGAACATAATGATGGGTATTGTAAGGACGAAGTTTGTTATTGCCTGATCACGGACGAGTAGTGAAACCACTTTTCTGCCGTCAGTTATAATAAAATAGTAAATATGTAGAATCATACATATTCTTATAAATGTGTAGAATTGTATTTCTTCTCAAAATAAATATTAAACGCCGAGCGTTATTTATTGTAATTTATAAATACAAATTTTTAGGTGGACCCTTTGTTGCTTCGAAAGTTGGTGCGCGAAAAACAAGAAATTGTTAAATTTACTACTACTGAAGTCTAAACTGCAAAACAACTTAAATTTAAATCGAAAATTTCGTAGGGAACAAATGTTTAAAATGTAATTTAACGTCAAATATAAAATTAGAATTTTGCATCTCAAATCACTGACATCGGTACAGTTCAGGGCAAATTTGTAAAATGTCACGTCCATAATTAAACATCTCAAAAAATTAATTAATTGAAAAAAAATAGAAAAATAGAAATTATTTTGTTTTAATTTACATTTTGCAGTTGTCATAATATGTTAATATGTATGATGGTATATATTCAAAACGCTTTATAAAGAATGACTTTTTGTACAGAAATGAAAATTTTCGTCCATTTAAAATAATTATATTTATGCCAAAACTTTTGAGACATACCTACGTTATGTGTATCGTACGGTTTGTAGCTATTTGTAGCCAAATTATACATATTAATTAAATAAAGGTTTTAGTACGTTTAACTTTTATTCAAACAACAATACGAACTGGTGGACATTACAAAGTCAATTTGAATATTATAAATATCCCATTCCTAGCACATTACACACACATACATATATATACATGTATAATACAAACAATACAGACATTAAAAACCGGTGATAAAATTTTACAGTGCGACAAACAAAGTTATTTTTTATTTGCGTATAAAAAAATTTCGCGGAGTTTAATTTTATTTATAAGCGATATGAAATGGTTTATTTTTCCTTTGACATTTCTGGTGACATGCATTTTCACTTTGATAGTAGAAGCGGCAAACTACCAACGGTCCATGACATTTGTTAGTGTAAACAAAAGCTGTAAAGATGAAATGTCGTGCATTACACTCTGCAGGAACAAGAAAGGATATAATGATGGTGTATGTGTTGGGTTTGCTTGTGCATGCACCAAGGAAGAATAGTGGTGCCATCTATGTTTAGATATATATTATGTGGAAATTGTATTTTCCGCGTTTGTGAATATTTTTTAACCACAAAGCCATCTCGTGCCAATTGAAATATAAGATACTTTTAAACTTTTACTATTATTTACTACGTCAAATCTTCCGACAAAAAATCAAAACATCATCAACGATCATATTTTTCTCATTTTTGTAATCACAATATTGTTTATCATCATAATAATTGTGAAGAGCCGCACTTACGTTTACATAGCAACCATTTTATATATTAGATAACACATAAATCATAAAACAAGCTGATGCGCTTTTGCAAAATTGATCATGATAATACTTAAGCAAATAAATTAATTCTAGATCAAATTGAACACGCTGCTTTGATTTTGATGCCTAGGAAGTCAATACAGAAATACAAGATTACAGTCAACTGTTTACTGACAATTTAAACTGACATTTGTCCACCTGTGTTGTGCGTTTGTTTTTTTATTGTTACTGGGAAATACTATGTGCTAAAAGCATTAAAGGTGATGTAGTCGTGCCAGCAAAACACCGATACGCTTCATCAGTACAGAAAGTATACAGGGTCTCCCACGACGATCTGCCATTAGAGCTGTTGGTTACTTCCGGTTACACCGGAAATGATGTCAACTTTTATACTTCAAATGGAACACCCTGTATTTTATCGCATTTTTGAAATCTTCATTAAATGTTATATCAATTTTATGTTACATTCCCTATACCTAACATTTGTCATTTTTGAGATATTCATTTTTTTTTTTCATTAAAAAATGACAGCTGCACGGTTACTTTCAATTACTTATAAATTATCCTGTGTGACCGTTGGAAAAAAGTTGTCCGGCAAAATTGTTGGGAAGGTAACATATTATCGATACATCGATAGAATTCTTTTAGTTATACAAGGTGTGCAAATTATAAGGTCAAAGTTGAATTGGACAAAAGTACTAAAAGGGATTTTTTTTTAAATGGCAACCCTAACATATAAATACATTTCTCAATTCTATGGAAAATTTTAGATCAACTTTGTGTACATGTACAATGGTCCTATACCTAAAATGTACTTGTACCTACTCCTCTATCCTGAAGACATTGGTCACCCCCTTTATGGTCTCCATTTGAGTGTTTTTCCATTGAGTATCCACCTTGCTCCTTGGCTATACCGTACTGATGAGGACTAATAGTCCGAAACACGTGTCTACGGTTGCTTCGTCGTATGACGGAATTGCCCGACAAATTACCTTTCTCTTCGAATATCTAACCGTCGATTAACCAGTTTTCCTTGGTATTTCCATGGGCTATGGTGTACCTGGGGTGTACCAGTCACCTCCGGCGCGACATCACTTCTTGTCTTCGTATCTTGAAGATGTAGGGACTGAAGCACCAAATTGGCGACATTGGTCACCCCCTTTATGGTCTCTATTTAAGTGTTTTTCCATTGAGTGTCCATCTTGCTCCTTGGATATACCGTACTGATGAGGACTAATAGTCCGAAACACGGTTGCTTCTTTGTATGACGGAATTGCCCCACAAATTACCTTTCTCCTTGTACCTACTGACATCGATTTTTAAACATTACAGTAGAAATTGCAAACATTGCCAAATCTAGATTGCTTTTGAAAACAAGTGAACAATTTGGAATAAACAGACCTTTATTCAACAGACCTTTATTCAACAAGTTTTATTATGTCATATTTCATTATAATTAATTTAGAATTTATAAAATTATAAGCCTACAATAAAACACAATATTAAAAGTAAAACAAAATCGTACAGTAAATAAAAAAAACTGCTTAATTCTATTTCAGTAACTGTTCAAAAACGTTGCCGTTTTCCGCTAAACATGTTTCAATTCTTTTTAACATATTATTGTTGGTGGCGTCCCTGATAGAGTTAGCACATAACCCATTGAAAGCAGCTCGAACTCTGTCTTTCATGTTCTCCTTATCAATCATTTGGTTCTCCAAATACTTCTAATGGCAGCTCGTCGTGGGAGACCCTGTATATAAATTAACTTTTGTTAATTTATTGTGCTTTGGTGCATGGCTAAGGTGATCAGACAGCTTCTGACAGTCTCGACTTTTCACATTTTGGCCCGATTCCCGCGGAATTTTAAAAATATCCACCTTTTTGAGAAATGTTACTATATATGTTAGGTTGGTTCTTATTTGGTCCAAACATTCTTCTTCGAATTGTTTGGTGAAAGACAAAATTAATTCAATAATTATATTTCCGCTATCGTATACAAATTAGTTATTTTTTTTTACAAAGAAATATATTACTATTAGGTAACTTACATATCGCAATAATTATAAACTTATGAGTATATAAACTTATCAGTATTCAGTTAGCTCTGAAGAAGCGAGCAACATGGTTCGCGAAACGTCAGCATTTACAAATCTTGACACACGGCATAACCCGGAAGGAATTTATTTTCTAAATACAATAAATATTTTTTTCGATATTTATTCAAATCCTGGAACTTTTAATTTTACGATGGTTTTAATGACTTCCGCCCGCTTTTGGCCCGTTTGCCTCAATCGAATTCAGCCAATACGAGCGAACGTCGAGAACAATGAAAAAACAGTAATGACGTGTATTGACTGTGTTGCTGGAATCCTATACTTTTTTATGTGTTTGCGATAAAAACGCGTGTATTAGCTTACTATTATAATATTGCCAATGTCACAGCTATTAAACAACATTTAATTATAGCAATTCCGCATAAACCCAAATAAAAAAAAATCTACGCGTTGAATACAAGGCAAACAAATTATCCAAAACGGCTAGAAGGGAAAATATTTATTCATTGGATTATGGGGACGAATTTGCAGAACAACATCTTAAAATACTTTTTCCTAAGCACGCTTCTTCACACTCGGGTGCTAAACGGATTATACAGTAATTGTATTAGTGGAGGAGTGTGTGTCAGTTTGCGCTAGAATTAGCACTATTAAATGCACGATTCAGAAGATAATGTTAAAAAACTTATACAAACATGGGTTATTTGCAATTTTGGCTGTATAGAAGACGTTGGTCTGGAGAAAACACTTGTTTTTGTATAATACGTACGTATGGTTGTTGTTTGTCTTATAAGGTTACGGGCATGGGTTGCGAAATATTGGAAAATATTGAAAAAGATTGTCTTCAGGTTTGTATAGCGAAGCTTACAATGTTTACAAAGATCATGATACTATTAAAAGAAATTCTACAAAAAGCAATGTCAGTATAAATAAAATAATACATATTATTTTATTATTAGTACTATATGTCAGTATTATTTACTGATCAAGTAGGTTTTGTTGATATTATGTACTAGTACTAGTACTAGTACTGCATAGCAACAAGATATTAATACGAATTTGTACAGAGTATCACAATGCCTGAACTTATTAAATTTTCAACTGGAAACGGCACGTACTACTTCTCGGTTTTGTTAAAACAGTTCTTTACATCGTTAGCATTTACTTGGAGATTGGATCATACTTTTTGTTTGGATATATTTAATCAAAATTGCCTATCCTTTCTATTTCCTTTTAATTTAATGTAAGAAATTGAATTGCATAGAAAATTGACATAGAAGCTTGTCAACGTTATTTGCGCATTTTTTCGGAGCTGGAATCAACGTTTTCTTTTTGTATGACTTCAAACCAAGACATTTTTTTTTATCTTTATATGGCGAGCAATTCCAATATCAACTTGAATCGGAACCAAATAAATTGTAATGAAAAAGGATACGCAGGTGAACAAGTTGTTTATACAAAGTGTTTCAGAAATATCGGCTAACCTTGAAGGAGCATATGCCTAAGGACGTAATAAACATGTTTTGTCAAATAACGTATAGTCTAACTTAACGCATTCTTGCGAAAATTAATAAAGAAAGACGTAGTCCGTCCCTGGTCAGCGGTCGAAAATCGACAATACTCCACTACAGTTTTGTTGCAACTGGTGACAAATCAACGCCACCGGGAACATATCGGTCTCCCTCCACTCCGGCCTTTCTCGGTGAGCGTGACAATGACCTATATTCGCCAGGTTGATATGTACGTGCACAAGCGTAGTCAGCTGTTTGTTGGTTTATCGATAATAAAAATCATTTGGATTGTGGAATCTTCATGAGGGTGTAGTTGTGTAGTACTAGAGACGGATGAATGCGGCGACATAACTTTGATCGGCCGCGACGCGTACTAGCTGTGTTGAGTCTGTTTTGTTTGACGGATATCGCTTAGTAATAAGCAATGATTTACAATGTTTGTAAATCAGCATCACATTTCTGTTATAAGGTACGTACTAGTCTCTCTAATTTTCAATTGATAAATGTTTGTACGGACGTTTGCAACTGTATTCGGGTCATGCGCGATCGGCTACTTACCAGGGCCGGCCTAAGACGAATTCTTCAATACAATTTTGCTAGTGCTTAAAAATTTGAATAGACTATAGGTTATTTGACCAAAATTGCTTCTCCGTCCTTGGTGAATATGCTCCTTCAAGGTTAGCTGTTATTTCTAAACACCCTGCATATAAATAACATCCGGAATTCTTCTTGTTCAAAATTTATATTTTCTCACGTAGTTACATGTTTCGCCAGTTACGTCATCATCAGACTACAGGTCGGTAAATCCTACTTAAAAACAAACAAATTCGCAAATCGTGGTGGCATAATAATCTTCAAACATCTAAAAATATAAGAAAACGTTGTACATAACAACAATTAACGTAAGGAAACTAAATTAGTGGTAAGTCTACGAAAATCTGCAAAACTAATCGAAAACGACTCCCAAGCAACAGACTGAGTGAATATAAAAACAAATGATTCATATACAAATACACGTTGTTTTTGCCTACATTGTATATGTACATCAATATTTATATATGACTTATTCCTTGTGAAAAACTTTTTGCAGAGCTTGCAAATGATTGAAATATTTGACGACAAAAATATTTAGGGGTCACTACCGGCTGTCAA
Organism: Aphodius sticticus; assembly: GCA_963966075.1. NCBI lineage: Eukaryota > Metazoa > Arthropoda > Insecta > Coleoptera > Scarabaeidae > Aphodius > Aphodius sticticus. The sequence goes on along the minus strand of OZ014508.1, from coordinate 14,759,839 downwards.
AGTTTGTTGTTTATATTTTTCATTATGACAATAATCCTGGCATGGAAATATAGGTATTGTCGTAAAAATATAAATAAAATGTTTTTTGATTATTTTTAAAACACAAATTTAATTAATTTTTCTTAAGAGGGGCGTTTATCCATATACCACTTACATGCAAAACACGGGCGCATAAAAAGCAGATCGGAGTCGAAACTACTGCACTGATGTGTAAAAGTAAGGTACTGTTGGAATGTGTAAGCATTCCAGGAGAAAACAGGAGAAAACTTATGAGAGATATTTTAAGACATAGCTCTTTAAAATTGAGCCAGCCGTTGTCAAGTTGATCTGCTTTTTATGCAATTGTGTCGAATTACTACGAACTGTCACCGCGGAGCTCTGTAAATAAGGTTTCTGTAATACAGTCCACAGACCGATACAAGTGAGAAGAGCACCAACAGCTCAGGTCAATAATAACTTACAGTTGACAACATCTACAGTAGCTGCCTATTGGCAAAGGACAGAAATCGGCTGAACAAATTTAGTAAGTATGTTTGTTTATACACAAGGACTTGAGTACAACGGTTCACCGTTAGATGGAACCACATCCTGGTCGTACTACAGACTCAAGGCCGACATCGATCTCACCAGCATAAACGCCCCTCTTAACTTGAACAGCCAGTAGAGAGACCCCTTAATATTGTTTTTAATTATTAAAACAATGCTGTAATTACTTTTTTGGTCATATAACAATTTTCATTTAAATAAATACCACCTTTATCACCATCGATTGTCTCACACTAAACCTTTTAACTTTAGAATTGATTATGTTTCAGCCGTCGCGTCAGTGTTATTTGACAATATTAATTTGTATAGATCATAACTGTAGAAATATTTGAAATTTTATGGTAGGTAATATTTTAATTTTTAGTGTCACAGTAATAATTATGTCTGTGAAATATTATATAATTGTTATAGCCAATCACCAACCGCTGAGCATAAGTTATGATTATTGTCCCATAAATTCATAGATGTTATCAGTTGAATATTTTGCAAATTACTATAATCTGTTCCACAACAAGTGTTATTTTAGTACTTTAAATACTTGAAGTTACGGCTTAAGCAATACTTAAATAAAACAAAGCGTTTCCAATAACCTTGTACAGCAAATACGTACTTATTGTTTACTGTTTTAATTTAAATTTGATGTATGATGTAACAATGATTTTAAAGTGTGGAGTTAGTATCGTGTAAAATACCCATTGAGTCATTAGAAGTCGTCAAGTATGCTTAGGGAATTAATGATGTATTAATGACAATATCATACTATAACAGTGCGTGTATAATGATAATAAAAATAATGTCGTAACTCGTAACATTGGCTAGTCGCTAATCGATTTAAGCGTTTCGCAATAAATTGGTATCAGCGGAAATTGAATTTTTACACCACGCAACATAGCGACCTACAATACCTACCTGGACATTTCTATTATAGCAGTTGACATTTTAATCAATAGTTATGTGCTCTATTGGGTTGGGTTTATGTTTAATTGTAAGCAATTAAATTAAAACTTCTTTTTAACATTAAATTATATAAAACCATGGGCGTATCCAGCTCAAATCGGAAGGGGGGGGGGCAGTTTTATAAATTTAATTTGCTGTATGGGGGAAAGGTGTTCATTAGGGTGATTAAGAAATGCAAATAAAAAAATTTGTAATAATACAAACCAGATCGTTCCCTAATCCAAAAAAAGTGGACACGTATTTTCTTGTTGTTGAAATTTTGAATTTTAATAGTGCCTGTCGAGGCCTTAAATTTACAGGGGAAAATGCATGAGAAGACATTTATTTTTTACTATTTTTCGTATAACTGTATAAACTTAAGATTACTTAAGGACTTGTAGAGGACTTTCCAGGGAAGAATTTGACCTATTAGACATGGATATACATGGATGAGACGCACTTAGCCCACCCCCACAGTACCCTGAAAACTACCCTAATGAAAAAATTTACTTTTTTCTGAAAATTGAACTTTTTAATCATTTCAGTCTCTTTTTTCTCATAGAAAGCATTACTATAAGTATAGTGGAATGTTTTTAAACATTTGTCAGTTAATTTCGATTTGTTTAAACAAATTCTATTTGTTTAAATAATTTGTTTTTCTTGAAAAGCCGTTCGAGTTTTCTGAGTTCGAAATGGCAAATTAATATCTTAGAGTGACATTATTCATTAAAAAATTCTTCCTATTGTTTAAACAATCAATTATTATTCATTTTCAACTTTTTTTCTAAATCTGGTAGAAAATCTCAACCTTTTTGTTAAAAGTACTAGATATCCCAAGTGATATCATTTATATTTTGGGATGATTTCCATTGTTTAAATAATAAAATATCATTCGTTTTAATATCATTTTCTTATTCAAAAAAATTGAATTGATTAAACTCCTTTTTTCGGGAAATTGTGAGTTACATTTCTTTTCAAAATATTAAATTTCCTAAAGTCAACAAATTCCATTAATCACATTTCTTTCTCCATTTCTCATTCAGATTTCCTACCATTCTGTGTCGCAAGATAATATTAAATTGTTGCTGTCTGGAAACTGTTCCACTGTACTCTAATTTGATGAAATATTGAAACCGAATAATATTTTATTATTTAAACAATGGAAATCATGGTGTCACTTTAGAATAACAGTTGGCCAGATCGATCAAAAAAAAAATAATTTTAGGTGGCTTGCAAAAAAATTGTGTAAACAAATGTGGGTTTATTAGACAATATAGGCAAGATATCTCGAACATGAAATTTATAGGTTAATTTCACAAAAAAAAGCTGATGTTCCTATCATAATTAGAAAAAGTTGAAAATAAATAATAATTGATTGTTTAAACAATAGGAAGAAATTTTTTAATTAATAATGTCACTCTAAGATAAACTGTCATTTGAACTCGGAAAACAGAATTCAGACGGATTTTCGAGAAAAACGAATTATTTCAATAAATATAATTTGTTTAAACAAATAAAAATTAACTGATAAATGTTTATAAATATTCCACTAGACTTATAGTAATGATTTCTATGAGAAATAAAGAGAATTAAATGATTAGAAAGGTTCATTTTCTGAAGAATGTAAATTTTTTCATTTGGGTAATTTTCAGGGCGCTGTGGGGGGTGGGTTGGTGCGTCAAATCCATATGTATAATAGGGTAAATTCTTCTTTGGATAGTCCTCTGCAAGTCCTATAACTTTAACATAAATTTTCCCAAACACCGAACAATTATTCAAAAAATACAGAAAAAAGTCCTTTTCCCATGTAATTTTGAGGTATCGATGCCTTTACAAGGGTCGAGGCACCATTACAAATCAAATATTCGAAAAAAATGCTTTGTCCACTTTTTTTTGGATTTGGAAACGATTTGGGGAGGATCGTTGTTTTCTACATTAAAATAACCACCCTAGTTTTTTTTGGCACGATTACAATACTTTACATACTACGTATGATAAAGTAAAAAAGGGTCAACATTTAGAATGAGGGACAGAGGTACAAATTTGAAATTTGTGTTGTTTTCTCTTGTTTGAAGTTCTGTAGGTTTAATTGGAAACCCGCCTGGACAAAACCAGGTTAACTCTGTCCGGAAATAACAACACAACCTAATTTGACACTGCCCTCTATTCCCCAATCTATTACGAGTCCTGAAAATCTATAAATATGTATAACCGCTAACGATACTTAGTGCCCACTTTCAGACCAGGTCAATGGGTATTGTAAACATAAACAATACCGCTTAAAAATCAACAACTAGTGCGTTAATCCGTTCAGATTATATCAAGTCTTGTGGAATTTAACCTTTTCAGCGAGAAGAGTTTTTTTAGGTGTGTTTAAAACGCTCTGGAAGTGGGTTAGTGAACGTGGTCAGAGATTTCAGGTGCAGGTTCACTTCAGATTTAATGGAATGCAAGCGAATTGTAACATCAACCGGAGAAATCATTAATTAAATGTGTAATTTGTTGGCCAACCGCCGTAATCAACATTCTCTTGTATTCTGAATTCGATGTTAAATAATTCTGCGAACTAAAATACGCATGTTAAATTCTTATCTGATTGAGTTTTCAGCTCTAGGAGTTTTTTGTTATAATGCTTATTATTCATTTCTCATTATTATTCAAGATGCCTGAATGTTCTTTTTATGGGATATACGAGGTATACAATTAAGGTGCGGTGACAGTTATTTCTACCAATCCAAATTTTTCTGGGAATTCTATAAAGTCTTCATCAAAACATTACAGTAATTGTAGGTATTTGACTGATGGAAAATTATCACTTTCGACTTCGTCGTTTTGGAAGGTAGGTAATTGTCTCAATCAACAGATAACTGATGTGGTGTAATGGATGTATTTTTCCATCAACTTAACGTCTTTGTTGTCGTATTTAGTGAGTGGGTAGTTCTACATTAGACAACGACATTGCATCTGCGATACGAATGTAAAACAGCAAATAAACAAGTGTATGACCTCTGAAATTTAAGTAAGCATAATCATATGGACCGTATATTAATGTTAACTAAAATGTCAAATAACACTTTTAACAGAAATATTATTGTTATTACTATGTTTAAAACTACATTATTGCTTGTTTCTGAACAAAATAGTTATGTAATTTTACGATTACTTAAACATGACTTTGTATGGTGTATATGGAATATACCAAATTACATAGTATGATTCAGTTTAGTGACATTTAGCTTGTGTAAAAGTTGTGTACCTACTTCTGTTTTTGTATGCTTATTCCTTTTATAACCGTAAATCATTCAAATATAGAATAACTGCAAATACAAATTATTTTAAATCCATGAGGTGAAGGACGTCCCACGCTAAAAGCAAAGTAGGTACATGAATATTATTTAAATGTTTCTGGTGTGGTACATAACTGTCGGATAAAACCATAATTACAAACTGTGCGTTACACGATACAGTATCCAAAATAGCAGAATGACATTACTAATCAGTGCGTCCCATTTCATTAAAATGTATGGTTTACTTGGACATTTTGCTGTCAACTCTAATGCCAAAACGACGAAGCCAGGTCGGTTGTCATGTTTTTCTTAAATACAATAGGGTATTCCGGTGTTTTTGAAATTGTCATTTTTTACAAACTATGGGTGCTACTGTTTGCTACTTCACAAGTAAAATATCAAACATTGTTTTAGATTAAGAGAAATCTTCGTTTGAAGTTTGAATTAGGATTGGTCTTTGTGACGTCGCAAGGACCGCTCAAAGGGAGCGACTTGACAACGTTGCTATATCTAGGGTGCACGTAGTAAATTTTTGTCTTCTGTTGTGTCAACGTTTAGAATCGCTCATTTCTTGACACCTGCTTTGGTTATTGAGGTTATATCAAAGACTTGTTCAAAATGTATAAACTCCAACGCCGACATTGTTTTGTGCCGGGCTGTAACAGCAGTAGAACAGTAACTCCAGGATAAGATTTTCTTTACATTGCCGACTAGCAAGGTGAGAGATGTTTGGCTTCAAGCTTTGGGAAAGACAAAATCATCTCTCAAAAAAGGTACCTTTATTCGTTGTCAAACAACAGGGTCGCCAACCGTCAACTTGGCCGATCAGCTGTTCGAGAGCTGTCCGCTGTTGCCAGCGCTACTAGGGATCGGTGATCATCCCGTATGTATTTCCGAGGGTGGTCGGTGAATTCAAACGAAATGCGCTTTTAATTGCAATTATCTCATAGAAAAACTAAATCAAAAAGCTCATAGCTTAACTTTATGAATCCTCATAAATTGTACAATAGGTTAAACCGAATATCTGCTTAAATTTTTACATGACCGGAATACCCTACATACGAGCCGCGAAGCGGCGAGTTTTGTTATTTTTCACGAGCGCGTAATATGCGTTACAGCTCGAGTACATAATTTTACCTACGACAGACAATTACAGATCCAATCTACTTTAAATACACGAGAAATATTGCGACGGAAGTATTAGGTTTAGATGTATTAGGTTAGGTTAGTAAATTTGACAGGTCAACAAAAATTTATTTTATCTATTGCTAGCGACATCTATTTCAACTGTGGGGAACTGCATTTGAACTGTTGTGACAAGAGGGAAATTATAATCAAATAGGAAAATATGGATCTAAATTTGCGTTGTAATTACATTATGTAGTGTGTTAAAAACACAAAAGCACAACCAAAAGCACATGCTGGTTATAAGCGATATACGAGTGAAGCAGTCCGTGACGTTAAGCCTCAATTACATTGAGCGAGTTTACACGCTGCTAGTTGGCGAGGTTAGAAGCGAGCGTGTCGGCTAGTGGGATAGTGTTGATGACACACAAAACTGTCCACTCGCTCAGTATCCAACTAGCTAGCGAGTAAACCACGTGTCGTGAATACGTTGTTGTTGAATTTTCTGTCATCTTCTGAATATTGCTGAGCGTTAAAATGAAGTGGAACGCAATTAATATTGTTGAATTTCGTAATGTCTACCAGCAGTACTCTTTGTTATGGAATATAAAAGACAAAGACCCACACTTTTCTCTGCCTCAATTTCTGCTTTTTATTAATTCTTTCGTGATAGCATGACCTAAAATAACGGCTCCACCACGAACTAATTCCGTTGACATTTTGTAGACAATGAAACCAGCAACCACAAAGTTACTCGTTGCTAGTTCACTAGCAACTATAATGACACATGGCTAGTTGACTAGCTGACAATCCCACACGTCAGCGAGTAAGCGACTAAAGTAGCCCGGCTTTCAACTTTACTCGCAGATAGTTTACAAGCTGCGAGTAACGTTGTGAACATCATGACACTGGGCGAGTTTACTAGCAACTAGTGAATTCGCCAACTAGCAGCGTGTAAACTCGCTTAATGTAATTGAGGCTTAAGGGATATTGAACATACGGTCGTAGGTGAAATTATGTACAATACTCGAGCTGTAACGCATATTACGTGCTCGTGAAAAATAACAAAACTCGCCACTTTGTGGCTCGTATGTTAATGTAATATGCTAATTACAGCTCTTGTAATGTAATATACTATTATTTGGTAATTTAAAGAACTTAGAAAATAAATTGCTTTCGGGTTATGTTGATGATTTGATATGATGAATTATTGCATTTACGAACTTTGACATACGGCATGTGTGTCAAAATTCGTAAATCCTGACGTTTTGCGAACCATGTTGCTCGCTTCTTCAGAGCTAACAAAATACTGACTATTCAGTTAGCTCTGAAGAATCAAGCAACGTGGTTTGCGTCAGTAATAACGTCAGTAATATTTACGAATGTTGATACACGGCATAACCTGGAAGTAATTGATGAAACTGACTACTCAGTATTCAGTTAGCTCTGAAGAAGCGAGCAACATGGTGTGCGAAAAGTCAGGATTTAGGAAGATTGAAACACGGCATAACCCGGAAGCAATTAATTTTCTAAATGATTCTGGCCGTGAAAGCCTTAGCACTTACTTAAAAAATTGTTTGGAAATTGTTTAATTTTTTTTGTAAACATATATTCAGAAGTTATATCCTTAAATCGCATAAAGTTCCCCATTAATTATGTTAGTTATTCAATATTACTTTCTCGAAAACTACAGCTACTGGAATACTAAAACCACTTAATAGACTAGTTAATTTTGACGCAATATAATTGAACATCAATAATAAAAAGTAAAAATACCAAGAAATTCAGACACATGACCTGACTGACCATCATATCCAAATGTTTACTGAATGTTTGACGATACTGAACTTGATCAATTAAAAAACCACATTGTAGAGGAGCAAAATCTCTACAAATTCGAAGTGGGAAACTAGGGTCCAGGACAAACGGTGCGCCCGTTTTCAGCAATATTTTCTATGATCACATTGCACTTCTAGTTATATACGAAGAGTTAGTACGGTTTTTTATGAAAACTTGAATTTAAAAACAGTAATGATTGTACTGGCTGTGATGGAATAATTGTTTCTTGTAATATTTAGTAGTATCATATTTAGTAAACATTTTGATATGATGTTCAGGATATTTTTCTGAATCTATTGACTAGTGTGACTAGACTATAAAACTACGTAACATACAATTATTTAAAAGATATTTTTTAAACCAGGTTACAGAATTCAGACATATTTTTGTATGTGGTGTCAAACTTTTGCCCATCTAAATATAGAGACAACTATTTTGTATGTTCTGACTATTGGAATAGATGCTTGTTGGTAAGTTTTATAACTAAGCTAAATTTCGGGTTCATAACTTTATTCAGGCTAAAAAGATTGGACTGTGACAGACATCAGAAAAACAAAATCAGACAAATAACAACCAAAAAATATCTAAAAAAATGGCAACAATCCATCTAAGATAACGAACTTTATTTTTAATTGTTCTAGATATTTCTTGTTTTATTAATATGAAATTCACATTAAAAACCAAATGGCTTATTGTACTACCCTTATAGATCCAGTAATAAAACAATATTTGAATCGTTCATTGCAGTATTTTTGTATCTTTGTTATTACAAAAAGAAAGACACTGCTCAAAGACATTGGAGGTAACAAGGTTAAAATGCAGGACTTTTTCCATAAAATTCAATACAGGAAAATCAGACCATGCAACTAAACGATGTAAATACCTACATTTCTCCAGTTCCTATGCTATAATTTCGCACGATTTCTCAATTCGCAATATGTCAAACCGATTGTAGATCACACCTTTCTTGCGTGGAACGCGCAAATCAAATCAGGTTACCAGCAAAATTGAAACATAACCACACATTACGTTAATCTCAGATCTCGAAACAGCAATCTTATACAGCGAGACAACAGCGAATTATAAATAAATCACCGTTGATATAATTGCCGACATTTATGCTGTCATGCATCAGAAGGATTTCTGGATGTTAAAGGAGGCCGACCCGGAGTCACGGAGCGACAATTAAAACCAGAGCAAAAGAAGTCACTCACGTTGACATTCCGTTGCAACTTTACTATTTCCGGTAAAACTGCTCGCACGGACTCCGGACGCGCTTAATATGCTCGCTGCACAAGTCCAGCCCAGTGCCTAGATATTATATGAAAATTTCAACTTTCATATAACGGTACGCATGGCGTTTATATCTAGCTTGCATGAGTAATGGATGCCTCACACAAATAATTGCCGGGATCAACGCAGTTGGCAGTTGGCATCAGTGGCATGCGACCTTATAATGGTATGGAATGGCTGGGAATTAGATCCGCCAAATTAAATCAATATTCTGATCGATATGATTGGAAGATTTCATTTAGACCGGGAACAGGTTTTCATGTGCTTTTTTTTAAATGCCAGCACATATTTCCTTGTTGTAAATGGTAGTCGTTGATCAAATTGTAATGATTAATTAAAACTATCAAAAAGATATTTTATTACGTAACATAACACGTCTATAGTTGTGTAGACTGTAGAGCAAAATAATGTGAAGGAATGTGAATAACAATGCCACGGTATTGGGATGATTTGTGAAATATAATTCGAAAGTAAAAATTTAAAAAAAACAAAATCGGAAGTTACTTATTGCACTTATGTACATATTTTATACATCTGTATTGTTAGTTGCGATCAAATTTGAAAACCGTTCAAATATTTTAAATTAAATTAGAATTAAAGAAATAATTGCGATAATACATTACTTCTATTTCGGTAATGGACGTTAGTAATTAAAGCCAAATACTTGCGTTATTTTATTATCGTTATTGGGTTGGATACAGATACAATTTTACAGTTTTTGTAATGCTGATCAAAACACAATTATTTTACACCAAACACTGTAGACATTCTTTGGTTTACCATATTTATTTCAATCAGAAAAATGTTTGTAATGTGTTTTTACAGAAAATTTTACAGAAAACAGAAAAAGTTTAGGGGTCTTGCTGTAATATTTCTTTTCATTTATTTCAGTATTTTTGTGATATTCTTGGTCCAAAAAGGCAACTTTATGATAACTCACTTGATTTGCAAAGAAAACTCAATTTGATAATTCATCTAATTTTGAAACTTTCATTATCAAAAAAGAAATCTGATGTGGCCAGGCACATGACTTTATCATACTAAATGTAAAATTAATAGTTTAGCTGCATGAAATTCTATTTGATCGAGATCGGCCATGTCTGCATTAAAATAAAACTAGTAGAACTAGGCAGATATGTCGATTAAAGCTGCGTTCGGATATTGTACTCCGTTGACGCCCGGTACACTGTCCAAATGACACTTACATGTTATTGGGTGTAAAAAGTGTAATACAATATCCGAACGCAGCTTATATTGACAGACGTTATTGTCAAAACATTAGCGGTGTCATTAGCGGAGGTGGCCTAGTGGATAAGGCGAATGCCTTCCACTATGAAGCCCAGGGTTCAAGCCCAGGTTAGGCAGGGATTTTAAAAATACTCCGTCTCCACGACCGCCGCACAGACAAGCCAACAGGCTTTGTGCACATGGCGACACCCCAAAAAAAAAAAAATTTGTGTCATTACTGTCATTAGAATCAAAATTTCTGACATATCCTGGCTACTAGTTTTAATGCAGTACGACCGATCTCGATGAAATAGAATTTGCTCATGCAGCTAAACTATTGATTGCACCAAAAAATTTTATATTCATAACTTATTCAGAATTTCCTCATCTTTAATTTATTATTTAACTATTTCGACGAAATTCCAGAATTGGCGGCTTATTTGCAAAATCTTTCAAAAATTCTAAGACTAAACCTCCAGTTCCTTTGGACCCTTTTCAACAGAAAGCTTTTCAGCTCTAAGTTTGGTTATGAAACTCCTAAATATGAAGTTTCGTCCCGATACCTTTAGTAGTTTCTCCGGAATCGTCGCCACCAAAAACGGGTACACACATCCACATTCCACACATACACACACACACAGACATATTTTTGTACCTTGGTCAAAAATGTTCAGGGGACCGAAAAAGACATATTTCCGCTAAAATCTCAAAAATTCTTTTTGGCACGATTACAATACTTTACATACTGCGTATGATAAAGTAAAAATCTGATGTGGCCAGGCACATGACTTTATCATACTATATATAAAATTAATAGTTTAGCTGCATGAGATTCTATTTGATCGAGATCGGCTATGTCTGCATTAAAATAAAACTAGTAGAACTAGACAGATATGTCGAAT